>LPNX011057120.1:0-113957 GCA_001517045.1 Pseudotsuga menziesii
AACCACGTGACAAACATTGGTGTATTGATCTGTGATCTGTTTGTGTGAAGCGACTATTCTTGGTGTTCGGTCCTTTGGGAGTACCCTGTGTACCCTAACAATGCGACTATATGATTTTAATCTACATGCATGGATTTCATAATTCAAATGAAAGAATTTTAATATATCTATGAAAATAAGAAATTAACTAAGAACTTGAAAAGTGACTATAATTTCAAATTTAATCTAATGTATTCTATAAAGGTATGAAACTGATTAATAACTAATATTCAAACTAGTCTAACACTATGCTAATTTATTCTAGAAAGAAGTCACTTGGTTTGAAAGCGATTTAACTAATGAGAGAAAAACTAACTACTTGTAGAAAAGTATCTGATCTATGTTATGAATTGGAGACTATTCCATGTATGCATACGTAAATTCCTATTTAAGAATGCAAATGCAACTGATTTATGGAAAGTAATGAATTATTTAATTGCAAATTCGTAGAAAGAAAAATAAGTAATTATGGATTCATAGAAAGCAAAACAAATATTATTCTAAAGACCAAGTGTAAACAAATGCATTGCAAAACAATAAACTAATCGAAGCCAACTAAACTTGGAGCTTTATAATCAAACCTATAACTAAGTACAAAATAATAACTGAAAATATATTCAAATGTAAGAAAACCTACAACAGAAAAACAAAATACTTCTACTCTACCTCTTCAAAAAACTATACCATAAACTAAAGAATGCTAACCAATCATAAAAGGATCAGGCAACTAATTTACAACTTGAAAAGTAAACTTACACTAATCTAGGTTATGTGAGATTTTATCATCAAACTTTAAGAAAACCAATGCATTTTAAAATCTAAATGAACCTATTCAACTTAAATTTGAAACTAAGTACTAATATTTTACATCTACTTGAATGAAATAACTTGAAGAAATAAAACTAACAAAGCCTAAGACAATGAAATGTTGTGTAATTGGAAATGAAAGGCTGATTGTGGACTCAAATGAAAACTGAAAATGGAATGCTAAACCTATTTCAGAAATGCGACAAACTAATATTCAACAGATTATATGACAATATTTTAAACAATCTTAAGCTAATCAAGGTTTTAGGCATGAAAACAAATGAAAGTAACTCATAAACTATCCAAGTCATAAACAAAAAGAAAACTATGTTGCTTCTATTAAAACCAGCACTATTTTTCACTTAAACAATAAAATATAGGTTGAATATAAATGGATTTTATCATCATTAAAAATGAAATAATTAATCTATGTGTTAATATAGAACTAAACATGAATTGTTAGAGGTGGATTCAAATCCCAACTAGCTACATAACATGGTAGAATGATGGAAAATTAACCTCTTCCTTAACTAACTATTTTTGCAAAAAAAAAATTCTAAAACTTCTAAAAATGAATTAAAATTATGTCTAAGTGCGAATAAAGTGCTAAACGAAAATCTACATTAAGGTGTGAACAAAAGGCTAAAAAACAGCCTATAGTAAGGTGCAAACAAAAGGCTGAAAAATAGTCTACAGTAAGATGCGAACAGAAGGCTGAAAAGACAGTCTAAACAAAGGGGCGAATGGCCGGCCGTATGGATTCTCAAGGAAAAAATTGCATAAAACACAGGAAATAAATAGAAAAGTGTCACCTACAGGAAAACAAACTTCTTACTTGCAGAAATGAAATAACTTACAGGAAAACGTAATATATATATATATACAAAATGACTTAGCTACAAACATAAAAAGAAAGTGATGAATATACACAAATATAACCTCTGTTTGTTGAGGGGCCCTTCTCAGCAATAAGGGGATGTCGTCCTATGCTACTCAGTCACCGATCATTAATAAAGAAATGAGAATGATCACCAGTAATTGAAAGATAGGCATTTTATTAAATTGAAGAAAAGTTTTACAAAGAGTTTTATCCTCTTCCTCTTCAAATCCAAAGAGATATTTATAAGATGATTACAATGGAGATCAGGTCGACCACCTCTTGCTAAAAATAGAGTTTCATTACTGCTGTAATAACTACCCGCGAATTCAGAAAATGACCAACCATAATTTCTAGAAACGTTGGTTTTAGGGAACCACAATTTCTCCCAAATGGCTATGAATGTGGCAAACATTTCCCACATTGAATGAAATGGGCCTATTCTGCACAAAACCCATGTGCCGGAATTTTCAATTTTGCTCGTGTTTAGCCACAAATCTAGCATGAAAATCAACTTTCTATTAAAAACATGTGGTTTGCATGGGCGTCTCGATGAACGTTTTGGATGAACATCTGGATGACCTGTAGCCAAGATTTGTTCATAAATCCATATTTTGAGCAGATTTTCTGCCAGTTTGCTGGCCAAATTGATGGTTAGATTATATATTGTTGAACTGTGGCTGAG
This sequence comes from Pseudotsuga menziesii, assembly GCA_001517045.1. NCBI lineage: Eukaryota > Viridiplantae > Streptophyta > Pinopsida > Pinales > Pinaceae > Pseudotsuga > Pseudotsuga menziesii. Next base: position 2,409 of record LPNX011057120.1, read on the forward strand.
TTCCATTGATTGTGTGCGCCATTCTTGTTGCTTGCCTCCCTCACGTGATGCATGTGTTATCCTCCACTATGCGTGCATTACTTCATGGCCTGCACATATATAACAAATAGTTATGTTGAATAAAGAAAGCATCGTAATACCATAAAGTTACTATGTATGAAACCATGTGATAAAATCCAATGGAGGTCCCTTGCCATGATTTAATGTATTAAACAAACAATTAATATTTACCACTTTTTAATAAGTTTTATGTGTTACTTTATATGGCATGAAAAAATTATCACTTTAAATAATTTCATCTTAAATTTAAACCAATTCTTTAAATCTAATGATCACCTTATTACTTTAAAGTTGATGATTATTTCATGGTTTCAATTTGCACATGTAGGATCAGAAGAAGTGAGTAATCCAAACCAGTAAACTAACATGCAATCAAATCTAATTCAGAACTCAAGACCGAAAGAAGGGGTTGAATGGAGTATAGAACGTCTATTATTTGCAAAATACTACATTTAATACATAAAAATAACATATTTTTCTTATTTTTTATTTACGATATTTTAATTAATAAAACATACATGTATCAAATTACGGTAAATAGGTTAGAAATTAATATAAATAAAATCATTATAAAAGATAATTTTGAGGCCCAGCACATGTCAGAAAGGCTCAACACTCCGATATGATCATGGGAAGAACATATCCAACAACCATGTCATAAAGGCTCTGCATTTACATCTTACCATGGAAGGAACACATCAAAAAACCATGTCAGAAAGGCTCTGCACTTACATATGACCATGGGAGTAACACATCCAACAACCATGTTAGAAAGGCTCTGCACTTACATTTAACCATGCGAGGAACACATCTAACAACCATGACAGAAAGGCTCTACACTTACATCTGGACATGGGAGGAATACATCCAACCACCATGTCAGAAAACCTCTGCACTTGCATCTAACCATGGGAGGAACACATCCAACAACTATGTAAGAAAGTCTCTGCACTTACATCTGATTGTCGCCATATATACAAGTAGCATCTAACTAGATATCAAATAAATCAAATAGTAACATCCTAAGCCACACTGCCTCACAACTAGATAAACAAGTTGCGAAATACTCTGCTTTGACTGTACTCAGTGCCACGTAGGATTGCTTCTTGCGAAACCAAGAGATCAAACCTGATCCCATACTGATGCAACACCTCGAGGTGCTCTTCCTATCGATGGCACTTCCTTCCTAATTTTAATCCACATAAACTTCTAGGTTAATCTTCTGATTCACCTTATACTTGAGCCCATAACCAACCGTACCCTTCAAATACCTCACAATATGCTTTGCATCAATTAGGTGAACATGTCTCGGATCTGTCAGGAACTGGCTCAATGTGTTCACAGAAAAGCAAATATCTGGTCTTGTATTCATCGGGTACATCAATGACCCAATCATCTAACGATACATCGTGGAATAAACCATCTCTAATGAAGCATCACTCAATAGCATCAGGTTTGATACCATAGGTGTGGTCATGGCTTTGCATTCCATCATCCCGAACCTCTTCAGGATCTCTACTGTATACTTCCCTTGTTCCAGGGAGATTCTATCCACATTCTGCCACACCTCCATGCATAATGTTGGGAAAAATATTGGCTTGATTAATTTACCTAATATTTAATTATCGATCGAGGTTAGTAGTCTTAGAGTTGCTACAAAATATATGCAAAGGTAGAGAGTATCGTGGTAATACTTTAATAAGCTAAAGATCGAAATAACTTGAGTTGAATTCCTAAGGATCTAATTAAGTTAAGTTAATAGAACAGAATTCTAGGAAGAGTGGTATCCAATCATGCACAATGTTATGACAATGAAACTATTCTATCTAGAGAGATTGATTTTTACTTTGAGAGAATGACTACATCAAAAAGGATTTAAAATATTATACATACACTAACTAATGTAATAAATCAAACCAAACCATATTAATTCCATGCTCCTTGATTATTTTGAGGGTAAGCATTTACTGTAATAGGAATTGGGGCAAGAGAGTTATCAAAATGGCTCTCAAAAGAAGTATAAAAGATAAATGGAATTAAGACTAGTTTGATCTCCACAAAAATGTGCAAACTAAGAAATGTCCAGTTACAAGAAATAGTAAGCATGGATGTTTATAAATACACAATTCCTTCTCACAAAATATTATATAAGAGTAGACATGATTTATGATAAAACAAAATACTTACAAAAAGAGATCTAAATTCTATTTTATGGATTCTTTTAGCAATTAAATGGTTAATAGAACAAACTATAAGCAATGTGTAAACCACTTAATCTACTTATGTATGTAACTTAGACCTTATATACAAAGGAACAACTTAAATCAAAGGCTCAATTACAGATCAATACAATGAGTTAAATTACATAATATCATTCCTATGCATAAGGTAAAAAGAAATAAGGTTTAACAAAGGGGTCTAAACAATCTCATCTAAGGATATTTAGGAGAAAATATAAACATTATCTAACCTTTATCATCAAGAAAAAATCAGAAAAACTAAGAAGATAAGCTTTAAAACAAATTAGAAACACACAAGGCTAAATGAGCAACTGTATAACAGGTGGAAATGAAGCTCTTTATAAAGGGTGGGACATACTATCTGTATGACAGTCTGTTTGAAGAAAATGCTAAAACTTCAAGGAAACAGTAAATTTAAATTCTTTATTGAAGGGAAAATTCTTCATGTATATGTTAATGCAATGTAAAAGCAAGGAGTAAACATACTTAATTATTGAATTCCATAACAATATAACCTAAGCTAATTTCATAATTCAAAACATCATTTAACAAACTAACATACTCTTAAGCAAGTTCATGATAAAAACTGGAATAAATAGAACTAGATTATAATTAATCAAAGGAATTTAATCTAGAAATCAAGCAATGAATTATAAACACTTTGCATAAAAGCTTGAAAACTGTATTAGCCACAACTAGTTGGTGACTGATTAAAAGGAACCTACATGCTCAACATAACATTAAATTGAAATCTATGCTACAAGAAACATGAAATATTACAGAAACAAAACTACACAAACAACTTATAAGAAAAATGATACTCACTACAGAGGAAAGAAATAACAAAACCTCCACAAAAATGTAAAGAATCTGTTTGTTAGGGGGGCCTCCCAACAAATAGAGTAATGCTTCTTCTAATCACAAACGATCATACACAGTGCAGCAAGACTTTCATTAAAATAAAGGGGTAACATTACAGAGTTTTCAAACTTCACTGATTGTGTCAAATAAAATACAGAGGCTCAACAAACTCATCCCTAAGTCGCTTGACAAGGTCTATATATACATTGTTTGATAGAAGGAGAGCTAGTTGATCCTGTAGTGGTTGAATTCTCTTCATGATAAGGAAGTCATTATGGAAAATAAGTGCATTAACAATTGACAGATGAAAAATCCTCTTCTTCACAGATCAGGTCCCCTCTGGCGCATGATGTGGCTTATGACTTCAATCCAAATCAAAGCCAGTGTCAATTTGTCATGCAGAGACATGTGATGGACACTTCTTCCAGAATAATAATGCTTTTGAGATATTGGCATGTGGTGATGACATTTTTTGGCCATTTCATGCCTTTAACACACATAAATATACTACCAACAATGCATGGTCTGTTTGGTGTTCTGGACGGGAAGCTGGATACGCTCTCCATATATCTAGATGAACATGTGTCTGTTTGTTAGCCTACCTAAAATACCATATAACCTGCATACAATAATACACATGAATTAATACATCAAATGCGCTTCATATTATGTCAATTTTAACCATTGAAATAGTAAAATGATGATAATAAACAGAATTGGCATAAACTTTAAATTTATTCATACCTGAATCTTGAATGGTGAGCTACATGGTGCAAAAGACACCAAAAGGTAACAAAATATGCATTAATATGTAAAGTATTTAACCCAAAAATGGTGAAAAAATGGGGACCAACATTCCCCCAAATCGAACGAATACTAGGTCCCACTTGTTAGATAACAAAAGATAGAATTAGGAAGGAGGCATAGATGCATTAGCAGCTACCTCCAGCTTTGATGAAATGGACTATTTGAATTTCAACTTCTTAGACTGAGCCTTCATAAGGGAAATCCTTGCTTGTCGATCCCTATGTGATAAGTTAACTATTTTGTGGAGGTCCTCCATATTCTTAATATGTAACTGCAATTATTTGTTTTCTTCACGAAGCTCTGAAATTAACTTAACATTTGCTTCATTCTACTTCGTCGATTAAGTTAACTTAGAAGTTAACTGCTCTAATGTTTGATGCAGTGGTGTACATTGGTCTAGGGACTGGTTGAAATCCCATGGAGGGCTCAATTCTGTTGAAGGCAGATCTAAATCAACAATAGGAAGGGGGTCTTCAGGGCTGATATCCTGAATAGATGCAGGAATGTCCATCTGATTGCCATCCTTGAGTAACTCGGCAGAGATACTTGCAAGTACTAAGAGGGATGAGTTTGGGTCATTTTTCTCTAACTCGGCCTCATCATATGGATGATTAGTCTACTCATCAAGCTATACTGTGGTATGGGTACTGGGTTGAAGCATATGTTGAACACTTTTAGCCTTATGTCTTCTGGTACAAGGTTGTGAAAAATGCACAAATTCGGTGGACACAGGACTAGCAGGGGTATCTTGCATAGGTGAATTAGGTTCTAAGACATCTTCATTTAGGTGGACAATATTGGGGTTTTCCTCTTCTATGGGCCAGGTTAGTCTTGACTTAGGATGAAAATGATGAGATCGTTTATGAATATGAAGGTGGGGATTAAGCACTTTGAACATAAAGGTATCCGAAGACTAGTTTCATTCTTTAAGTTGATCCAAGATTGAAATTTTAATTAAACTATGGTGGTACATACTACTCTTGGGATGAAGGGTATTCCTTCAGACCAAATTCGACATTTTCTCTAAGCTATGACAAAAAAAGAAAGGGAAATTTAAACATCTATTATTGACAAAGTGGGATACTAACTGAAGGTGACAGGATTTGAAGACGCTAAACTTACCATCGCATGTAACCAGATGGATGATGATTGTCAATGGCTTGATATATTTTGGCTTTATGCAACTGTGATGGTAGCCTTTTATGCCTGTGAAATACCAGAACTCAAGCTTCAGAGAAAAATTATGTGATGCTCATGGAACGAGCCAATGTTTTTGCCATTGCTCACCCTCTCAAGGAAGATTAGTGGCATGGGTAGTCATCTCTTCAGTGACTTGAAAAGAGAGGTGACCTACTCTGGATGTCCTCCCATCAAATCCCATTGCAAACAGCAATGAGATCTCCTCATCAAAACCTTGCAGTGAATGGAGGAATGGGTTCCAACTGGCTCAAAAAAACAATTCCCTACACTCCCTAAACTCTATCATTTGAAATAGATCCTGGTAACTTTCAGGCTCAAATCGGTTCAGCATGATGGAAACAGAGGAAGGAATACAAGGTTTCCAGGAAAGATGGCTAAAATGCTCTACAGTAATAACAGTTAGTGATGGCAATGGAATTGAAGAAGGTTCGCACAATGATAGTTTTAAAGCATGCAACATTCAACCTACCAAATGATCATGTAAATAGCTCGACATGCCTAAACAATCGTGCCATTATAGCATATTTCGGAATGTGTGTCATCTAAAGCGCGTGATTGAATGAGTTTCTAATTTTTAGTTGGTTCAACCATGTCCAAAGAAAGCTTTGGAGATGTTGAATGTGTAACTTAATGTAACTATATAACCAAACTCGTAACCATAACCTTAGTTCAACAAAGAGGGAAACCTATCTGATAGCTTATGCGTGCGAATAGAAAAGGAGAATAATGAAGATGGCAGAGTCATGATAACTAAAAGTTACTCGAAGGTCATATCATATCCATATAGGGGTGAAATAATATCATATTAGATTTAATTTGTACTATCATGAATCGGTGTTAGTCATAATATCATATGGATGTGACCCTAATGGTATGACTCGGCTTTTTACCCAATAAAATTAAGCCAACACTTACTCATAGGTACGAAAATATCATAAATTTTTATATATTTAACCTATCATTTTACTTCTTATTCATACCGACATTGGACCCTTCATACAACTTTTCATATGAAATAATTCTTTAGCGTTCTTGCTTATTCATCCACAATTTTAAGGCCAATTTCACTATCTGCATTATCCTACAAACACTTTATCATTTGGCAATAAGTCTTTTTATAATTGAAAGTAAAGATATACAATCAGTTAATCCTCCCCGAAATCAAAGATATGGCATGTCCTCAAACCATACAAGAAAACTAATTAATTTCCAAAATAAATTAAGAAAGTTCAGTCATGTTGTTGTGTGTAAAAGAAAGAAAAATTAACTAATAAATGGAAAGGATTCAGATAAATATAGTGAAAAATATTAGTGCTCAAATATATAAGTGCATAAATTTATCATCTACAAGGTGATAAAAATATAAGTGAAAGGATCATAGGTAAAACTAGTCACCCTTGCCTTGCTGTAAAGATACCTTTTCATCTAAAGAATTCTTGAGCTCACCTTCAAATTTGTAGGAGTTTACAGCTATGGGTCCCATTTCTAGGATAAACATATCCTAGATATTGATTGAATTTAGATTGTCAGATCCAAGGGAATCTTAGAGTTATTCTTTAATGACATCATAAACAATACTAGGAATAAACATATTTTATTGTTAAACCATGTGCCTAGTGGTGCATTAACTGGATCTCTTTTTAGATGATATTGCCCCACTTCCAGAAGGCCTGTTAAGTACCCTGATAGGTTTATCTTGGTACCATACAGGCATAGACCTGATGCCATTGAGCTTGTTCAGTACCCCAATGGGTTTACTTTGATTTATCAAACTTCCTTATTGTTAGGTTGTTACTTAGCATTGATTCACTACTAGCAGGCCTGTTGAGTACCCTAGCTGGTTTTCCTTGTATAAAGATTCGAAGTATAGGAATTCGATTGGTACTAGAGCATGCTACGACCCTCCTAAACACATGAGTTAATTTTTTTTTCTTCATAAAATAGCCTTAATTATAGATCATGTCAAAAGAGAATAACTTAAAGGTGTTCCTAGGCCTTTCAGTCCATTTTATTTATAAAATATAATGTTCCCCACAAGCGAAAATTCCACTTATCCTGGAGTGTTCTCAAAAATATTTAAGACTCAATTTTTGATAACAAGTGTAGATGAGCTAGTAATCTCTAGGTATTAAAATTCTGCAAAACATGATAATTGAAATGGATCTTTTGAGCACTTGTTAAAGTAATTAGGAATGTACATATTTTAATCAAATCATCGTATATAAAGCATAAAAAAATCATAAAATAAATGGTTTGAAAATTAAACTTCAAAGTCAATATTAGTATTTTTTAGATCACTTTTCCTTTTTAGATAATATCCTATAGAAAAGACCCATTTGTAACTGAATTTCAAAACCATTTATTAGATGATTGATTTTATTCTTGAAAACATCGAGGAAGAGTCCCCTAGGATTAGACATTACTATTATTTATTCAAATAGATATACGGACATATTTACAAATGGTGATTGCTTATAATAATTTTTGTAGAATCAGGAGGAGGAAGAGTCTTTGGAGAGAGCAGTCCAATGATTACCTCTATCTTGATAGGATCTATCTTGATCCTCTAGGGCAAAACATGATGCCCCATGCAGATATAACATGGAGGAATTTTATTTAATGGACATTCATGTCAAGGATGTTTAGTTTTACATGTTGGACAGACATTGCTTTTTGCTGCTTGTTCTTCTTCTTGGTTATTTATATAGGTTTGGTTTCTAGAGTGAGTGTATCTAGAAGGTTTCATTCGAGGTGGGAATGGGACAACCCAACATGCTCTTCCAGGAGAAATCTTCCTTTCATGACTCATTCTTTTATTGGTTCTTATAGGAGTAGGGAATGCTACCATGGATATGTCAATTTGAGGGGTCACTATTACCAAAGAAAGCTTCCACCTAGGTAATATTAATGAAATAAAGTTCAGGTTCCTTACTTCAAGAGTTACATTATCTGACTTTGTTACTTAGTGGAAGATTAAGAGGTTCCCTAGTTAATTCTTTTTAAATTTTGTCAAGAATATGGACCTCAAGTCTTTTTGTCGGGATCTCTTCTCTTTCTATAATTCCCCCCCTTGTAAGAATCTCTTCATGTGCCCAACAAAACTACTTCCTATAATTGTTTTTTTTTCGATGACTCTTCACTGATTTGATGGCTGAGGTCAAAATGTTTCTAAAAACTTAACAAAATTTACTACCTATACTACTACTACTAGATTTGGGGGTGCCTGTTATAATATATGCATAGGTTCTTACCTCTCACCTTACTACTCCCCCATTACCAGCCTACATCTATTCTACATTACAGAACAAATCCCCGACAAAGGCGCCAAAAATGTTGGGAACAATATTGTCTTGAATAATTTACCTAATATTTAATTATCGACCGGGGTTAGTAGGATTAGAGTTGCTGCAAAATATATGCAAAGGTAAAGAGTATCGTGGTAATACTTTGATAGGCTAAAGATCAAAAGACCTTGAGTTGAATTCCTAAGGATCTAATTAAGTTAAGTTAATTGAACAAAGGTCTAGGTAGAGTGGTATCCAATCATGAACAATGTTATGACAATGAAACTATTATATCTAGAGAGATTGATTTTTACTTTGAGAGAATGACTACATCAAAAAGGATTTACAATATTATAAATACACTAACTAATGTACATAAATCAAACCAAATCATATTAATTCCACTCTCCTTGATTATTTTGAGGGTAAGCATTTACTGTAATAGGAATTGGGGCAGGAGAGGTATCAAAATGGCTCTCAAAATAAGTATAAAAGCTAAATGGAATTAAGACTAGTTTGATGTCCACAAAAATGTGCAAACTAAGAAATGTCCAATTACAAAAATAGTACACATGGTTGTTTATAAATAGACAATTCCTTCTCACAAAATATTATATAAGAGTAGACATGATTTATGATCAAACAGAAGACTCATGAAAAGTGATCTAAATTTTATTTTATGGATTCTTTTAGAAATTACACGGTTAAGAGAAAAAACTATAAGAAATGTGTAAACCACTTAATCTACTAATATATGTAACTTAGACCTTATATACAAAGGAACAACTTAAATCAAAGGCTCAATTACAGATCAATACAATGAGTTAAATTACATAATATCATTCCTATGCATAAGGTAAAAAGAAAGAAGGAAAATAAATAAGGTTTAACAAAGGGGTCTAAACAGTCTCATCTAAGGATATTTAAGAGAAAATATAAACACTAGCTAACCTTTATCATCAAGACAAAATCAGAAAAACTAAGAAGATAAGCTTTAAAACAAATTAGAAACACACAGGACTGAATGAGCGACTGTATAACAGGTGGAAATGAAGATCTGTATAAAGGGCGGGACAAACTGTCTGTATGATAGTCTGTTTGAAGAAAATGTTAAAATTTCAAGGAAACAATAAATTTAAATGCTTTATTGAAGGGCATCTACCTCATGCATATGATAATGCAATGTAAAAGCAAGGAGTAAACCCACTTAATGATTGAACTCCATAGAAGTATAACCTAATCTAATTTCATAATTAAAAACATCATTTAACAAACTAACATACTCTTAAGTAAATTCATGATAAAAAATGGAATAAACAGAACTATATTATAATTAATTAAATGAATTTAGTCTAGAAATCAAGCAATCAATTATAAATACTTTGTAGAATAACTTAAAAACTGTATTAGACACAACTGGTTGCTGACTGATAAAAAGAAACCTACATGCTCAACATAACATTAAACTGAAATCTATGGTAGAGGAAACATGAACGATTACATAAAAAAAAATACACAAACTACTTATAAGCAAAATTATACTAACTACAGAGGAAAGAAATAACAAAACCTACACAAAAATGTAAAGACTCTATTTGTCGGGGAGGGCGTCCCAGTGAACAAAGTAATGCTTCTTCTAATCACACACAATCATACATAGTGCAACAAGACTTTCATTAAAATAAAGGCATAATGTTACAAAGTTTTCAAACTTTAGTGATTGTATCAAATAAAAGACAGAGACTCAATAGACTCATCCCTAAGTCGCCTGACAACGTTTATATATACATTGTTTGATAGTGTAACACCCTGGTTTTGACCCCGTTGCATTAGATGTATATGATGTATATATTGTAAATGACCATGGTGTGGAGCTAAAGGCCAAGGCCCCACCATTGATTGGTTATGCTATGTTTCGTATTTATATTGTCACCGATGGTATATCGGGGCATGCGGCATACATATTGAGTTTTGTCATCATGTAAATATGCATATTTAATTAAATAACCCAACCAGCTACATTCGTGGAAACTAAATTGAGAAGGGGCATGATTTTCACAAGGATAAGGGTGGGGGAATGTCAAACCTTGAGCCATGAGAGAAAATCCATGTGTCACCACCTTGTTTTGATTTTTTCATTTTTCCTTGTTTTATCCAACCACCACCATTAAAAAAATGCTGTTGTTAGTTGGGGTAGTTATGGATGGGAGTGGAGTGTGGCAAGGCTGTCAGTTCTTGCCCACACGCACACTCCACCAGCGGATTGAGCATCATGATGTGAAGAAGAATGACTACGCCTCTCATTCCACACACTCCACTACGCCATTCTTTCCCTTGCATGTTAATCCTCACGCAGGAGCAAAAGTCTTGTTCATTCTCACGGGATTTTCCTGATTTTACTCACACAGTTTTCCTCTACGGATTTTGTGGATGGTGTGGGTGTATACTTTCCTCATAGACTGATTTGTGGGTTCATTGTGGTCTCCCTTACATTGTGTTTGTTGGGGCCTTATTTACATTTTGGGGACGGGAGTCTGTTCATTTCATGCACACGCATCTATTCTGTTTGATCTCACGTAGCTAGGAGGGGAGCTGCTTATCAGTTGTCATTCACGTTTCTCCATGGAGTGGAATCTGGTTTGTTTTCCCTCTGTATTTTGGGGTCTGGTGCAATTTTCCGTCATGCATAGGTTGGGAGGCTGTATTTTCTTCCCCAGCATGGTCTGTGTAAGTTTACCAGATGACTTCATTGTCTAGGACGGACTGTTGTTTTCCCATGTTGTGTGTTGTGTTTACTGATACATTTAGGGGACTATAGTAATTCACTTGGGAGTCATTTTGGCCATGATAGGTCCAAGAACGACTCAGGAATTGTTTTCCCTGTTTAAGCTGTAATAGCTGATTGATTGCATGCGTGCAATGGTTGGTCTTCGGACTGTGTTGGGAGAAGGGATGGGGGCTTGGGTTGCTTGATAAACATGGTGTGTTTGGAAACCACACAGACAAAGCTAGAGGGATGTATTTCTTCTCCACAACCCCTGAATAGCACTGGAAGGGAAGGCAGGGCCTGAGGGACTGTGTAGTAGAGAAGGGACTGATTCCTTGTGTTAGGTGTGTGTGGGTGTCTTAGAAGTCATGATAGTTCTGGTGTAGGTGTTCCTAGCTCTGTAATGGGATCACTAGCTTAGCATTTGGCCTTTCCCAGCTCCTTGATGGCCTGATAAACCTAACCATGTTGGCTTGGTTGTCTTGTTGATGGCCTGATAAACCCAACTGTGTTGGCTTGGCTGTGTTTTGTGTATCCTTGGGTATGTGTAAGCCTGCTTGTTCCTTATTCCTTGGATAATCATGCCCTGCTTGGGGGTGGTATCATTTCCGAGAGATTAAGGAGCACGCTGGCCTATGGTTGGGTGGAATGTTGCAGCGACGTAGCTAGTTATAGAATGAGTTCTTTTAAGATAAGTAACCTTGTCTATTTTACTTCTTCAATCCTATTTACTGTTAATGATTATGATGAACATGTTGAATGAATGCTTGTATGAATGTATGTTGCTTCCGCTGTGTATGATAAATAATTGCATCTGTGTATGTTCTACTTCAACGCATTTTGTTTCAGCATTTTTATGAATTCACTTGTTCATGGGGATGGTAGCCCATATGGTCAACGATATGGTAACGTCCTCTTCACTGGTCAAAGGGTCGGGGAAGTTACAGTATGTTATCAGAGCTCATGTTGCAACATGGGACTGAATGAGCCATGAAGGATGTAGTGACAGAGGCAGGAGTTCTTTCTGCCTAGAAGAAATCAGTGAATGACTGGAAAATTAAAAAAAATTGTCTAAGTGTTTGAACTGTCAGTTCATCAGAACACTTACTGGGAAGGACTTCTAATGTAGTGCAGATCCAGGTAGAAGCACAACCGATGGAGGACAGTTGGAAGGAAAATTGTGGAAACTTTTTATAAGTGTTCGACATTCATCGGTGTAAATTAGTTGAACGCACGCCCACTATTGCGGATGGCTAGACAACTACGCATCCGATGGGTAAGGCCTTTGACCGCCGATGCCGTAAAGAAAGTTTAAAAAAATTTCTAAGGCTCAAAATTGTCGACTATTGGAAGAAGATAGTGTTTTGTGTGCCATCGTTTTAGAATCCTAGAGCACTAGTCTTCTGACGAGAAGAGACTACCGATACCGATCAGGTTATGCCTCAACAAATTGGGCCGCCAATTGGAAGAAGAGTGAAGATGGTGGGCCACTATTGCAGCTGCTGATGGAACTATTTCGCCGACAAAAAGAAGAGAATGGAGACAATCAAGCGAAAAAAAGGAAGACTAAAGGGGGGGAATTTTGAATTTTTTTCTAAGTCCTAGAGTCGTCAGCCATCAACGATGGTTAGTGGATTGAACGTCCGCCATTGTGGATTCCTAGATGACTAACCACCCGATGCACAGAACACCCGACTGCTGATGTAGCACATGGGCTGGTTTCATCATCAACCATGTTTGGATAGTTGGATGTAGATCTGGCACACCAGAGAAAAGTAGGCGAAAAGATCACCGATGAACAGCGGAGGAAGTTAGTTGTATTGACTGCTGAAACGTCAAAATGTTAGTTGGGATGAGACCCGATCTTGTACAAGGAAATTTTGAGTTTTCCATGGGATTTCCTAGCAAATTTTGACTGTTTTTTAGAAGGATTTTCAATGGTTTATCAATAGATTTTCATGGCTAAAAAGGAGAAAGTGGCAGCGATCTTATGTGCCAGATTGCATGAAAACCATAGATTTACAAACAAACAAAAAAAGACGAGGGTGCTACCCTCGACCCGCCCTACAGTGGCACAGGAGAGTCACAAGGGGCCAAGCCCCCTTGACTCCTGTCATCCCCCTCGAACAAACATTCTTTGAGGAAGAAAATTCTATATTTTGGGAAAATTTGTTATTTTATGATTATTCTAGGAGAAGGTAAGTAATGCTGGTTTATATCAATGTTATGCATCTAACACTTGTGTTAACAACACGTTTGCAGAATAATAGTCACCTTCAAGGGCAGTATTCCAGGTAGTGTAGTTTGATAAGTAAGTGGTGGTTCAATTATGAGAACCCACTATGGATATGATGCTTGGGATTCTTACGAGCGTGCCTGAGATGCCATAGGAGAAAATGTCCGTAACGAAAATGATGACATAGAGTCTAATGGAAGGATATTCAAAGAGACATCGTCAAATGTTGTAGCCACCATGAGAAGCGTGATCAAAGCCCAGGAAGAGCAGCATCAGTTGAATTCTACTATGCTGCAAAGTTTGACAGACTTGCAAAGAAAGATAGACTCTGGATGAGGTACAACAAGACTAGAAGGCAGTAAGAGCAGTACTAGGAGAAGGAGAAGGACTTTTGGTGGATCATTTGATTCTGAAGAATCCAACGGGGATTCAATTTCTTATTCTCATAAAAGAAAAAGAAAGAGACACCATAGGGATCACTCTCAAGATGAATTTAAGAAAGCTAAACCTCCTACATTTGATGGTGAGGTAAATACTGGACAAGAGGCTGAAGCTTGGTTTCTTGGGATAAAGAAGTACTTTCAAGTGCATGACTATTCGGGAAACATGAAGGCAAGAGTTTCCATATTCAATCTGAATGGAAGGGAATCCATTTGGTGGGAACACTTCAAGCAAGTAAAGAGGATCAGTGAAAGGAGACTTAAGTGGAAACAATTCAAGAATTATTTCAAGCAGAAATACCTCTCTGATAGGTATTATGATGACAAGATTAAGGAGTTCCATGAGTTGAGATTGTGACAGCGGACCATGGAAGAATATGCAGATAAGTTTTTGTAGTTTTTGAGGTATGTCTGGTACATCAGAGATGAAAAAGTGAAGGTCCAGCATTTTCTGAGTGGATTACCTTAGTCTTACAAAGATAGAATTGAGTTTTATGAACCTAGAAATATTGAAGAAGCAATAAGGAAGGCTAAGTATTGCTATGAGCAAAGAAAAGGTAAGCTGGATTACCATAAGGCATGGAAGGACAATAAGAATGAGAAGTTTGACCAATGAAAGAAGGGTTTTAAACCTTCTAACTTCTGGAATCAACAGAAGCAGCCATCCCAAGCTGCGAGTAAGCTAGTCAGAATGACAGAAGAAAAACCTAAAGATCCACAACCGAATAGAGGACCACTTCAATGTTGGAAATGTGGAGGACCCCACATGCGTAGAAATTGTCCTCTCGAGAATGAGAGTGCAAGTCTAGCTTACAACATTCAAGAAGCACAAACAGTGGGTCAAGTAGCAAGGGCAGTCCCTAGGATTTTTGCAGCACTGGAGGACCGCCAGGAAAATCACCAGTAAACTGTGGTTGAAGTAGCAGGTAATATTGTTGAGCAATATGTTTCTATTTTAATTGACCCTCATTCTACACACAGTTACATTAATCCTAGAGTAGTAGATACTTGTGCTTTTAAAAAAGTAAAGCATAGGAAGTCTTGGTTAGTTCAGCTAGCCATTGGAACTAAGAGAAAGGTCAGTGAAGTGGTAGAGAAATTTCCATTGGTCATGAATGGATTGGTCACTTGTGTAGATTTGAATGTTCTACCACTTGGTTCCTATGATTTTCTCATTAGCGTGGATTGGTTGGAAGATCACAGAGTGAAGCTTGATTGTTATAGTAAGACTTTCAAATGCATGAGTGAAAAAGGGAACCTAGTAGTTGTGAAAGGTATTCCAAAGGCGATTTCAGTACGGCAGGTTTCAGCAATGCAGTTAAAGAAGTTCTATAGGAAGGGATGCCACTTGTATGCAGCTCATATTTTGGAGACATCAGGGGATGAAAATTCGAGGTTGGAGGACTATCAGATGTTATAGGAATTCAGGGATGTGTTTCTTGATGAGATTCCAGGGCTTCCTCCAAAGAAGGACATTGACTTCACAATTGAACTTGTGCCAGGAGCAGCACCAATGTCCAAGGCACCCTATAGGATGAGTACACCGGAGATGCTAGAGTTGAAAATGAAACTGCAAGAGTTGTTGGAAAAGAAGTATATCCGGCCAAGTGTGTCTCCTTGGGGAGCACCGGTTCTATTTGTAAAGAAGAAAGATGGTACACTTAGGTTATGTATTGATTATAGACAATTGAACAAGGTTACTATGAAGAATAAATATCCTTTACCTAGGATTGATGACCTCTTTGATCAAATGAGAGGAGCAAAGGTATTTTCCAAGATTGACTTGAGGTCTGGGTATCACCAGGTGAGAATCAAGGATGAAGACATTCATAAGACAACCTTCAGAACAAGGTATGGACATTATGAGTTTGTAGTGGTACCATTTGGTCTCACAAATGCACCAGCTACATTTATGTGCCTTATGAATAGTGTCTTCAGCAGATATTTGGATAAGTTTGTTCTTGTTTTCGTTGATGGTGTTCTTGTTTATTCTAAGAATGAGAAAGAGAATGAAGAGAATTTGAGATTGACATTGAAATTGCTCAGGGAGGATCAACTTTATGCAAAACTAAGCAAGTATGACTTCTATAGAGATAGAATTTAGTATTTGGGTCACATTATCTCAGAGGAGGGTATATCTATGGACCGTGAAAAGATTGAAGCCATTATGAATTGGCCTACTCTAAGAAATGTGACAGATGTAAGATGTTTTATGGGACTTGCAGGATACTACTAGAGGTTCATTGAGGGATTCTCCAAAGTTGCGCATGCCATCACTTCTTTGCAAAAGAAGGGGATGAAGTTCGAATGGAAATCGAGGTGTGAAGAAATTTTCCAGAGGTTGAAGGATCTTCTCACCAGTGCACTAGTATTGAAGGTTGCAGATCCAGAGAAATATTTTGTGGTGTGTACCGATGCATGCAGACAAGGGCTTGGAGGAGTCCTTATGCAAGACAACCACGTGATATGTTATGAGTCGAGAAAGCTAAGGAACATGAGAATAACTATGCCACTCATGATCTAGAGCTTGCAACCATAGTACATGCTCTCAAGATGTCGAGGTATTACTTGATGGGTAGAAGATTTGAGCTCAGAATAGATCACTGTGGGCTGAAGTATCTATTTGATCAGTGTACTCTGAATGCTAGGCAAGCAAGATGGATGGAATTTCTATGTGAGTTTCATTTTGAAATCAAGCACATAAAGGGAAAAGAAAATAAGGTAGCTGATGCACTCAGCAGGAAGGTGCAGGAAATGCATGTAGCATCTCTTAGTATCTGCCAATCAAATTTGAGGCAGCAGATTGTTAATCATGTTGCTAGAGATGAATTGTATGAGCAGGTAAAAGACAAATTGCAGTAGCAAAGTCTTGAGAAGAGGTATGAGGGATATAAATTGGAATAAGATGGGATTCTCACTTATAAAGGTAGAATTTATATTCCATATGTAGCAGATTTGAGGAGAGTGGTTATGGACGAAATCCATCAAACTCCATATTCTTGTCACCCAAGATATCATAAGACAATTTCTACAGTTAGAAAGCAGTACTTTTGTTGAGGAATGAAAAAGGATATGGCTGAGTACATTTTAAGGTGTATGAAATGTCAACAGGTAAAGGTTGAGCATCAACACCCTACAGGTTTGTTGCAGCCTTTGCCAGTTCTGAAATGGAAATGGGAAGTTATTTCCATGGATTTTATTATAGGATTGTCGATGACTTGGAGACAACATGATTCCATCATAGTTGTGGTAGACAGGTTGACTAAGGCAGCGCATTTTATACCGGTTAAGTCTACACATAAGACTAATGACATTTCAAACATCTTCATGAAGGAGATATTCAAATTGCATGGATTACCGAAGGCAATAGTCTCTAACAGAGATGTCAAGTTCACTTCCAACTTTTGGAAGGGGTTGTTTGCAAATTTGGGTACAAAGATAAACTTCAGCACTGCATACCATCCTCAGATAAATGGTCAAATAGAGAGAGTTAATTAGGTGTTTGAAGATATGCTTCACATGTATGTAATGGAAAAACCAACCAAGTTGGAAGATTACTTGCACTTGGTAGAGTTTGATTATAACAATGGACAACATACCTCCTTGGGGATGAGTCCGTATGAAGCTGTGTATGGAAGAAGGTGTAGGACACTAGTGAATTGGGATAATCCAGTGAATAGGGTTGTGCTTGGACCAAAATAGCTCAAGAAAATGGAGCAAGAGGTTCTAAATATCAGGAAAAATATGAAAGCAGCATAGGACAGACATAAAAACTATGCAGATAAGCATAGGGTGAATAGGGAGTTCAGTGTTGGGGATCATGTTTACCTCCGAGTGAGGGAAAAGAAGAGTTCCTTGAAGCTTGGAA
Organism: Pseudotsuga menziesii; assembly: GCA_001517045.1. Taxonomy (NCBI): domain Eukaryota; kingdom Viridiplantae; phylum Streptophyta; class Pinopsida; order Pinales; family Pinaceae; genus Pseudotsuga; species Pseudotsuga menziesii. The sequence goes on from LPNX011057120.1 coordinate 20,172, forward strand.
GTTGTGCCAAGATAACACCTAGATACTGTGGGCCATTTGAAGTGCTTGAAATAATAGGGCCAGTTGCATATAGACTTGCATTTCCTGCTAGCACTAGGGCTCATAATGTTTTTCATGTTTCTTTGATTAAGAGATATGTACATGATCCTAACCATGTGATAAATTGGGATGTGATTTAGGTGGAACCCGAGGGAGAGTTCCGAATCGAGCCAATGCGTATCCTCGATAGGAAGGTCACAATGCTCCAGAACCAGGCCATATGGCAGGTAAAGGTGCAATGGGAGCACTATGTACTTGAAGAGGATACATGGGGGCTGGAGGATGCCATGTGATTGGCACATCCATTTTTGTTCAATTCTGCGAAACAATGAGGCGATAACAGTGTAGCATTTTGTTCAATTTTTTAAAAGCATTGAGAATAGTGCTATTGAAGGGGGAGGGGAATGTAACACCCTGGTTTTGACCTCATTGCATTAGATGTATATGATGTATATATTGTAAATGATCACACTGTAGAGCTAAAGGCCAAGGCCCCACCATTGATTGGTTATGCTATGTTTCGGATTTAAATTGCCACTAATGGTATACTGGGGCATGCGGCATACATATTGAGTTTTGTCATCATGTAAATATGCATCTTTAATTAAATAACCCAACCAACTATGTTCGTGGCAACTAAATTAAGAAGGGGCATGATTTTCACAAGGATAAGGGTGGGGGAATGTCAAACCTTGAGCCATGAGAGAAAATCCATGTGTCACCACCTTGTTTTGATTTTTCCATCTTTCCTTGTTTTATCCAACCACCGCCATTAAAAAATTGCTGCTATTAGTTGGGGCAGTTATGGCTGGGAGTGGAGTGTGGCAGGGCTGTGAGTCCTTGCCCACATGCACACTCCACCAGTGGATTGAACCTCACGATGGGACAAAGAATGACTACTTCTCTCATTCCACACACTCCACTATGCCATTCTTTCCCTTATCTGTTCATCCTCACGCATGAGTGGAATTCTTGTTCATTCTCATAGGATTTTCTTGGTTTTACTCACGCAGTTTTCCTCTACGGATTTTGCGGATGGTGTGGGTGTATACTTTCCTCACAGACTAATTTGTGGGTTTGCTATGGTCTCCCTTACATTGTGTTTGTTGGGGCCTTCTTTACATTTTGGGGATTGGAGTCTCTTCATTTCATGCACAGGCATCTATTCTGTTTGATCTCATGTAGCTAGGAGGGTAGCCGATTATCGGTTGTCATTCACGTTTCTCCACAGAGTGGAATCTGGTGTGTTTTCCCTCTATATTTTGGGGTTTGGTGCAAGTTTCCCTCATGCACAAGTTGGGATACTGTATTTTCTTCCCCAACGTGGTGTATGTAAGTTTAGCCGGTGACTTCGTTGTCCATGATGGAATGTTTTTTTCCCCATGTTGTGTGTTGTGTTTACTGATACATTTAGGGGATTTTAGTAATTCGCTTGGGAGTTGTTTTGGCCATGATAGGGCCAAGAAGGACTCAGGAATCATTTTCCCTGTTTAAGCTGTAATAGCTAATTGATTGTATGCATGCAATGGTTAGTCTTCGGACTGTGTTGGGAGTAGGGATGGAGGCTTGGGTTGCTTGATAAACCTAGTGTGTTTGGAAACCACACAGATAGAGCTAGAGGGTTGTCTTTCTTCTCCACAACCCCTGAATAGCACTGGAAGGGAAGGCAGGGCCTAAGGGACTGTGTAGCAGAGAAGGGACTGATTCCTTGAGTTGGGTGTGTGTGGGTGTCTTAGAAGTCAGGATATCTCTATTGTAGGTGTTCCTAGCTCTGTAATGGGCTCACCAGCTTAGCATTTGGCCTTTCCCAGCTCCTTGATGGCCTGATAAACCTGACCATGTTGGATTGGATGTCTTGTTGATGGCCTGATAAACCCAACTATGTTGGCTTGGCTATGTTTTGTGTATCCTTGGCTATGTGTAAGCCTGCTTGTTCCTTATTCCTTGGAGAATCATGCCTAGCTCAAGGGTGGTAGCATTGCTGAGAAATTAAGGATCACGCTGGCGTATGGTTGGGTGGAATGTTGCAGCGACGTAGCTAGTTGCAGAACGAGTTCTTATAAATAAGTAACCTTGTCTATTTTACTTCAGCAATCCTATTTACTGTTAATGATTATGATGAACATGTTGAATGAATGCTTGTATGAATGTATGTTGCTTCTTCTGTGTATGATAAATAATTGCATTTGTGTATGTTCTACTTCAATGCATTCTGTTTCATCATTTTTATGAATTCACTTGTTCATGGGGCAGGTAGCCTGGATGGTTAACGCCATGGTAGCATCCTCTTCGCCGATCGGAGGGTCGAGGACATTACAGATAGAAGGCAAGAAATTCAATCTTTAGTGGTCAACTTTTCTTCATGATAAGGCAGTCATTATGGAAAATAAGTGCATTAACAGCTAATAGATGACAGTTCCTATTCTTTTGCATATCGGGTTTCCTCTAGCGCGTGATGTAGCTTATGAATTCAATCCAAATCAGAGCCATCATCAAGGTGTCACGTAGAGACATGAGATGGAAAATTCTTCCAGAAGAATACTAATGCTAAGATGCTGGCATGTGTTGATGATAGTTCCTAGTCATTTCATTCCTTTAACGCACATAAATATACTACCAACAATGTGCGGTATGTTTGGTGATCTGGACGGCAACATGGATATGCTCTCCATATATCTAGCTGATCATGTGTCTATTTGTTACCCCACCTAAAATACCATATATCCTACAAACAATAATACACATGAATTAATACATCGAATATGATTCATATTATTCCAATTTTAACCGTTGAAACCATAAAATGATGATAATAAATATAATTCGTATAAACCTTAAATTTATTCATATCTGAAACTTGAATGGTGAGATGCATGGGGTAAAATACGCCAAAAGGTAACAAAATATGCACTAATATGTAAATTATTTAACCCAAAAATGGTGACAAAATGGGGACCAACACCTAGCAAGCTTCCTCTTCTTGCAACTTTAATGAGTTCCTCTTTTCTGTCAGGAACAAGTCATTGATATATGACAGGAGCATCACTGGTATTCTTCCTTCAACCTTGGATTAAAGGTTGGAATCTACTTTACTCTCAGTAAATCCTATAGCCATCAGTAATTTTTCCATCCTATCATACCATGTCTACTGACTCCAACCTAAGGACATTCTGCTGTCACTCCTTTTGAAGTGGAGCATCATTCTCCCTCTGCCTTTCATACTCTATGTATTCTGTACCGGAGTTACAAGTAGCTTCATCTGCTACTAATATTCTATGTATCCATATAAGGTCACTAGATACCAACATCCTCTATCTTGAACCATTTCAAAAGTTCTTATCGCACCCATCTTGTGAACTTCTCATCCTCTATAGGAGTTCATGTCTAACCTTGTAGAAAAGGTTAAGATCTTCATCACTCTAGGTGATATTGAAGCTCCTCATGTATGTGTTATCGCATGGGTGTCTTCTAAGCTCATACAAGGCCTTCTTTAATTTGCACACATGAGTCTCCTTGTCATGTGTCTTAACTTCTAGTGGCTGCAAATGTCTCTTCGTAGTTTATTCCTTCTTTCCGTGAGAATCCTCATGCTACAAATCTTGCCTTGTATCCCATGATGTTTCCATCTACTACATGCTATATCTTGTAGATCCATATGGAAGACATTACGGAATTCCATTTGGGTCTCGATATTGCATCCTAGACATCATTCTTCTTGAACTAGTATTCTCCTTCCCTTTCTTCTTGGCTTCTTCTTCATGGCTGGAAGGATCTGCATCAATGGTGTTGCTCAACAGTGTCACATAACTAGAGTGTCTCTGAGGCCTATTTCTTTCTTTGAAAGTGTCGTCATATTATTCTTCATCTTGGATTCCATCTTGAACTGTCGTCAGTTGTTCTTTGGAACAAGTCTCATCCTTCTTTTATTGTAGGCCATTGTACGCAATCTTTCCTACAAGTCAAATGCACCAGTTGTATGATTAGAAACATTTCATAATGCATATTCATAATGGTAAATTCTTATGCATAAATATATAATCATGCAACTATTTTATCCAGTACGACATTCATCCATATATCACGAAAACTTTCTAGATGCCTTCCATCTCTACCAAGACATCATTGAGATTGTGCACTAATCCAATATGTCAACAAAGAGGTTTCATTCTAGATAAGTAGCAATGGAGATTTGTATGGAACCATGAGCTACTTACCCATCACATGCATATTAGTGGTATACTATCATTAATTCAAACATTCTATCATGCATAACACATCAACTGAACATTAACAAATGCATAACAAAACAATATCATGAAATTATGTGTTGAATACTTATCTTTATTTGTTTCATGGGTAGACTCCTTCTTTCAGCTTCATCATCTTCTTCATTCATAACAACATCATTTCTTATACAAATTATCAAGATGGATAAGAGGCTCTTCAAGAATTGGGTTCTTCATATTCCTCATCGCTTTAGGGATCTTCTTTAAATCGTGAGTGCTTGATCTTCACTTGCTCCCATATTCTCTTTTCTTATTATGGGTCAAGCTTCATCTTCTGTGTGCTCTTCCCAGAGTTTGCTGAAATTAATCACCTCCTTCTGGAATACATTCCTCGAATGAATGAATCCCATGATCCTGTGAGGCCATTCAAGGTGGTTATAATAGTATCTTATTCTTCATCAACTACTTCATCATAGGATCGAACACTTCCTTTTGGCGTCTTCAAGGATTAAACATGAGGGATTAGATGATATTTAATAGAATCTACAATTATTCTCTTGGCTTTAGCCTTAGCCTCATCTCCCTCTGTCTCCTAGACCTTTCTTACTGAAATATTGATCCAAATCAATTTCTTGAAGGGTCACAAAGTTCCTACACTTCATCCAATTTATATTCTTTTCTTCAAATAGCTAAGTAAAGGAATACAACATATATTTATGTGTATTTAGGGAAGACACTTGTGGTATAAGGTGATGAAATCAATAATAATCCTCTTGTCCTTGACCAAGTTCTTCTCCTATAAGCCTTTTAGCCTCATCTCCCTCTGGAACTGGAACCTCCCCACTTATGTAGGTGTCCAATTCATTTTGTTCAAGAACCAATGAAATACTATACTTCCATGCTCGAATGTTTTCATGTTCACCAATATTGTCATCAGGATGGTGTGATTAGTCATATTGAAATGAGAACCTCAACTGTAAATAGCAAAATATTAGATCTTACCGATTTGAGGTGTCTGTCCTGGTTCCGAAGCTGGCTGATCTAAGGTTTGTCAGTGAAACCCTAATTTTAAAAATATTGTAATATTTAAGATCTTATTGGATAGAAATATGGGAATTTTCAAGGCGAGCTCTCCAATATACTCCAGTTCTGAAAACAGTGGAGGGAAGCTCTCGGAACAAGAAGCCCTAGTTTTCCAATTTTCTCTGCAGAAATGCCTGAGATTGTTTCTGTGGTCTATCCAAAAGTACTGCTCCACTATGTATGAAATTGTGTGTTGAGGTAACCTCATATATCTTGTTTCCAATACCATATGTTTTATTAGAATTTTTTTCTCCAATTGGGACTTATGATCATTTTCCTGAGGTGACTTATTTCCGAACTGTTCAGCATAGGAAACTTTTACAGACATCCACGTGTCACTGTTTCACCTTCCGGGTCTGAAAATTTTACCACATAAATTAAATTTAGTTACCTATATAGAGAATCTTAAAAAAAATTATTTGGACCTTTTTATCCCTAGATACAACAATTCTCCCTAGGTGTCATGTTTAGGGATGAATCTTGGAAGAGGATGGGACCCTGATTTGGAGAAATCATAAATCCCAGAATATAGTGAATATGAGGCTGAAATTTTTACACAATATACATCAGGACTTTAGCTTCTGCCTATGAAAATTTGGGCCCCTGAGACTTATTCAATCTTGATATGTATCGAATGTAGAAAAACTACCTATTTTAGTATTTTAGGGTTTTTCAGGCCCTGCGTCAAACTAGGGCTTGACTTTCCCAGAGTTTTTCCCAAGAAAAAATATCAACCTTTGTCTCTAAATTTCAATTTTTATGAGGATATAAATCCTATTTAGAGCTCACTCAAACATTCCTCTTCTATAAAAATCCCTAATTTCCCCCAGCAAAAAACTGAAAATGCCTGGAATCAAACCTTGCTTCGATAGAAAGATGTGCCCTTAAATGGAGAGTTAGCCTAGCCGCCTTTTGATGATGGATTGTGGTGACAGACCCAAAAATTAAGAAGCCCTAGATTCTGTAGCTGCATAGTGTCTTTTTCTGATGTTAAATCTGATGCCATGTAAAATTTTTATCATTTAAGCAATATTATCTTAGGATCTTATCTGAGAGAATAACATGCACAAAAATCAATCACAAGAGACAAGAGTCACAAATATTTTCCTCGAGGAAACCATAAAGGATAAAAACCCATAAATTCCTTAGAGATAGAATGAGCACCAAATGGCAGCAGTAAAACCCAAAGATAGAAAAGATGATCTCCAGTAGTTGTTATCTCTCTCACTTGTGTGAGCACTCACTCTCTCACTCATGCGCCCCAGTTGAGTGAGTGTGTGTGACAAATAGAAAGTCTCACTCTTTATTTATACTAGTTTCTGACTTGACAATTACTTACTAGGCCAACATCTCTAGGAGAGTCTAATAACCCTAGTGCCCCTCAACTATGGGGATTTTTCCCTCCGATCAAGAAGGAGGGTTAACCTTAACTCAATTGTGGGGACTATTGCCTCGACTTACAAGGGAGGGTTAACCTCGATAACTTTACATGAATTTATTATATTAATGACTCTCCTGATAGGAACATTGGGGTATAATGAAATACAAATGATTCTCCCGATAGGAACATCGAGGTACAATATAAGTGAATACATTCTGAAGTTACAAATACATCAACACTGTCCACCAAAGGTGTGGAACCACCTTCTTCAAGCCTGATGCCTGATAGAAAAGGGTAGGGGGCTTCCTTGTAATCCTCCATGTGGAACCTCTTAAGCATTTCTAATGAATACCTGGACTGTGGGATTATGATTCTTGAAGTATTTTGACTTAGTTCAAGACCAATGAACTGTATTACCAGTCCTAAATTATTCATAGTGAATGATTTATTAAGAGCAGACTTGATTCTGCTCAATTCAGTAGCAGAGCTGCTAGTAATGAGAAATTAATCTAGATATAATACAACTAGAAGTAATAACCCATCCTTCTTCTTCAAGTAGACATTGCAATCATATTTGCACCTTTCAAACTTATGAGAGATGAGGAAGACATCCATCTTGGAGTACCATGTCCTTGGGGCTTGTTTGATTCTGTATAGTGATTAGCTCAATCTACATACTAAGGAATGATCATCAATAAACCCCTTAGGTTATTTCATATATATCTCCTCCTCCAAATCACCATGGAGGAAGGAACTTTTCACATCCATGTGATGTACTTCCCATATCTTAGAAGCATCAATGGCCAATACCAGCTTGATGGAGCCCATTCTAGCTATTGCAGCAGATGTCTCATTTTAGTACAAGCCTTGGACCCGAGAATAGCATTTTTCCACCAAATGAGCCTTGTACTTGGTTGTGGTCCCATCAACATCTATTTTGGTTTTGTATATCCATTTTCACTATACCAACTTCCTTCCTAGAGGTAAGGGGACAAGTTCCCAAGTCTGGTTGTCATGTAGGGAATCAAACTCCTCATCCATGGATGACGAACATCTAGGATCATGGAAAGCCTCATTGAAGGATTGAGAATCTAACCCAAGCATCATAAAACACCTCTCAACAAGAAATGGATCTGTGTGATATAGTGCAACACTCTCCTTTGGATACTGGGACCTCGTTCTTCTTTTGTCATATGGACCCCCAACACAATCTCCAGGTGCTTCTATGAGCTGCTTATCCCATTTAGGGTGCTAGAATGAGGTAGATGCTGGATCTGGATCTAGATCACTATGAGGTGTAAGCTCAATCTCTGGATCATGCTAGGATGACTCCTCTTCTAAATCTGAATCTAAAATGTTAGGATTTGAAATTGAAACTATAATAGGAAGTGAAGGAATGTTTATACCTTCATCACCTTCAAATGAAATCTAGGGTGATGTTGGAACTGTGTTTGGCATGAAGTGGGAGAAAATATATTCCTTTGAGGCATGATCAACAATTCCTTTCGCTACAAGGTCCCCATTTGATTTTTTTTATGATCTCCACTAAGTCAGGTCCAAACGCCACTTGCTTTGGTGATCCAATGTGAGTCATCTGGTAAACAAACAATAAATTAGCTATGAGGGAGGGCACATATAGGACATCTCTGAACACACCATGATTTTCTTTGATGGTGCCTCTTCATACTAGTAGAATTTAGGAATCATCTCCCATGTGAATAGTGGGTCCTTCATTGATATTGAGAGAGGAGAAGAGATCCTTAGAGGCCACCATGTGATTGGAGGCTATAGAACCAATCAAATAGTTTGTAGACCAAGGTATTCCTACTTTCAAAACATGACATCTTTCATGTCCCTTATGTGACTTCTTTTCTCTTTGTGGGGAACCAATGTTATCCAGCTTGAGAAGAGCATTCATCTCATCAAGTTGCTTCCTCTTACAATGTTCTTCAAGATGGTATCATTTTTCATATTAGGGACATAGTGTCTTCTCAAATTTATTCTTCTTAGAGACAGACGCCCCTTCGGAAGCTTGATGGTTTTGTTTAGGCTCCGAATAATGTTCCTTTGGCTCCTTATTTGATTTCCCCTTTTTTTGCTCTTTGGAAGAGTTAGAAACTAGAAGATATTGATCTTTGGATGTCTTCAAGACTCCCATTCTCATCTATTTGTATTGCTCTTTGATTAAGTACTTGGAAAAAGAATCTAATGAAGGAACCTTCCAATCAGGAAAGATTTCCTTGTTGGCATGAAATATGGAAACAAACACAAAAAACACTAGGCCTAGTTTACTGAGTATGGAAAGGACATTCTACTCATCCTTCTGCTCTTTTCTGCACTATCTGAACTGGAGTACCAGAGACTTGAATTTAGTGAATAATTCCTTAATAGTATCGAAACTACTGGGATGTAAAGATACCAACTCACTCTCCAAAATGTGTCCCCGAAACTCATCTTGTTTGTTAAATAAGATATAAAGCTTCTGCGAGTCTTCTATAGGAGTCCTCAATCCTTTTAGATGGAAGAGGATATCTTTGGAAATATAAGTACATAAGTACCCGAATGCTTCATCCAAATAGCTTAGGAATTTTTTTTGCTCTACTGGATGATGAGGCTCATCCTCCCATCCATGTATGATCCTGTGGTAGCCATACTTGCACAAGGACAGTTGCATATCAATCCTCCAATCAAGATAATTGGAAGTTGTGAGGATCCGTGGTTTAGGAGATTGAGAACTCATAATTGATCCACCTGGAAGACTGTAAATATTTCTCACAAGCTACGTAGCACCTGTCAATTTCACTACAATAACACACTAAAACATATGAACTATTAGAATCATGTTTTTCCTCCTGGAATGAACATGTTTCCAGGGTCTGTCATTGCGTCTCCACTACTCTAAACAAATCCAGAGCTAGAAATTTTTTGTAGGGGACTTCTATAAAATCCATCTTCTTCTGGTGTTCGATGGGGAGAAACAATCATGGAATGTGCCTAAGAAGGATCTAACACAATATTAGAATTTGAATTCCATTTAGTTCTTCAAGTAGATAGTTCTAATAATGTTTGTAGAAAAATAATGCAGAATGAAGATACAAACTGAACCAAAAAAACCACACAAGAAACAGACAAGTATTGCTAAGGAATTTACAGTATCATTCACAATAATAATATCCGGTGTTATAATGGTTTACATAGGAAATAATTCGAATGCATGGGATATGAATTCAAATATCCCAAGTGGATATGCCTGTATCTAACTGAATCTCTAACTCATGGTCTCCCAATCAATATCGGAGTCCAAAATCAACTCCCGAATGTCCAACCAACTCAAAGAAAGAGTGAAGGATAGTTAACTCAGTGCAACTAAGTGTGTTAGGTGGGAAACGTCACCTACTCCACATGAATCCATGCATTATCTATGCAATACATGTGCTAGCTAATTCTTTGAGAACTGACTGAAAGTAACTGAGAGCTAACTAAGACTAACTAGTACTAACTCCAACTAACTGAAGTAGGTTGGTTTCAGGACTCCCAGTGGCTCCTAAAATGTAGGGATTGGTATAGGATGCTCCCTAAATGATGCATGCACATACAGTAAGTGGAATTTAACCTCTAGTAGTGTTCCCCACACTCAAATGACTAGTACATGTGTCCCCATTAGACCAAGTGGACCCAATCATACTAGTGGACCCAATTAATTGATTAAGGTTCCTAAATTAGGCTAATTAATCTAATAGAAAGTATGAATAAGGGAAGATTAATAATCCTAAAAGTATATCTAATTACCACAACAGTCCTTTAGATATTTCAACTCTCGTGCTATGGATTTTTTTACACACTTTGAATTACCAATATGATACAAAACTGGTACTAAGCTTCTAACATCACTTAGAAAGTCCACTTCCACCCATAGTTTTGATCATATACATGAGTGGAGATGGTGGCATAGATAATTCAAATCCACTATTCCATAGCAATTGTTCGCTAATTGGTTTACCAAGTCATTATTGCCACCAATAGTTAGGGATGTTTCCATGGGAGGTAGTGTAACTGAGGACCAGACGATCAATTGTGCTCAATATTTGAATTTGGCTTATTTCCAATACGAAATATTATATGATATTATCCCTAATGCTCCTTGTCATACCAATGAACCTTCAATACCATCCATATATCCTCTTTTCATTGGAATTGTAGATTCTATGAAAACATAGTCTGGATCCCAATCAACTTGACAACAAATTCAATCGAATTCTATTCCCGCATCATGCCATAATTAACAACACCAATACTACTTCTTCCCCTGATAAAAAATTAGAGGTGAATGTGGTACAATCATTATCATCTCAATCATCAGCGGGTAATAAGAAAAAAAAAACAAAAAATCCAAAAAGTCTTCTAATCAATAGGGGAATCCTAAAAGATTATAAGAAAACTAGAATTTCATCATAAATCAAAGAATGTTAAACTATAACTCAGAGTAGGAGTATTATGAAAAATGGAGAGTGGCAGTGAAAGGTAGGAGGTAGGATTCTCGGTGTTACAGCATGTCGGTGGTGGTTCATTAGTAACTTTCGAGATGGTTCCTGCTCCTCCTTGGGGAAAGAGGGACTGCAGAAGGAATGAAACAATGGAAATAGAGTCAGCTGCAATGGGAACATAAAATGACAAGGGAAAAGGAGTAATAGATGCCCAAACAATGGCCAAAGATGGGGAATGATGCAGCAGAACATGAAAGGAGGAAGCAAATATTCAAGGTACAAGAAAGACAGGACAATGTGTCCCGAAATGATCCAAAATGGTACCAAGATTACAGATCAAATAAGAAAGAGTCAGGGAGGACATTCAATACTGCATGAAAGAAAGGTCCCTTATAGGAAAATTCGTGGGGATATGGCCCATAGAAAATACTCTGGTATGGTGGATTAACTCAATATGGAAACCCCAAGGACACTTTGACCTCCAACTGGGAGAAAAGTGGCCTGCTCAAATAAAGATCCATCTCCGATTCCCCCCTAGCAAGTGTCTCTTCTAGAGAAAGCCATTATCCAAGATAAAAATGCGAGCTCCCTCGGAGTAGTGGATGAATCGCTTAAAGTTATAGAAGGTAAGAAAAATATGAAGAAACATAAAAGAGGTAGACCTAGCAATATCCATAGAATCAAAGCAATAGGAGAACAACTGGTGGCTTCAGGGCAGTATCCAACAATAGATGCAGCCCTATCCCCTTCCAATTGACTTTGTCTTTATGCGGATCACAACTTGGAATATAAGAGGTTGTAACAGTGCTCTTAAGAAGCACCTTCTCAAAAGAAGGATCAACAAAGACAAATCAGGGATTATTTTCCTGCAAGAAACAAAATGCTCAGGAGAAGAACTTCCAAGTATAGCTCAAAAAGTATGGAAAAGCTGCAGGTCAGTTGCAGTCAATGCCAGAGGAGCAGTAGGTGGTCTAGGAATCCTATGGAACCCTCATGTGGTACTTTTATCAGGTTTCATTGCTACCACATGCACCCTCTCATCTGAATTCCACATCCTTAGGACTAGAATAAGGGGATTCATCTCCAACGTTTATGGTCCCCTAAGGGCGGATTAGAAACCGGAATTTTTGGAACCCCTCACAGACCAAAAAACCCTAGTTCATGATAAGGCCTGGATTATTGGAGGGGACTCTAACCTGATAAGAAGCATCAATGAAAAAAATCGATGTATACAGAATCTAAATGCTGTAAGTACTCTCTTTAATAAGACCATCAATGATTTGGACCTAATAGATGTCAGAACTTCCAATGGTATTTTTACCTGGAATAACAAGTAGACAAGAGATAGAGGAATAGCATGCAGACTATACAGATTCCTACTCTCAGAATCGATCATGATGGTAGGGAAAAATATTGAAGCGATTGTTCTACCAGCGACAAGGTTAGACCACTGGCCCATTTTTCTGGAATGGGACAATGTTGGAGTCAACCCCCGCAGACCATTCATATTTGATAAATTCTGGCTCCTCCAACCAGACTTCCAAGGGAAACTCAAGGAATAGTGGGAGAGCTCCCCTCCTATTAGGGGCACTCATATGTATCAATTTCAACATAAGATTAAAATCCTTAAAGACCACATCAAAAAATGGAATAAGGAGTCCTTCGGCAACATATTTCGTGAAAAACAAGCTTTAGAGCTCAAGATCAAGCAACACCAGTCTCATGTAATGATCAATGGTTATACAGAAGAACTGAGGCTCTAGGAAAATACTTTGATGTAGGACTTCAATCAAAGAGAGAAACAAGAGGAATTTTACTGGAACCAAAAGTCCCGAAGTAAATGGCTCCAAGAGGGGGAGCGAAACACTATTTTTTCCACAAAGCGGCCATTCAACACAAATAGGGAAACAGGATGGATACACTAAAAATGGAGGAAAAAAGTATCACCGAATCCCAAGAAGATCTGGAGACCACCCTGAACTCATACTTCACCAAGCTCCTTCGGGAACCAGAGACAGATAGAGAGGAAGCTCAAAGAGAGGTACTAAGTCACATTCCCAAGTTCATTACAGAGGACCATAACCGAATACTTGAAAAAGCAATCGAGATGGTAGAGGTTGAAAATGTTGTTAAAAGATGGCTAAAGATAAAGCATTGGGTCCGGATGGTTTCACTGCAAACTTTTTCCATGTTGGCTAGGAATGGTTGAAAGAATAAATATGGGCCCTAGTGGAGGATTCCAAGAAATTTGGGAGCGTTCTCAGAGCTCTTAACTCGACTTTCCTAGCCCTTATTCCAAAAGAAAGTGGAAAAAAGGACCCAAGAAAATTAATACCAATCACCCTATGTAATGTGATCTACAAAATCATCTCCAAGGTAATAGCTAACTGCCTTAAACCGCTCCTTCCTCTTATCATCTCTCCAGAGTAAGCGAGGTTCGTGGAAGGAAGACAAATCTTGGATGGAATTATTTTGGTCTACGAAACTATCTACTCCCTCAAAGCAACAAGGACTCCAAGTATGCTTCTAAAAATGGACCTTTCAAAATCTTATGATAAATTGAACTGGCAATTCCTAGCAGGTATCTTGAAATCTTTTGGTTTCGTAGAGGACTGGACTAACTGGATAATAAATATGGTTTCCTCTGCTTTTTCTATATCTCGGTTAATGGATCCCCCTCAAGTCCCTTCAATGAAACTCATGGTATTAGGTAGGGGGACACCCTATCACCCTTCCTCTTCATAATTGTGGCAGAAATACTAGGCAGGATGCTTAAGAATAGGAGAGTTGCGAACAAAATCCAGGGATTGTCCCTAACAGATGGGATGGAACCCCAGAACCACCAACAGTTTGTGGATGATAACATGCTGATGGGCCCATCCTCGGTGCATGAAGCCAAGGGAATAAAATAATTCTTGAATACTTTCCTGGAAGCTAGCGGCCTAGAAATTAACAAAGAAAAATCTCAGACCTACTTCTTCAATACCCCCAGGATAACCAAGAGAAATATACTCAGGATTTTGGATTTCCTGGAAGGCAACCTACCCTCCAATTACCTAGGAGCACCAATGGCAAAATAGACTATCAAACAAGTTTCTGGGAAAGAGATGGTGGATAAAATTAACAAAAAGCTCAATCTATGGACTTTTAGAGCCCTCAATTTTTTGAGCAAGTTAATCCTGGTAAAATATGTTCTTCGGGCTATGCCCATCTATCTATTTTCAGTGCTGGTAGCCCTGAAATCCATCATCAAGCAAATAATAAATATTCAAAGGAAATTCCTATGGGGGGGAATGGGAGACAATAGAAAATGGCCTCTCGTGGATTGGCAAACCATCTGCACCCCGAAGGTAGTGGGAGGATTGGGCCTCAGAGACCCACTGGATAACAACAAAGTTATGGGTGCAAAAATATGGTGGAAATGGGTGAATTATGAAGATGAACCATGGGTGAAACTATGGCATCTGAAATATGCACCCCAATGGCCACAGCAATCCCTAGTTCGGTTTGGAGAAAACCCACCAGGATCCAGCATATGGAAGACTCACCAGGAAAACAGGGGATTGGTTCAAAAGCATAGCTTTTGCGAAGTTTGGAATGGACAAAATGCAAGATTTGTAAGTGAAGTGCTGAACCAGGAACCAACCATCTCTTGTGGGGAAGACACTCCATTGTTATGTTCCTTTCTCCAAAAAAACTCCATGAAAAAGGTGGCGGAGTTCTGGGATAATGATAATGAAGACCAGATGTTTAGAATACTGAAGGAAAGAAACTGGTGGCATGCTAAAGCACCATGGGAGGACATCAAATTTTTTTTATCCAAGATCTATGAGAAAAGGATATCCAAGAAAGAGGACCCTGATAAGCTGAGATGGGGTTATACAAATTCAGGAAACTTTAATCCAAACGAAGCCCTAAGATTGCTAACCGGTACACAAAATAATGTTCCAGAATCCAAGTGGGACAAACTCTGGAAAGGTGGGTGGTGGCCCAATGTCTCTGTATTATGTTGGTTAGTTATAAAAAGTCACATCCTAACCTAGGACAACCTATAGATAAGGGGATTCCACAAGCTGTCACGATGTTGCATGTGTGAAGAGAATAATGAGACCATAAGCCACATACTAGATGAATGCAGAGTGGCTGATTCCTTATGGGAGAAAGGAGCGGCAATATTTAGAAAAGACCACAGACAAAGGCAGAGACCAGATATCACAATAGTTGAATGGCCTATTAACAGTTTTAAAAACAAAATTGTGAATCGCCTATGGGAACTCTTTCCTAGTTTCACAATTTGGGAAATCTAGAAAACTCGAAACAAACAAACCTTCAAGAAAAAAGCCAAAAAACAAGAAGAGATATGGAATTCTATTGAAGATCACTTAAAAGAAACCATCTCTCTGAAATTATGGATGCATAAAGAATATTTAGCTGAAGGAAATGAGCAAATTATTCTGCATGATCTAGGGATCAAGGAATTACCTCCCAATAACTCGATAGCTCGATCTCCTCCTGTGCGTGTCTCTAGCCCAAACTATTGGAACGCTCCCCTTGATGGGACTTTCAAGATCAATGTGGATGGAGCGGCCAAAGGAAATCCAGGGCCCAATGGATTTGGTGCTGTTATTAGAAATTTGAAGGGAGATATCATCAGTCTGTTCTGGGGCTTCATCAGAACCAACACAAACAACATGGCCGAGCTCGAAGGATTAATCAACAACTTGAAATGGGATAAGAAAACAAGTAATATGCCTCTGGTCATTGAGGGAGATTCCTAAATCATCATTAACGTTGCTCACAGACTCCAAGCGAGTGCCTCAACGACCCAAGTTTCAAAGAATTGGAAATGGGAAAGCAGGTTAAGAGTCCTCAGGAAAATCCTTACAGGGGAGGAAGCTATTTTGTTGTCACATGTTAAAGAAGATGGGAATTGTAATGCCCCGGTTTTGACCCCGTTACATTAGATGTATATGATGTATATATTGTAATGATCATGGTGTGGAGCTAAAGGCCAAGGCCCCACCATTGATCGGCAATGCTATGTTTTGGATTTAAATTGTCGCCGAGAGTATATCGGGGCATGCGGCATATATTATGTTGGCCATCATGTAAACATGCATCATAATTAATTAATGGACACAACCAGCTACGGTCGCGGCAACTAAATCGAATGGGGCATGATTTTCTAAGGATAAGGGGGGGGAAATATTTAACCTATGGGTCAATGGGGAAAAGCCAAATGTATATGAGTAAACCCATCAAACTGTCAACTGCCTTTCTTGTCTTTTTCCCCAATCATTTATTTCTGCCAGAATGTGGTTGAGTTAGTTATTGCATGGAATGGGAAGAGTATGGGAAAAAATTCGAATTGGGAAGAGACCCATTTTTGAAAAACGTGTTCTGACTTCCTTGGCAAGGAAAATGCCCAAAAACGTATGCCATTCTGCCATACAGGGACGTTTTTCATTTTTTCCTCACCATTCTCCTTCACATTGGGGGCTTTGGAAGCAGCTGGAGTTTTTCCTGTGTCACTCATTCCATGTTTTTTCTGGCTATTGGCTTCATTTTTCCCATGGATTGGAGGTCATTTTTGTAGTGCCAGGGATTTTATTGTCTTCCTCACGTTTTGGGAGCTGCTGGTGCATTTTCCATTCACGTTTCTGTGATTTCATGTGTTTTTACCATGGCTGTGAAGGGCCACTCACGTTTTTGGCTATCTCACTGACTATTGGTCTCACGCACAGACTATTTGGGGCGTTTTTAGCTGCTGTGAGTTGTGCTCACTGATAAGCTTCAAGACTGTGTGTTTTCCCCCATGTTGTGAGCCATTTCTTGCTGTTACGTTTGGGGCTGTGTAATTCGTTTTCCTATTTAAGCTGTGATAGCTAAATTGGTTGCCTGAGTGCAATGGTTGGTCTTTGGACTATGTGAGGAGTGAGGATTTTGGCTTTGGTTGCTTGATAAACCTGGTGTTAGAAACCACACAGACAGAACTAGAGGGCTGACCTTCTTCTCCATCACCCCTGAATAGCACTGGAAGGTAATGCAGGGCCTGAGGGACTATGTAGCAGAGAAGGGACTGATTCCTTGTGTTGGGTGTGGATGGGTGTCTTAGAGGTCAGGCTCATTTTGGTGTGGGTGTTCTTGGCTCTGTAATGAGCTCACCAGCTTAGCAATTTGCCTTCTCCAGCTCCTTAATGACCTGATAAACCCAACTGAGTTGGCTTGGCTGTGTTTTGGTTATCTTTGGCTATGTGTTAGTCTGCTAGTTCCCTTATTCCTTGGAGAATCATGCCCAGCTTGGGGGTGGTAGCGTTGCTGAGAGATTGATGAGCACGCTGGCCTATGGTTGGGTGGAACGTTGCAGCGACGTAGCTGGTTGCGGAGCAAAGCTTTCATAAGATAAGTGATCTTGTGTATTTTACCTCTGCAAATCTATATTTCTATTAATGAAAATGAAATGAACATGTTGAATGTATGATGATGATTCCGTTGTCTATGATATTTCACTGTAGCTTTATTTGATAAACAATGGCACCTATGCATGTTTTACTTCAATAGATTTCCATCTAGCACTCTGTTTCAGCATTTTATTTAAGCCTGTACATGTTCATGGGGCTCTTAGCCCGGGTGATTGAAGCATTGGTCGCGCCCTCCTTGCCGGTCGGAGGCATGGGGACGTGATAGTTAATGGTATCAGAGCTCTGAGTGCAGCACGGGCTTGCATGAGCTACCAAGATGCAGTAAGAGGGGTTAGATTCCATTTTTCCCAGCAAAAGTCTGAATGTGGAAGACTGTGAAAAATTTGAAATTTGGAAATTTCTGTTTAAGTGTGAACAGTCGGAAGATAGGGAGAAGTTCCCTGTCCGCCGTTGCGGATGGTCTCACGAAGTTCCTGTCTGCTGTTGCGGAAGGTTTCATGAAGTCCCTATCCGTCATTGCGGAAGGTTTCACGATCTTCCCATCCACAGTTATGAACGAATTGGTAAAGTCTTTCGCCCACCGTTGCGGACGGAGAATCGATTTGGCTCCGATTGGAAAGGCCGCCGACAGCCGACACAGTAAAAGAAATATTGAAAATTTGGCTAAGTGTTGGAACGATCGGAAGGGAGAATGGTTCGACGTCCGATGTTCCAAGAGTCCGCCGACGTCCGACGTCAGTGCCAAGTCGGAAGGTTTGGAGCTTTTGAGAGCCGCCATTGCGGAAGGTTCGGAGCTTTCGAGCGTCTGCCGTTGCGGAAGCTAGAGGCATCTGCTGGCCGATTAAGAAGATTGCCGACGCCGCAAGAAAAAGTGTACCGATCGAAGAGGAAAGGGAAGGAGCGTCCGACGTTGCGGAAGGTTGGAACTTCTGGGGGAGCCGCCGTTGCGGCTGCGTAGAGGAACAGACCACCCGATTCCAAAGGCTTCCGACAGTCGATCAGAGATATAGCCGACAGCCAATTCAGCGGAGGAGAGAATGGTAAAGGAGCCGATTCGGCGGAAGAGAGAACGGAACTGGAGCCGATACTGCGGAAGGAAGGATAGTTTTGGGTCCGATTTCAACTGTTTTCAGAAGGATTTTTCAGCTGTTTTCAAGGGAATTTTCAGGGCTGAAAATGAGAAAAGAGGCAGCGATCTAATGCGCCAGATTGCGCGAAAAACAATAATTTACAAAAAAAAAATGAGGGCACTACCCTCGACCCGCCCTGCAGTGGCGCAGGGAAGCCACAAGGGGGGAAAGCCCCCTTGACCCCCGTCGTCCCCCTCAGATAGACGTTCTTGGATGAAGAACATTTTGTGTGTTTGGGCATTTGTAATTTTATGATTATTTCCAGAAAAGGTAAATGATTATGATTTATATCAATGTTATACATCTAACAATTGTGTTGTCATTAACACGTTTGCAGAATTATAGTCACCTTCCAGGGCAGTATTCTAGGTAGTGCAGTTGGCAAGTAAGTTGTGGTTCAATATGAGAACCCGGGATGGGTATGATGCTCAGGATTCTTATGAGAGAGCAGAAGATGCCATGGGAGAAAATGTCCGTAATAGAAATGATGACATAGAGTCTAATGGAAGGAGATTCCAAGAGACACCGCCAGATGTTGCAGCCACTATGAGAAGCCTGATTAAAGCCCAGGAAGAGTAGCATCAACTGAATGCTGTAATGTTGCAGAGTTTGACAGACTTGCATAAGAAGATAGACTCTGGACAAGGTACAGCAAGACCAGAAGGAAGTAGGAGCAGTACTAGGAGAAGGAGAAGGAATTCTAGTGGATCATCTGATTCAGAAGAATCCAGTGGGGATTCGAGCTTCTCTTCTCATAAAAGAAAAATAAAGAGACACCATAGGGATCACTCTCGTGATGAGTTTAAAAAGGAAAAACCTCCTACCTTTGATGGTGAGGTAAAGACTGGACAAGAGGCTGAAGCTTGGCTTCTTGGTATTAAAAAGTACTTTCAAGTGCATGAATATTCAGGAAACATGAAGGCAAGAGTTGCCATATTCAATATGAATGGAAGAGCATCCATTTGGTGGGAACACTTCAAGCAAGTAAAGAGAATCAGTGAAAGGAGACTTAAGTGGAAACAATTCAAGAAGCATTTCAAGCAGAAATACCTATCTGATAGGTATTATGATGACAAGATTAAGGAGTTCCATGAGTTGATACTAGGACAACAAACCATGGAAGAATATTCAAATAAGTTTTGGAGCTGTTGAGGTATGTCCGGTACATCAGAGATGAAAAAGTGAAGGTCCAGCGTTTTCTGAGTGGATTACCTCAGTATTACAAGGATAGGATTGAGTTTTATGAACCTAGAACTCTTGAGGAAGCAATAAGGAAGGCTAAGTATTGCTATGAGCAAAGCAAAGGTAAACTTGATTACCATAAGGCATGGAAGGACAAGAAGAACGAGAAGTTTGACCAAAGAAAGAAAGGTTTTAAACCTTCTAGCTTCAGGAATCAGTAGAAGCAGCCATCTCAAGCCGTGAGTAAGCCAGTTGGAGTGACCGGAGAAAAGCCTAAAGATCCACAACAGAATAGAGGACCACTTCAATGTTGGAAATGTGGAGGACCCCACATGCGTAGAAATTGTCCACTCGAGAATGAGAGTGTAAGACCAGCTTATAACGTTCAAGAAGCAGAAACAGTGGGTCAAGTAGCAAGGGAAGTTCCTAGGATCAATGCAGCACTGGAGGACCGTCAGGCAGATCACCAGTCAGCTGTGGTTGAAGTAGCAGGTAAGATTGCTGAGCAATCTGTTTCTATTTTGATTGACCCTGGTTCTACGCATAGTTACATTACTCCTAGAGTAGTGGATATGTGTGCTTTTAAGAAAGTAAAGCATAGGAAGTCTTGGTTAGTTCAGCTATCCACCGGAACTAAGAGAAAGGTCGGTGAAGTGGTAGAGAAATGTCCATTGGTCATGAATGGATTAGCCACTTGTGTAGATCTGAATGTTCTACCACTTGGTTCCTATGATGTCCTCATTGGAATGGATTGGTTAGAAGCTCACAGGGTGAAGCTTGATTGCTACAATAATACTTTTGAATGCATGAATGAGGAAGGGAACCCAGTAGTTGTGAAAGGCATTCCAAAGGTGATTTCAGTGAGGCAATTTTCAGCAATGCAGTTGAAGAAGTTCTGTAGGAAGGGTTGCCAGTTGTATGCAGCTCATATTTTGGAGGAAACGAGAGATGAAACTATGAGGTTGGAGGACCATCAGGTGTTACAAGAATTTGGGGATGTGTTTCCTGATGAGATTCCAGGGCTTCCTCCAAAGAGGGACATTGATTTCACTATTGAACTTGTGCCAGGAGCAGCACCAGTGTCCAAGGCACCCTACCGGATGAGTACACCGGAGATGCTAGAATTGAAGATGCAACTGCAAGAGTTGTTAGAAAAGAAGTATATCTGACCGAGTGTATCTCCTTGGGGAGCACCGGTTCTGTTTGTAAAGAAGAAAGATGGTACACTCAGGTTATGTATTGATTATAGACAGTTGAACAATGTTACTGTGAAGAATAAATATCCTTTTCCTAGGATTGATGACCTCTTTGATCAAATGAGAGGAGCAAAGGTATTTTCCAAGATTGACTTGAGGTCTGGTTACCATCAGGTAAGAATCAAGGATGAAGACATTCATAAGAAAGCCTTTAGGACAAGGTATGGGCACTATGAGTTTGTAGTGGTACCATTTGGCCTCACAAATGCACCAGCTACATTTATGTGCCTTATGAATAGTGTCTTCAGCAGGTATTTGGATAAGTTTGTTCTTGTTTTCCTTGATGACATTCTTGTTTATTCTAAGAATGAGGAAGAGCATGAAGAGAATTTGAGGTTGACATTGCAAGTGCTCAGGGAGCATTAGTTGTATGCAAAACTGAGCAAGTGTGACTTCTATAGAGATAGAATTCAGTATTTGGGTCACATTATCTCAGAGGAGGGTATATCTGTGGACCCTAAAAAGATAGAAGCCATTATGAATTGGCCTACTCCAAGAAATGTGACAGATGTAAGATCTTTCATGGGACTTGCAGGATACTATAGGAGATTCATTGAGGGATTTCCAAAGTTGCACATGCCATCACTTCTTTGCAAAAGAAGGGGATGAAGTTCGAATGGACATCAAGGTGTGAAGAAAGCTTCCAGCAATTGAAGAATCTTCTCACCAGTGCACCAGTATTGAAGGTTGCAGATCCAGAGAAGGATTTTGTGGTATGTACTGATGCACGTGGACAAGGGCTTGGTGGAGTCCTTATGCAAGACAACCACGTGATATGTATGAGACAAGAAAGTTGAAGGAGCATGAGAAGAACTATGCCACTCATGACCTAGAGCTTGCAGCCATAGTACATGCTCTCAAGATGTGGAGACATTATTTGATGGGTAGAAAATTTGAGCTCAGAATAGATCACTGTGGACTGAAGTATTTGTTTGATCAGCCTACGTTGAATGCTAGGCAAGCAAGATGGCTGGAATTTTTATGTGAGTTTGATTTTGAGATCAAATAAATAAAAGGAAAAGAGAATAAGGTAGCTGATGCGCTCAGCAGGAAGATGCAAGAAATGCATGTGGCATCTCTTAGTATTTGCCAATCAGATTTGAGGCAGCAGATTGTTAATCATGTTGCTGGAGATGAATTGTATGAGCAGGTAAAAGACAAATTGCAGCAGCAAAGTCTTGAGAAGAGGTATGAGGGATATAAATTGGAAGGAGATGGGATTATCACTTATAAAGGAAGAATTTATATTCCAGATGTAACAGATTTAAGGAGAGTTGTTATGGACGAGATCCATCAAACTCCGTATTCTGGTCACCCAGGATATCAGAAGACAATTGCTACAGCTAGAAAGCAATACTTTTGGCCAGGTATGAAAAAGGATATGGCTGAGTACATTTCAAGGTGTATGAAATGTCAGCAGGTGAAGGTTGAGCATCAGCATCCCGCACGTTTGTTGCAGCCTTTGCCAGTTCCAGAATGGAAATGGGAAGTTATTTCCATGGATTTTATTACAGGATTGCCGATGACGTGGAGACAACATGATTCCATCATGGTTGTGGTAGACAAGTTGACTAAGGCAGCACACTTTATACCAGTTAAGTCTACGTATGAGGTTGGTGATATTGCTAAGATCTTCATGATGGAGATATTCAAGTTGCATGGATTGTCGAAGGCAATAGTATCTGACAGAGATGTCAAGTTTACTTCCAACTTTTGGAAGGGGTTGTTTGCAGATTTGGGTACAAAGCTAAACTTCAGTACTGCATACCATCCTCAAACAGATGGTCAGACAGAGAGAGTTAATCAGGTGCTTGAAGATATGCTTCACATGTATGTGATGGACAAGCCAACCAAGTGGGAAGATTACTTGCACTTGGTGGATTTTGCTTATAACAACGGGCAGCAAGCATCCTTGGGGATGAGTCCGTATGAAGCTTTGTATGGGAGAAGGTGTAGGACACCAGTGACTTGGGATAATCTAGTGAACAGGATTGTGCTTGGACCGGAATTGCTCAAGGAGATGGAGCAAGAGGTCGTAAAGATCAGGCAGAAGCTGAAAGCAGCACAGGATAGATAGAAAAGCTATGCAGATAAGCATAGGGTGAATAGGGAGTTCAGTGTTGGGGATCATGTTTACCTCAGAGTGAGGGCAAGGAAGAGTTCCTTGAAGCTTGGAATTTGTGCCAAGTTGTCGCCGAGATACTGTGGGCCGTTTGAAGTGCTTGAAAGAATAGGGCCAGTTGCATATAGACTTGCATTGCCTGCTAGCACTAGAGCTCATAATGTTTTTCATGTTTCTTTGCTTAAGAGATATGTACATGATCCTAACCATGTGATAAATTGGGATGTGATTTAGGTGGAACCCGAGGGAGAGTTCCAAATCGAGCCAATGCGCATCCTCGACAGGAAGGTCACAATGCTCCGGAACCGAGCCATAGGGAAGGTAAAGGTGCAATGGGAGCACTACGGACCTGAAGAGGCTACATGGGAGCTAGAGGATGCCATTCAATTGGCACATCCATTTTTGTTCAATTCTGTGGAACACTGAGGCGATGCCAGTGTAGCATTTTGTTCAATTTTGTAAGCACTGAGGACAGTGCTATTGAAGGGGGAGGGGAATGTAATGCCCCGGTTTTGACACCGTTACATTAGACGTATATGATGTATATATTGTAATGATCATGGTGTGGAGCTAAAGGCCAAGGCCCCACCATTGATCGGCAATGCTATGTTTTGGATTTAAATTATCGCCGAGAGTATATCGAGGCATGCGGCATATATTATGTTGGCCATCATGTAAACATGCATCATAATTAATTAATGGACACAACCAGCTACGGCCGCGAAAACTAAATCGAATGGGGCATGATTTCCTAAGGATAAGGGGGGGGGAATATTTAACCTATGGGCCAATGGGGAAAAGCCAAATGTCTATGAGTAAACCCATCAAACTGTCAACTGCCTTTCTTGTCTTTTTCCCCAATCATTTATTTCTGCCAGAATGTGGTTGAGTTAGTTATTGCATGGAATGGGAAGAATATGGGAAAAAATTCGAATTGGGCAGAGACCCATTTTTGAAAAACATGTTCTGACTTCCTTGGCAAGGAAAATGCCCAAAAACGTATGCCATTCTGCCATACAGGGACGTTTTTCATTTTTTCCTCACCATTCTCCTTCACGTTGGGGGCTTTGGAAGCAGCTGGAGTTTTTCCTGTGTCACTCATTCCACGTTTTTTTTTAGCTATTGGCTTCATTTTTCCCATGGACTGGAGGTCGTTTTTGTAGTGCCAGGGATTGTATTGTCTTCCTCACGTTTTGGGAGCTGCTGGTGCATTTTCCATTCATGTTTCTATGATTTCATGTGTTTTTACCATGGCTGTGAAGGGCCACTCATGTTTTTGGCTGTCTCACTGACTATTGGTCTCACACACAGACTATTTGGGGCGTTTTTACCTACTGTGAGTTGTGCTCACTGATAAGCTTCAAGACTGTGTGTTTTCCCCCATGTTGTGAGCCATTTCTTATTGTTACGTTTGGGGCTGTGTAATTCGTTTTCCTATTTAAGCTATGATAGCTAAATTGGTTGCCTAAGTGCAATGGTTGGTATTTGGACTGTGTGAGGAGTGATGATTTTGGCTTTGGTTGCTTGATAAACCTGGTGTTAGAAACCACACAGACAGAACTAGAGGGCTGGCCTTCTTCTCCATCACCCCTGAATAGCACTGGAAGGGAATGCAGGGCCTGAGGGACTGTGTAGCAGAGAAGGGACTGATTCCTTGTGTTGGGTGTGGATGGGTGTCTTAGAGGTCAGGCTAGTTTTGGTGTGGGTGTTCTTGGCTCTGTAATGAGCTCACCAGCTTAGCAATTTGCCTTCTTCAGCTCCTTAATGACCTGATAAACCCAACTGAGTTAGCTTGGCTTTGTTTTGGTTATCTTTGGCTATGTGTCAGTCTGCTAGTTCCCTTATTCCTTGGAGAATCATGCCCAGCTTGGGGGTGGTAGCGTTGCTGAGAGATTGATGAGCACGCTGGCCTATGGTTGGGTGGAACGTTGCAGCGACGTAGTTGGTTGCGGAGAAAAGATTTCATAAGATAAGTGTTCTTGTGTATTTTACCTCTGCAAATCTATATTTCTATTAATGAAAATGAAATAAACATGTTGAATGTATGATGATGATTCCGCTGTGTATGATATTTCACTGTAGTTGTATTTGATAAACAATGGAACCTATGCATGTTTTACTTCAATAGATTTCCATCTAGCACTCTGTTTCAGCATTTTATTTAAGCCTGTACATGTTCATGGGGCTCTTAGCCCGGGTGATTGAAGCATTGGTCGCGCCCTCCTTGCCGGTCGGAGGCATGGGGACGTGACAGGAATAGGGTGGCGGACGCCATGGATAATGTAGGGGTGGAGAGTAGTCTTTCCTTCCATGCAAAGGAATATGAGGCTAGTGAAAAAACCCATCAAATATGGCTCCGATGTTCAAAGCTAACAGAGGATGATCCGAGGGACATTGGTAACATGTATCACATGATGCATGGGAATGATAGTTGGCTCAGGACCTCTGAAGGAGAGAAAAATGACAGTGAGCCGACACCTAGGAGAGGGCTCATGAGAGTTTTCGACTACCAGGTGGGGCACTTCAAAGCACATCTTAAACCATGATTATGCATGCCTTAACACATGGTAAACCCACAACAATTCTCTCGTTAACACGCAGTAAATCCATGTTTTTTCATGCCTTAACACATGGACCTGGTACAGATCACGTGGAGGATCTATAGGGTTATTTCAAGGCATGCTTGTGGGATTGGCTTTAGAGCAGCTGCCATGGATACCTTGATGCTAGATTGATGGGAAGGGAGGAAAGTGGGACAATCAGGTACTGTACTTACCTCTAAAATGGATAGATTGATATCTATGGAAGAGTCCTATATCCTTTGTCCCACTACAAAAATTAAGGCTCTGAATCATTCGCAAATGGTAAGAGATCTATTTGAGTGTCGAGAATGGAAGGCCATCATGGCTAGCTCAAGGACAGTTAAGGAGGATGGTCGTGGGAGGAAGATTTTGACCATGGAAGGCCCTATTTATACACTTCTGGTGGATTCCATGGCATCATTCAAGGCTCTATTCATATTCCTGCTCCTTTTCTCTGACAACATGCTCTTGTTCATATTCCTGCTCCTGTTCATATTCAAGGTTCTGTTCATCATGCCACAGCTATGGAGGGCTCGTACCAAAGTGTAAGGTCCCAATTGGGGTGTCATCCCAAGTGAAGCCTCTCCAAGTGAAACGGATGAATCAATGCAACCCCCTGGTAGAGAAATCCCCACTGCTTCACCCTTCAATTGGGGTGATCAATATATGGTGGAGACACCATCGACCATCGAAGCTTTCATTGCTATAATGGAAATTGACCTCTTGCAGGAGTATGAGGCAATAATGGGGTGCCCTTTGCTTCCCAATCCATTCTGGATGATATGCATCTTGCTTTCCAGGGACATTCAAGGAAAAATTCAAGCTACTCAGGGAATTCTTGATGCCTTGGATATCATTAGGCACGGACAACAAGAGAGTGCCACTAGTTTCTGGATTCTGGAACAAATCATGCAAAACATGCTTGCCAACCTGGGTTCCGAATCACCCAAACCAGTGACTACTCCAGCAAACTGTCCTGCAACTGACATGCCACCCCCACGAGACGATCTCCCTCCGGATTGACCTCAAGTATTTTTTTTTCTCTGAGCAGTTCTGCTCGTTGTATGAGTTGCAGTGATATTTTTCTTTCTATCTGGTTTATGTTATGTGTATGTTCAGCTATAGGCCTAAGCCCTTGATGGGATATCTCCTGCATAGGAGTTGTTGTTCAATGATGTAAGGCACCAATTTTGGTTTTGTTAGAAGGGATAGGAATTTCCAAGCCCGGTCTCTCTCTGCTGAAGTTCAAGCCCATCGACCTTATGTATAGCCCTATAACCTTTTGTATTATAATAGATAGTTCCAACTTACTCATTAAAAAACAAAAAAAATAGGGGAATCCTAAAAATCAAGAAACCAATGTTGAAACCAAACTTCATAGAAAGGAGAAGTTTCCATGGTTAATATCTAGAGGTGACCATTACAAAAATAATGTCCTCATCATTGGTAATTTAATAAATTTGTAAAGAAAAAATCCCAACTAACCGTGTTAACTGACACTTTTCCGCCACAGGAACAAAAAATGGTTGTGCACGAAACTGCCCTCCTATAAGGGGGTAATAAGAACCATCCTCATCAAAGGGATGGATCCTCGATTGCTAATGTTATGATGTATAATGAAATGATTAATTCCACTACCAGGTCATAGACATATTATCCACCTCTAGATAAAAAATATAATGCAGGTACTTTTGACAAGACTTCAACCTCCACATCCACTACTCCTCCCTCTCCTTCAAGCCCTCTTTTGATAGAGAAGATTATTGCTGACTCTATATAATGTCCACCTAATTCCACCATTAGAAAGGGAACATTTAATACAATTTCTCATTCCACTTAAAATTATAATATTGTTGAGGATTTGTCCCAAGCACCTTGTGCCATGTCAACTCTCAAGGTTCTGTAGAACTGTCCTAGTCAACATAGAACCTTTTTTTCAGCTCATGGAACCATGGATATGGAAGAATATCCATCGTACTATGTTGGACAAATGTTCCTCTACTTCCAATATGTTATTATCTTGTTGGAGAGTGATCAGGTTTCCTAATTTTAATCGATATCCTATGACACTCAAATCTTTTAATGGTCGTATTTTTCAACGATATGGATTTTTACCTTTGTTATCCATGGAAATAGGGGGAAAATCCATTTCCATTCATGTGGAAGTGGTAGATGCAACCTTGGATTACAATTTTCTACTTGGTAGAACTTGGTTTTATGATATGAATACTATCACTTCCTCAGTCTTTCTGTTGGTACAATTTCCCCACCAAGGGAAATTTATTACTATCAAACACCTCTACTATTGTATGCCAAATATCAATGACAGCTTTTCCCATAATTTCCCTCATTTAGAACAATCAAAATTTTAGTATGAGGATTTTAGAGTAGGGCCCCTTAAAGACTCTTCACTTATGGGAGTCTTTCCTTTACCTATTCTTGGTCCTCCACCATAGGTTTCCTCAATGAATATGATATCATCAATGGTACAACAATCCTATGAGTCAGATGACCCTTGGGTAATGCCTAGTCCATCCCAAATTTCATCCATTGGTCATATTATGCCACTTAGTCCCACTAAGGTGAAATATCAAGCTATCCAATTTGTCTATAGAAACATGGATTCTGATGGCAAAAATATCCTGGCATCAGATCCATATTTTCTATCATCCTATTTTGAGTCTTCTATGCCTTTTATGTATTACCTCTTGCAGAATTTCCCATCATATGAGTCCATTATGGAAGTCGTGAAATTAGAAGAGCCACCTTGGGAGGTTAATCACCATCGATAATATTTCCTTCCTAACATAGACAATAGAAAATGATATCAAGTCCATTTTTCCACTTGATATTATCAACAATCCTCAATTTCCTATCATTATTCAAGGTGCATTGTTTGAAGGAAACTTAGCGAATATTACACCCACTATGTTAATTGATATATTAGGGAAACCTAGTATCATGGAAAACATCGAACTTGGCCAAACCTATTCCTTTGAAAAGGTAAAAATTTATAATCTTTGTTTCAATAATTTCGTGATTGTTTTGCATGGATTTATGAAGAAATTTCGGGTATTGATCCATCCATTATTGTACATGAGATCCATTATTGTATTGATCCATCCATTATTGTACATGAGGAGATAAACTATCCAGGAAAAACCTTACCTAATACATCCTCACAAGACCATTTCCATCAAAGTAGTGATCAAAAAAAATTTGAAAAATGGTTTCAGTTATCTTTTGTTGTTAAACTAAATGGGTTTTTAATATTATCCTAATATTGAAAAAAACAAGGGACCATTATATTTTGTGTCAATTATAGGGATATGAATAAGGATTGTCACAAGGACAGTTACCCTACCCCTTTTATCTATCAAGTTATTGATAATTGTGCTGGAAGTGTCATTTTCTCTTTTATTCATAGCTTCTGTAGCTATAATTAGATCGAAATCCTCCCATCTAATCAAAACAAGACAACTTTCATCTACCCATGGGGAACCTTTTCTTATCACAAGTTACCCTTTGGTCTTCAAAATGTTGGGGCCACTTTTCAATGGACTATAGCATATGCCTTACACAACATCAAGTTTCTTATAGACCCTTATCTAGATGATCTATGTTCCCATTACATCTATTGATAAGATCATCTTGATCATCTAAGAGATATATTCCTTCGATGCCATTACTACAATATTCACTTAAATCCTCATAAATGTATATTTTGTGTTGAAGATGGTAGACTCCTAGCACTAGTAGAAAAATGGGTGATAAATGACCAGGCGACTAAAAACGTTGGTCAGCAAGTGAAATAAATGACTAAACCACCAAAAGCATTGGTCACCATTGTGTTTTTAAGTGAAATATGACCAAATTTGAGAAATTGTAAGTGTTCACAATGAAAAATGACTAAAATAAATGACTGGTTTAGTCATGGCATGAAAAAAAATGACTAGATAATCTAAGTTAATAATTATATAAGATGTCCATTGTTAAAATTTTCAAAATTGTAATAACTTTATTACAATATCGTAAATTTTAAAGATGAAGATTAATATATGTACAACATTGGAAGCGATCTTTAAATCCATCTGTAGTGTTAAAATTTAAGAAACCTTAAATTTTATTGTTACAAAAACTAATTATTTAATCGAGAGATAAAAAAAATACAGGATGAAAGTTCTACAACCTAAATTAATATAAATTAGTACAAACATTAGTATTCCCTCCAGAGATTATATAACCTGAGGTCCCATGAGAATCTTTGAAGTGTATATCTAATTAACCATTACACCTAATTAGGAAGGTGAATGAATAATAGTGACAAATACCCTATCAAGATTGATGAGAAATATAAAGTACTTAATTATTAGTTTATGCTTGATGATATTTATGTTGGCTTCATGTCCACTTACCCAAATTTGAATTTAATCTTTTTTTTGCAAAGTTCGTAAATTTTATTAATTCAAAAACCAAACAAATTTACAGAGCATTGTCAATAATGTCCCCATCATGTCAAGAGTTCCAAACCAAATACTACTGAGATGAATGCCTCCCTGATGGTTAAAGAATCCCCCCCTATTAACATCCTATTCTTGAAGTATTTGAACCCAAAAGGGATTAGTTTGGATCGCCCACATTCCAGGGGTTATGACCATAATTTGTCTTTTAAATGACAATGTTATCTACTCATTTCCATGTTTCCTAGTAGCACTCTAAACAAAGACAACAATTAGTCATCATAAAAAATTAAGACATGTAAAGGATAAACACCCTTGTTTTCCATCTTGGATGTTTGTTGAAAAGTCTTTGAACATTATTAAAACACTAGTTGAGTGTCATCATGCATGTCGATCTATAGCTGGTTCAAAGTCTTCCCCGTCGGTACCCACACATGGGCATCCAATTTCGCATTAATACAAGCCATATCCTATCATTGTTACCACTCCAACACATCTCCAACACTTGAAGCACATCCCCGAAACTTGGAATCAGACCAGACATAGAGGTCCTACTTGAGACACCGTCCAAATTACTGTGAATGTAGTCTACCATCGTCATGCTCATAAGGGAATTAACAGTCCAAAAAATAGATAAATTTTTGGTATGATGAGTCTCCCACGTGCAGGTGGATCATGAGTCCTTCACTAACCCACCAAAGCTCTGAGTGAAATAACTCACATCTGACATCCTAATTCCTCTCTACAACCTTTTTTCTATGCATTCCACTCGATCTCTTGTCCTAGCTAGGAGCTGTTGCTTAAATAGTCCTTGCACCATCCCTAATTCTTTGAGAGAGCATGGCATGTGTGTTCTCTTTGGGCCATTAACGATTCACGTGCTAGTGTATTTTTTTGAACCATGTTGCCCTACCTAGGAAGGAGATAATTGTACAACATTCAAGTGTCCTAAGCAATGGACCAATACATCAACAAGCCTCTAGTTCGTTTCCCTTAAATGAAAGGTAAGATTTCCTATATCTCCTCAATATGAAGCAACATGCAATGGATATATAGCGGTTGTGTCCATTTCCTTAATTAGGTTATCCATATGAAATCATCACAAGAGTCATCCAAGGTGGCCATGAATGCTTGCACAAGAAGAAGGATAGAGAGAAAACTTTGTGGTCCTTCATTGCCTCTAAAGGTGTACATTGTAGTAGGTTTTGGATTGATGATGAGTTGTCGAGATTTAATGACTTCCCCACCTTGTGTGCCACACATTCCTTTGCATGGAAGACCCAATAAATCACACACTCATTACTCAATTTTTTTTGTTTGGCCATGAAGTAAGCACATGTTGTGGGGGGATTTTATCTTTTTAAACCAATTCTAATATAATATTTTAATATTTTAAAATTTGTAATATTTTAAAACTTTAACTAGTAGTTTAATGTTCTAGAATTTTAATCTTTTAATACTTTGTTTTAATTTATTATATATTTCAATTATTAATTTTTTTGTATTATTTTAATATTTTAAAGGTTCAATTTTTTAATTTAAAACACTAAAGTGAACTTTTATATTTAGATTTAATTGGAGATTATTCCTACTATTAATTGTGGAATTTTATTCTTTGATTAGATATTGCAATACAAAACCTAGAGGGCCTCCACCTTTTAGTTTTAGAGGGTTTCACTGTAGAGGACCCCAGATGAGTCTTTTGAACCCTTTTCATTTTCCATTGTTGTTTTTTTCTATAATTTTTATTAGGCTATTTACACTTAGGGTTAAATTGTGGAGAATCCTATGAGAGATGTCTAGATGACTTCAGCAACAATAAAATGGCTTCCTTCAGGGTATTCAAGAAATTATATTGTACAATTGTGCATTCCGTTAGTGGGTTTCTTATATTTGATCCCCACTGGTATGAGGTAATAAAGATTTTAGGGTTCGATAAGGCTTGTAGCTCTGTAAACATACTAGGTTTTCTTGTACAATGTAGATAGCTCTCTCATAAAGTAAGAGCAATGCCATATGTATCAAAGCCTTCTATTTGAAAATCAATCTCTCAATGCCTCGCTCGATCCATCTGTCTCAAATCCCTTTCTCAAAAAATAAATCCCTCGTTTCCTTGATCGATCCATCCATCAATTGATCCTACATTATTTTAGTGTCTAGATGGTAGTGAATCCTAAGAAAAAAATTGTTTTATTATTAACCCTATCTCAAATCCTATAACGGTCTATGTATTTGAGTTGTGTGCATATTAGATATGAATATGTAAGAATCTATGGGAGGGAGATGGTTGATCTGGTAACATAGATTCAGTTTCATTTATGTTTGGTTTTTCATAGATATTATGGTTTAGAGAAGATTTGGTGAATCTATGTGAGATGTTGTTGAACCTGATGTTTTGGGTTGAGTAGCACAATCCATCTTCAAAAGGAGATACCAAAGAGTCTCAAGTGAGTGTTGGGACGATGATATATATATATATATATATATTCCAAATAATGTTGGTGGACCATCATTTTAAAGGTTTAGAAATTATATTTAATTTTTTGAAATATTATTTTAGAGATTAGATCTTACAATTATTCCTTTTTTATAATTTTAATTCATTTAATAAATTAATTTATATTATTTTAGAATTCAAACTATTTTAATTTTTTTAAGCTATTTAGACATAGAATTGTTATAAATGTTTATTTATTATAGAGTATTGGATTGTTTCTTAGAATTGATTTAGGAATCATTAGAAAAATAATAAATTAATGTTCTTGTTATTTTAACTTTTTCATGATTATGTTAATATATCTCAAAGTAAAATTATGGTTAATTTTAAAGTTTCTTAAAATTATTTTGACTTGGGTTGAAATAAATCATTATGTCTTAGTTAAAGTAAATTATTAAAATAATTTATTATTATTTTAAAGAGTATAATAAAAAAGAAAGCCTTAATTATGATGGGAAACCTATGAAAGGGATGACTAATGAAAAAGAACCTAAAAAATTAAGGTTGTAAATATGAATTATTTCCCTTAATTAGGCTAATAATAGGGGTTTTTGTGAAATAACTATTCAAAATACTCAATTCTTAGTGACAAAAATGCATGAACATAAGCTAGGAAAAGCTAGGAAGCATTTCTGAACAAGTTAATCTCTTCATATTGTCCAAAATAGAACATAAAATGTTTGTATAAACAAGTAAATATGAGACTTGGATTGCTGTAATGAACGAAGAATTGGATAAATTGAGAAGAAACAAACTTAGGAACTTGTCCAAATACCCGAAGACAAAAATGTGAGTGAAACAAATACCTAAAGAGAAATAGCCGCAATATTTCTCTATAAAGGTTATGCTCAAGTTGAAGGGATTGAATTTGAATAAACCTTTTCTCTTGCAGCTAGAATAGAAACAATTAGAATGTTTTTAGCATTCACATGCTATGGTAATTTCAAAGTATACCAAATGGATATCAACTTGGCATTTCTAATTGGAAGCTTAGAAGAAGAAGTGTACAATGAGAAGCCTAAGGGATTTCAACTATAAAAAAACAAAGAATATGTATGTAGACTAAATAAAACACTCTATTGTCTAAAGAAATTCCTTAAAGAACGGTATTCAAGACTTGACAAATACCTGTAACAACAAGATTTCAAAAGAGGAGTTGCATATAGTAATCTCTACATCAAGTTTGAAAATGAAAATATGATTATTATTGTGGTTTATGTATATGTCATCATACTTAGATGTGATATTAACCATTTAAGTCAAATATTTATAGAAGAGATGCAAAAAAGCATTTGAGTATTCTATGTTGGTAGAGTTTTCTATTTTTCTAGGATTGTGGATTTCCCAATCTAAAGAAGAAATATTTATTTCTCAAAATAAATGTATCAAAGAAATGTTGAAAAAGTTTGTATTGGAAGATTACAAACCTACCAACACCGCCATGGGTGATAGGGTCCAAGTTGAGCAAAGATGATGAATCATTGGAAACAAATCAAACTCAAAACATGCCAATGACTAGTATCTTAATATATATGAGAGCGTCAAGACAATATGTTATGCAGGAAATAGGATCGGTTGCAAGATTTCAATCTGTGCCAAAGGAGATATATGTTCAATCAATAATTAAAAGGATCATCCTATATCTAAAAGGTACCTTTAAATTTGGATTGTGTTACCCAAAAGGTGAGGAATTTATTTTAACAACATATACTAATGCAGATTGTGTAGGAATCATTTATGATAGAAAATATACAAGAGGAGGAGCATTATTTTTTAGGCAATTGTCTAGTATCATGGCTAAGAAAAAAGTGTCTTCAATTTCGTTGTCTACAACAGAAGCTAAATACATTGCATCAGTATCTTGTTGCACTCAATTTCTTTGGATGAAGAAAACAACATTAAGGTAGAATACAAACATTGATTCTCCTTAATGTGTGGCAACACTCATTCCATAAACATCTTCAAGAACCCTATTATGCATTAAAAAACAAAGCATATTCCAATTAAATATAATTTTCTAAGAGAACAAGTTACAAACCAAATTGTTAAATTGGAATACATTGCTACTAAGGAACACATTGAAAAATATCTTTACCAAACCCCTTCCCAAATATACATTTGAGTCTCTTCGACAAAAAATAAGGGTTTCTCCCTTGATTTGTCTATCTATTTTTTGTCTATCCCTTGATTAGAGGAAATTTCAACTCAAAATGGGCCTCCTAAAATGAATTATTGAAATAATAGTTAAAATAATAAAATAATATTTATTAATTTTGGAGGAAGAAAAGAAAAAAACTACTTTTTTATTTGTATTTTTGGCATATCTCCTCATGTTTTTACTCATATTTTGACCGGGAGAGCTCGTTGGATGTGGAATTAAATTCCGCATCCAACGAGTACCCACTCAGCATACTTTTGATGGACCCCGCTACCCCAAAAACAAGAAATACCTGAAAAAACGAAATGATGATGTCATCATTCCATTTTTTTCAGGTATTTCTTGTTTTTGGGGTAGCGGGGTCCATCAAAAGTATGCCGAGTGGGTACTCATTGGATGTGGAATTTAATTCTGCATCCAACGAGCTCTCCCGATCGAAATTTGAGTAAAAACACGGGGAGATATGTCAAAAATACAAACAAAAAAAAGTAGTTTTTTTTATGATACCTATCCTCAAATTTATATTAAAAAGGTGTTTAAGACCTATACAGTATTTCAAATTTAAAGCAATTTCATTGGCTAACAGATGATGACATGGAATTTGAATAAAAGTTAAAAGGCCCATTTTGAGTTGAAATTTCCTCTAATGGTTATTTCTATTTTTAAATAGATAGACAAATCAAGGGAGAAACCGTTTGGAAATGAAGTCATGCTACAGGAAAGGGGAGAATCACATACATGAAATAAGAATACTATTGGGGGTATAGGTACTTTTCCATTAATGTTAAAGGGGGAGAATTGTGCAAGGAAATAATTGCAAACAAGGAAAGTTTCTACAGAATGTTGCAGATTGCTATCAATGACAAAGGTGAAGATTGTTAGAAAAATTGTCATTGATGTCAAGAAAAATGTCCAATGGATGATAACAGATTCCGTGTGGCTATAAAAAAAGGCAAGAAAGATTTGGCACTGAGAATAGGAATGAAATAAATCACCCTAGGCAAAGGAACCAACACGCGTTAACAAAAACACATATACAAAGCAAGTGAGATAGGAATAGTGAAACCCACTTTAGTGGTTGGTTTGAAATGATTGAAACACCAACTAATGGTCCATACTAAATTAAATTATTGGTTTCAAAAAATATGATGAATTGTATAAACAAAAATTCCTTGCCACATTTTAGAAGGTGTGTGAAGAAAATAGATGTAATCATAATTTCCTTTAAGGTGCACATGAATTAGATGATGAAATCTATGACATAAAAATTTGTGTAAGGGTAAGTATGTGGATAGATAGAAGGTAGAATCATATTGAAAAGAGAAGAGCATGATAGAAAAGTTGGTGCATAAAAAATCAACATAGAAGGTATAATCGTCTTGTGCAGAGAAAAGCACAATAAAAAAGATGGTTCACAGAACATCAACACACAAGGTACAATCGTCTTGCACATAGCATAGTATGACATAAAATTTGGTGTATAGAACATCAACAAAAAATGTAGAAAAATCTTGCATACAGTAGAGCACAACATAAAATTTGGTGTTATGAACATCAACACATAATGTAGAATTTCCTTGTGTAGAGCAAAGTGCGATGGAAAATTTGGTGCATAGACCATCAATATAGAAGGTAGAATTGTCTTGCATAGAGAAGAGTGTGATAGAAAAGTTGGTGCATTGAATATCAACATGTAAAGGTTATTACATGATATATCAATGCAGATGTTACAATTATTTTTGTACAGTGTAGCAAAGGAAGGTAGATTGGTGTACATGAGCTAGAATCACCTTGCATAATACATTGCAAGAAGGAAGTGCATAGTTAGTGTTACAAGAACTCAAGGACATTATAGGAAGTGAAGATGTATACAAAGTAGGTGGGTGCATAGGAAACCTTTGATTATTTGATGCTTTGCTAAGGAGATTAGTGTTTCTAGAAAGTGTGTGCTTGCAAACACTGTAACAATAGCTTCATGCCTTGTTAAGGAGATTGGCATCTATAACAAGTGTCTGCTTGCAAACATTGTAATAATAGGTTGGTGCCCTACTAAGTGGATAGGTGTCTCCAATAAATTGAATCTTGAAAACATTATAACAAGTTGAGGGGCTACACGGATGTGGGTGACAATAATGCCATCAAGGACACAGAGTTAGATGACGGGGCCAGTGCGTCATCAGCATGACATCACCCCCACATCACCTCCTCAATGGCTGTGCATATTTACTCAGCTCTCGGATGTGGACATCTCTTGGATGTTCAGAGGGACCCAGGTGTCACCTCGCTACAAGATGAACGTAATTCACCTCCTTGGTTCCTAGGCCAACGCACCAACGATTCAATGCCTAATCTCCCTTGTCATTTTGGCCACTTTATCCTTACACTCTTATAGCTTTGTTCTCCACTTGATCCTAGCCATTCAACCCTCTACAATTCCTTCCATGGCTCTAATCTCACTATCACCCTTTTTTGGCAAACTATGTCTCATCGTCAACAAGGTACCCCTCTCCACGGTCATGTGAGGAGAGGCTCACAGTCCGATCTCCCAATTCAGCTCAGTGTTCAGGCTAGTGGAGATGGTTTTGATATCAAGATTCCCGAAGTTGTGTGCTTCATGGTCGATGACTGGGAAGATGAAATTTCAAGTTCTCTGAATTTTGTTGGTCGCACTCTAGAACGACGAAGAAACTATTGGGTGATAAATAACCTCCTCATTCTGCTCATTCTCCACTTCCATTATCAGCCTCCTGCACCTGCACCTCCTGCACCACCAACTCCTGCTCCTGACATCCCCACTGCACCACTTGTTTTATCATCTTTAGCCTCCTCCACCATCCTTCCCCCTGCATTTCGTATGGACTATGAATATCCTCCTCCCCCCCACCGAGCTGAATAAAATCCCTCTCACCTGGTAAATCCACCCCCAGTCCAGCATTGGTAAGGAACACAACCCCTCTCATGATTAAGATGGTGATTCCTCCAATAGTGACGATGCTTTTGAGACCTCTAGTGACGATGCATCTGAGACCAAGGATGACTCAAGCGAGCCGGTTTCCACTGGATTTGGATGCCCCATTGTTGAATAGCCATTCCATAAGCCTTGAATAGGTTTTTGTTATTGAATTTGTTTGTTTTTGTCAGAAAGGTCATGGGACATTTTCAAATTAGATTCATTGTGTATCGAATTTAATTACAGGATTTACAGTATGATCACTATGTGCTTTTGTATAAGGATACTTTCCTTCTTTCTTTGGACATGTTTTCCCTCATGGAGGGAGGGCCCGGTAATCTTTTTAGGGTTGTTTTACCTACTTGTCTCTTTGAGAAGGAATGTATCTCTGAACTGTAACTTTTTTGTAACACTACAACCTTTTTTTCAATATAATAATTTTTTAACTTGCAAAAAAAAAAACAAGTTGAGGGGATATTTGTGTCCAATACATTGAAGCTTACAAACATTATAACAAGTTGGTGCTTGCATTTATTATAACATTAGGTTCCATATCCTACTTAAGATTCCTAAAGATAAATCTATTGTGGTTTTCTCCTGATTTGAATACATTATACAACTTGATGAGAACTATATACTCAAAACAAGAACTCTAGACATAAAAACTCATATTTTTTCATTTAAAACATAAAAATTAACCCCAAATCAAAAAATGGTGCTACTATAGCACCCTCGTTTTTCCCCGGGACAAAAAATTATGGATTTCTGAAAACCCTCATTAGTGTTAGTGTAATCAAAACTATAAATAAAACCTTAAATTGAAAAATAGTTGAAACCCCTCATTAGTGATAGTGTAATCAAAACCCAAAGTCAACCCCCAAATTGAAAAATGGTGCTATCAATCACACCATTATTGTTTCAAAGATAAATTTACGACTTTTTAGAAACTTTTATTCGTGTTAACGTAACCAAAACTTAAAATCAATACCAAAATTGAAAAGTTGTACTATTACATGCATTTTAGAAAGATGAATTACATAAAAAATTTATTTTAAAAAACATAAAAAAACCATTTAATTAAAAAATATAAAATTTTCTAAATAAATAAAAGTGATGAATTTGAAAAAATACACATTTACAAAATCAAAATACCTTTTTAAAAACAATTGAAATTAAAAAATAAGAAACTAACCAATATACACAAATATTTTTTTTAAAGTTATTAAGAAATAAAAATATAAAAAAATTATTTTCATAAACACAAAAAAAAAACAAAATGTAAAAAACAACAACAACGACAACAACAAAGTAAAAAAATATTAACATGGGAGGGGAGGTGTCACGTACCCATACCCCATTATCATGCGAAATTAAAAATTTGATCGAAACAGAGGGCATGGTTGCAAACAACTTCTCAACATTTCCGACACTGTCATGCTCCCTCTCGTCTTCCATTGATGAGTTCGATGATCTACAAGGAAATATCTTACAGGATATTGGACGACGAAGAGAAAACGTGACAAAAATAAACGATCGCAAATGATACCGCAGACTGGCACCAAATCGACAGTTTAGAATCCACCTGTAAACATCAATGGTGCAAAATTCCCAAGTTGCGGGATTGGAAGAATCACAATCTCACTTCCTGCAACCCGCATCGGGAATAAATCAACGGTGGACAATCATCCCATGAAGATTGTCGGTGCATAAACGTGAATTGCGAGATTGGGAATTGGAAATCGTGACACTGCGATCCTGCATCCTGCATGGGAAAGGACCATTATGAAATGAAAACTGCGAAAAGCCATAATTATCAAAAAATACATCTCGCATCTTGCATCCCGCAAATTACGGAAGGAAAAAAAATTGCAGAAACCACAATCTGCGAACTGGCACCCTGCATCTCACATCCCGCAGACTGTGGATATGAATATTTCTAATAGGAAACTCAACTTTTTGACTGAAGTCTTTGATCGATTTTATCATTCATGCCATTAATGATATGGCCAATCTACCCTGCAACTTAGTTCAAAATGAATTGAGGGAAAAGATACATAGATGCCTATAATTGTAGCTATTCAAAGGAATAATGCATCAATTCAACACAACAACATGTTCATCACATTCCATCAAGCAATTTACAATACAAGAAATACAATTGTAGAGAATAACATAGACAAGAACACTTATCTTGAACAGAACTTGTCCCGCAACCAGCTATGTCGTTGCAACGTTCCACCCAACCATGAGCCAGAGCGCTCATCAATCTCTCAGTGACATCGCCACCCCCGAGATGGGCATGGTTTCCTCGAGGAATAAGGGAACACTAGTAGACTCATACATATCCAAGTTGCAATAACACTCAGCTAATCCAAAACAGTTGGGTTTATCAGGCTACAAGATAAAACATTCCAGCATATGGGTTTCATAGGCCACTCAGCCAATCCATCTCATAGTTGGGTATCACAGACTGAAAATAGTCAAGCCAACAGATGGGTTTACCAAACTGTACATAGTCAAGCCATCTCATTTCTGGGTTTATAAGGATACCCAACCAAAACTTAACCACAAGGGAAAACACAACAAGACACAACCAAGCCAATATATGGGTTTATCAGGATACCATCCAAGCCATATTTCTCATTGTGTTTATCAGGATTCCAAGGCAATGGGAAATAATAAATGATAATATAGTGAGCTCATATACAGAGCTAAGAACACCTTCACAAGACCTATCTTACCTGGATTCCCCACTTCCTACACACCCAACATAAGTAAGTGTCCCCTTCTCTACTCCACAGTCCCTCTGGGATACACCTTCCCTTCTAGTTCTCTTTAGGGTGTGCATAGCAGGTTTACCAGCCACTCTTATCTTATCATGAGGTTCCACACTAGTTTTATCAAGCACGTTCTATGTCTCTCCCATTCCTAAGTCTTGTACATAGATCAAACCCGAATCAGGGTGCACAACACAACAACCATAGGGAGACTCCACAACATCGGATTTACTCTAGAACATGAGTAACAGGGTCTCATATACTCTGTAGTTTAATACAACATTGCAACACAGTAGTCACAGTCTTTCCAAGGTAAAAACACTTGTAGAATGCGAAGGATGCACATAAGAAGAGCTTCGCTGCTACCGTAATGCCACTTCCATGGGAAACAAAGATGTTGTTGAATGAATGAACCAGAACATCCCGTAGCTCTCAAAACATGAGAGTAAATCCAAAACATGAACGCATGGGTCAAAATTGGCATACAGTTCTGGTGTTTTCTTGTCCATGCAAGAAAAACACGACATTCCAAAATTGGGTGCTCTGCTCAATTCAAATTTTCCCATACTCTTCTCTTTCCAAGAAATAAGTACCTGAGCCACCTTTTGGTAGAATAAATAGTTGAGAAGAGAAGATAAGAAATAGGGTAGTTCACAGTTCTGATGGGTTCTCCCCATGACACATGGATTTTCTCCAAACTGGCTCAAGGTTAAC
This sequence comes from Pseudotsuga menziesii, assembly GCA_001517045.1. Taxonomy (NCBI): domain Eukaryota; kingdom Viridiplantae; phylum Streptophyta; class Pinopsida; order Pinales; family Pinaceae; genus Pseudotsuga; species Pseudotsuga menziesii. The sequence continues at coordinate 61,635 of LPNX011057120.1, forward strand.
ATTCCCACCCCCTTACCCTCAGGAAAATCATGCCCCCATCTCATTATTCATTGCATTGATATAGTTGGTTGTGGTTTTTTCATTAATTTTCATATTTACATGATATTTACAAATGTGCTTGACTTAGCACAGAAACCATAGGAATCAACCATGATTGCCTATATACCAAACATTAATCAATGATAGAGCCTTGGACTTGATCTCCTTGTCATGATTTAATATAATATTTACATCATATACATTAATGCAATGGGGTCAAAATCGGGGTGTTACATTCCCCTCCCCCTTCAATAGCACGGTCCTCAGTACTTACAAAATTGAACAAAATGCTACACTGGAATCACCTTAGTGCTCCATAGATTTGAAGAAAAATGGATGCACCAATCGCATGGAGTCCTCTAGCTCCCATGTAGCCTCTTCACGACCATAGTGATCCCATTGTAGCTTTAACTATCCTATGGATCATTTCTAGAGCATGGTGACCTCCCTGTCAAGGATGCGCATTGGCTTGATTCGAAACTCTCCCTTTGGTTCCACCTGAATCACATCCCAATTTATCACATGGTTAGGGTCATGTATATATTTTTTAAGCAAAGAAACATGAAAAAAATTATGAGCCCTAGTGCTAGCAGGAAATGCAAGTCTATATGCAACTGGACCTATTCTTTCAATCATTTAGAAAGGCCTACAGTATCTAGGTGACTGCTTGGAAAAACTCCGAAGCTTCAAGGAACACTTCTTTTCCCTCACTCTGAGGTAAACATGATACCCAATACTGAACTCTTTGTTCACCCTATTCTTATCAACATAGCTTTTCTGTCTATCCTGGGCTGCCTTTAGATTTTTCCTGATCTTTACAACCTCCTGCTCCATCTCCTTGAGAAATTCTAGATGAATCACAACTCTGTTCACTAGATTATCCTAAGTCAATGGTTTCCTACACCTCTTTCCATACAAAGCTTCATATGGACTCATCACCAAGGATGCTTTCTGTCCATTGTTATAAGCAAACTCTACCAACTGTAAATAATATTCCCACTTGGTTGGTTTTTCCATCACGTACATGAAAATCATTTGTTCAAGCACTTGATTTACCCTCTTGATATTCCCATCAGTCTGAGGATGGTAGGCAGTGCTGAAGTTCGGCTTTGTACCCAAATCCATAAAAAACCCCTTCCAAAAATTGGAAGTGAACTTGGAAGCTCTGTCAGAGACTATTGCCTTTGGAAATCCATGCAATTTGAAAATATCCTTCATGAATATCTTTGCAATGTCAGCAGTCTTATGCATAGACTTAACCAGTATAAAATGTGTTGCCTTTGTCAACTTGTCCACCACAACCATGATGGAATCATGTTGTCTCCAAGTCATTGGCAATCCTGTAATGAAATCCATGGAAATAACTTTCCATTTCCATTTGGGAACTGGTAGAGACTGCAACAAACTTGCTGGGTGTTGATGCTCAACCTTCACCTGCTTACATTTCATGCACCTGGATATGTATTCAGCCATGTCCTTTTTCATTCCTGGCCAAAAATACTGCTTTCTAGCTGTAGCAACTATCTTTTGATATCCTAGGTGACTTGAATATGGAGCTTGATGGATCTCATCCATAACAACTCTCCTCAAATATGCTACATTTGGAATGTAAATTTGGTTCTTATAAGTAATAATTCCATCTTATTCCATGTTATATCCCTCATACCTCTTTTCAAGGCTTTGTTGCTGCAATTTGTCCTTAACCTGCACATACAATTCATCTTCAACAACATGATTAACAATCTGCTGCCTCAACTCCGATTCGAAAACACTAATGGATGCCACATGCATTTCTTGCACCTTCCTGCTGAGTGCATCACCTACCTTATTCTCTTTCCCCTTTATGTGCTTGATCTCAAAATAAAAATCACATAAAAACTCCATCCATCAAATACTCCAAATGCTTTCCTAGCATTCAGAGTATGCTGATCAAACAAATACTTCAAACCACAATGGTCTGTCCTTAGGTCAAATCTCCTTCCTATCAAGTAATGCCTCCACATCTTGAGAGCATGTACTATGGTTTCAAGTTCCAGATCATGAGTAGCATAGTTCTTCTCATGTTCTTTCAACTTTCTGGACTCATATCATATCACATGGTTGTCTTGCATAAGGAATCCTCCAAGCCCTCGACCACATGCATCAATACACACCACAAAATATTTCATTGGGTCTACAACTTTAAAAACCGGTGCACTTGTGAGAATATTATTCAACTATTGGAATATTTCTTCACACCTCACTATCCATTCAAACTTTATTCCCTTCTTTTGCAAAGAATTAATGGCATGTGCAACCTTGGAGAATCCTTCAATGAATCTCCTGTAGTATCCTATAAGTCCCATAAAAGATCTCACATCTATCACATTTCTTGGAGTAGGCCAATTCATAATGGTTTCAATCTTGTCAGGGTCCACAGATATACCCTCTTCTGAGATAATGTGACCCAAGTACCGAGTTCTATCTCTATGGAAGTCACACTTGCTCAACTTTGCATAGAACTGATGCTCCTTAAGTAATTGTAATGTCAATCTCAAATTCTCTTCACGTTCTTCATCATTCTTAGAATAAATAAGAATGTCATCAAGGAAAACAACAACAAACTTGTCCAAATACCTACTAAAGACACTATTCATAAGGCACATAAATGTAGCTGGTGCATTTGTGAGACGAAATGGTACCACTACAAACTCATAATGTCCATACCTTGTTATGAAGGTTGTCTTATGAATGTCTTCATCCTTGATTCTTACCTGATGGTAACCTGACCTCAATTCAATCTTGGAAAATACCTTTTCTCCTCTCATTTCATCAAAGAGGTCATCAATCCTAGGAAAATGATACTTGTTCTTTACTATGACTTTGTTCAACTATCTGTAATCAATACACAATCTGAGTGTACCATATTTCTTCTTTACAAACAGAACTGGTGCTCCCCAAGGGGACACACTTGACCTGATATAATTTTTCTCCAACAGCTCTTGCAACTGCATATTCAATTCTAACATTTTCGGTGTACTCATTTCGGTAGGGTGTCTTGGACACTGGTGCTTCTCTTGGCACAAGTTCAATCATGAAATTAATGTCCCTCTTTGGAGGAAGCCTTGGAATATCATCAGGAAAAACATCCCCAAATTCGTGCAATACACGAAAGTCCTCCAACCTAAGAGTTTCATTCTTTGTTACCTCCAAAATATGAGTTGCATACAACTAGAAATATTTCCTAAAACACTTCTTCAACTGCATTGTTGAAATCTACCTCATAGAAATCACCTTTGGAATGCCTCTTACCACTCCCAGGTTCCCTTCTTCATCCATGCATTCAAAATTCTTATGGTAACACTCAAGCTTTACCCTGTGAGCTTCTAACCAATTCGTTCTAATGAGAACATCATAGGAACCAAGTTGTAGAACATTCAAATATACACAGGTGACCAATCCATTCATCACTAATGGACACTTCTCTACCACTTCACTAACCTTTCTCTTAGTTCCAGTGGCTAGCTGAACTAACCACGATTTGCTATGCCTCACTTCCTCAAAAGAAAAAATATCCACTACTCTTGGAGCAATGTAACTGTGGGTAGAACCAAGGTCAATCAAAATAGAAACAAATTGCTCAACAATCTTACCTGCAACTTCAAACACAGTTGACTGGTGAGCTGCCTTGTGATCCTCTAGCATTGCATAAATCCTAGGGACAACCCTCGCAACTTGACCCACTGTTCCTTCCTCCTGAAGGTTGTAAGCTGGCCTTGCACTCTCATTCTCGAGTGGGAAATTCCTACACATGTGGGGTCCTACACATCTCCAACACCAGAGTGGTTCTTTGATTTGTTGTGGATCTCTTGGCATTTCTCCCACCACTCTAGTTGGCTGCTTTTTAGCTTGGGATGGCTGCTTCTGCTAATTTCTCAAGTTAGAAGATTTAAAACCTTTCTTCCTTTGGTCGATCTTCTCATTCTCCTTGTCCTTCCAAGTCTTCTGATAGTCAAGCTCTTCCTCTGATTTTCTCATAGCAATACTTATATTTCCTTATTGTTTCTTCCAAAGTTCTAGGCTCATAAAAATCAATTATGTCTTTGTAAGACTGAGGTAATCAACTCAGGAAATGTTTTATTTTCACCTTCTCATCCTTGATATACCTAACCTATCTCAACATTTCTAGGAACCTGTTTACATACTCTTCCATCGTCTATTGTCCCAATATCATCTCATGGAATTCTTTAATCTTGTCATCGTAGTACCTATTACAGAGGTATTTCTGCTTGAAGTACTTCTAGAACTGTTTCCACACAATTTTGCTTTCATTAATCTTCTTCGCTTTCCTGCAGTGCTCCCACAATATGGATGCCCTACCAGTCAAATTGTAGATGGATAATCTAGCCTTCATATTTCTTAAATAGTCCTGGACTTGGAAATACTTCCTCATCCCAAGAAGCCAAGCCTCAACTTGTTGATTGTTCTTTGTCTCACCATTGAAGGTAGGCAGCCTTGCATTAAAGTCATCCCATGATTTCTTCCTATAATGTCTCCTTCTCTTTTATGTTTGGGTACATAGGGTACTCCAAAAAGATCAAACGCATTGAGAAAACACTTCATACAAATAGATCACAGATCAACACACCAATGTTTGTCACGTGGTTAAAACCCTCGAGAGGGAAACAGTCCACGGCCCCAACCAAATAGCTACTTGGAGCAATTTATTATGCAAAAGAAAGAAGGTTGCATATGAGCTTCTCATAATCAATCAACTAGCCAAGCACCCTCCATGCTCTTTAAATAGAGATCATGGACCAATCGGGTGTTAATCCATGGATCAATGGTAGGTATGATCTAAGAGAAGTTGAACCGTCGAATCATTCTATGTCTAGAACATATCATGACTGTTGAATTATAATATTTACAAATTCATACTAATGCATACTAAAGAAACACACTTTTACCTAATGGATATATTACACAAGCTGATCTTGACTAACTCCTAAGTGTCTAAATATCCTAACTTAGACCGAAGTTTAGAAAACTTTGCTTCTGTAAGAGACTTGGTGAAGATGTCTACAACTTGATCATGTGTAGGGAAATAGAGAACTTCAATTGCATGATCATGAGTAAGATTTCTGATGAAGTGCATGGTTAGCTCAATGTGTTTGCTGCACTGATGTAGAACTGGATCTTTGGAAAGCTTGATGGAACTTTGATTATTGCACCAAAGTGGAGTAGACTGTTGTTGCTCGAATCCAAACTCTGAAAGGATCTATCGAATCCATAAAGCTTCCTGACTGGCATTAACTACAGCTCAATATTCTGCTTCTGCTGAAGAAAGAGTACGAGCTTGTTGTTTCTTACAAGCACAAGTGACAGGTCCAGATCCCAGACTGAAAACATAACCTGTAGTATAATTTTGATCATCAAGATCATCGGCCCAATCTGAATCAATGAAACCAACCACTAAAGGTTTCCCTCCTGTACTATAATGAATCCCAAACTGAATTGTACCTCGAATATATCAAAGTATTCTTTTTGCTACTTTCCAGTGACTTTCATGAGGAGTTTGCATATAACGGGAAACACGACCAATGCCAAAGGAAAGGTCAGGACGTGAATGAGTCAAGTACAAAATACTACCAACAAGCTGATGATACAAGGTGGCATCTACTTTAGGGGAAGTACAAGTGGCAGAAAGTTTGACTCCATACTGGAAAGGAGAAGGCGCTGGTTTACAATCTTCCATGTGGAAGCGACGAAGAAGGTCACAAGCATACTTAGACTGGGAAATAAATATTCCTTCTTTGGTTTGCAAGACTTGGAAACCAAGAAAATAATGCAAATGTCCCTAGTCTGACATTTCAAAATTTTGCTTAAAACTGGATTTCACATGGGTTATAAGTTTAGGGTCACTAGCAGTAAAAATAAGATCATCAACATAAAGAATAAGTATGAGGATATGGTTTCCTACTTTCTTGGTATAGACATTGGGGTCATCATGGAATCTAGAAAAATTAGTGTCAAGGAGAAAGCTATCCATTTTGGCATACGAAGCTCTAGGAGCTTGCTTAAGGCCATATAAGGATTTCTTAAGGAGACAGATAAGGCTAGAGTTATCCTGAACATATCTAAAAGGTTGTTCCATGTAAATTTCCTCCTGTAAATCACCATGTAAAAAGGCACACTTGACATCCATTTGATGGAATTCCCAATTATGTAAGGTTGAAAGGGAAAGAACAAGGTAGGTGGAATTCAGTTTTGTGATAGGATCAAAGGTTTCATAGTAGTCAATCCGTTCAACTAGGGGAAAAACCTTTGGCAACTAACCTTGCCTTAAGTCTTTCGATAATTCCATCTAATGCATACTTAGTTCTGTAGACCCATTTACATCCGACAAGCTTTCTTCCTTTTGGAAGAGGAACACGATCCCAAGTATCGTTCGCCATTAAGGAACGATATTCTTCATCCATAGCTGCATCCCAATCTGGATTTCCTGAAGCTTCTGCAAAATTTTATGGATCATGATTCTCGGAAACTTGATCCAAAAGAGAAGTGTCTAACTGAAATGGAGAAGGTGTTCGACGTTGATCTCTAGGATCACCTATGAGATCACCAGCTACTTCACATGTTGAACGAACCCATCGAGGAAGCATTGGTGCTGGTGCAATTGGAGGAACATGAGCAGGCAGAGGTGGATTTTCATACTCACTATCATCATAAAAAACTGGGGCTGTAAACCTGTCAAGGAAGTTGGAAGAAGAAGAAGAAGGCACAATCGCCGAATCAGGCTCACAAGCCAAAGATAGCACACCCGCCAAGTTAGGCTCACATGGCAAGATATTTTCATCAAATTTAACATCTCTTCTAATGATTATATCATGAGAATTTGGTTGAAGAAGTCTATAACCTTTTACATCTTCTAAATATCCAACAAATATGCACTTTTCACTTTTAGGCTACAATGCTTTCCATTTTTCATTTGGAATGTGAGCCCATGCTTCACAACCAAACGCATGAAAGTGACTTACTTTTGGTTTAATTTTACTCCATGCTTCTTCTGATGTTATACCTTATAAAACTTTGATGGGTGTGCGATTAACTATGTAATTTGCACAATTTATGGCCTCAGCCCAATATCGAAGACTTAGTCCCTTAGATTGGATCATACAATTAGCTATTTCTTTTAAAGTGTGTTTCTTCCATTCAGCTACAACATTTTGTTGTCATGTATATGGAACATTGTGTTGTTGTTGGATTCTTTTTTCAGTGCAAAAAGTAGTGAACTTGTTGTTAAGATATTCTCCTCCATTGTTAGATCGTAACTTAATAATTTGATGACCAGATTTTTTTTCAACAAGGGCCTTGTAGGCCAAGAACATGTTAAATACTTTTCTCTTAAGTTTTAAGAAGTAAACCCAAGTGTGTCTAGAGTAGTCATGAATGAAAGTTAAGAAATATTTGGAACCAGAAAAGGATGCAAATGGAAGAGGGCCACACAAGTCACTATGCACAAGCTCTAAGGGAACTGAGGCGTTCCAAGAGGCACATTTGTCAAAACTGTCTTAATGATGTTTTTCGAGTTCACAACTGGAACAAACACCATCCTTGCAATATACCATTGGAAGAACAGTCACCATATTGTCTTTACATAGTTGTTTCAATGAGCTATAATTTAAGTGACCAAATCGCTCACGCCAAAGTTTGCTCAAGTTATCACTATGAGCAACAAAAACTGAAGGAAAAGGTGATGACCCAAAGTTGTTAAATTTGTACAACCTAGTAATATAATCAACAATTCGAGTAGCAAGGACATTTTGAGGATTTTTAAAATCCTTGATTACAACTTGGTGAGGTGTAAACGATGTAGTTTTACCTTCACCCGAATGAGTAATTTGATAGACTGATAGCAAATTGCAGGAATTTTTGGGAACACATAGTACATCACTAAAATGACCATTTTCTACTGGAACTGTTCAATATCCTACAACACTTAGATATCTATCATCACCAACAAATATTTGCTTGGTGTTACATTCATGTATAGTAGAAAATATGGCTTGATCCTTAGCCATATGATAAGATGCTCCAGAATCAATGAACCATTCAATTGAAGTAGAAGAAGAAGATGCAGTATAAGAGTAACTAGAAGCACAAAGTGCATGTCCATGAGAGGTAGATTCTGAAGACAAATCTAGGCTCATGTGGTGCTTCTTCATTGCTGCTTCCAATGATGCCATCTTCTTGAAACACTTAAATTCATCATGATTATCTTTCCCACAAAAATTGCAATGACGCTCAGTCGTCTTTCCTTTTGGCTTGGATCCTTTGTCATTTTTTAAAGAAGGAGCTGACTGAGAGGGTTTGAGACCCTTGTTGTTTGTCTTATTATTGCAAAAATTTTGTTTCTTGGGAGGCTTGGACTTTTCTTTCTGTTGGGACAGTAAGGATTTCCCAGATGTATCTGCATTGTTAATTATTCCAAGATGAATGAGCTTATCTTGCTCTCTAATTAAGGAATCACAAAAGGATTTAAGACTAGGATCTTGATAGCTAGCTATAGTCAGGGATTCTTTCATCGAGTAGAATGTAGATACAAAACAGAATATGCAGGTCCAAGTTTGGAAAGGAAATGATAAAGACATTGTTTAACTTCTTTCTTAATCTTGCATTCTGCACATAGGAGTCTAAGAGTTTTATACTTAGATAAATATCCTTGAATACATGAAAAATCATTTGGATTCAAGGAAATCAACTCATTCTCAAGTTGATGACCCTGAATTTCATTGTGTTTACCAAACACAGATTCCAACTTTTCCCAAGCTTGATCAGGTTCATCAATTCCAGATATGTGGAATCACAAATCAATAGAGATTGACACACCAATCAATCCATGAGATTCATCACATCTATTTTCACATTAATTTTTTTATCATCATCAGTGGGTTTTGTTTCTTTCCCTGAGGTTATCTTGAAAAGTCCCCTACTTCATAGAACATCCTCCATACGATATTTCCATAAGAAATTGTTATAACTTGTAAGTATAATATCATAAGGGGTGGCCATACTGTAAATTAATTGTTTAAAGAATAGAAACTAACTGTCTAAATTCAAAGAGCTCAAGAAAATATGCGGTTTAAAAAAAATGGCACTGAAAATTGATTCTAGATGATGAAGTTATGCTTGATCAAAGAAAATGTTGAAGATGTCCCCAATAGTGATGTGGCGGATATTAACTTGACCAACTGAAAAGAGAAACCCCCTCTTCCCAAGATCAACCTTTGACAACCACTTTACAATAAAGTTGCTTTTAAGTGAATCACTTGTGTAGAATAAGTGATGTTCACTTTTACAATAATGTTACTTTTAAATAGTGTGGCAATAAATTAAAAGACTTAAGTGACTCACTTTTATTTCTATTTTATTTATGTGAGATGCACTTTTACAATAAAGTAACTAGAAAAAAGAAATTGCATTTACTAAAAAGTAGCTTAATAAAACTTGAAATCAAGACCTATTAAAGAATATAAAAACTTTGTACCAAGTGAGATAAGTTTAAAAGGTACATTAAAAAATGGAAAGAGGAATATGGCTTTTTTTTACTTTTCTCTCTCGTTCTCCGTGCTTGCCTTTTTTTCCTGCAAATCACAAAAAAATGAAAAACAATTTTTTTTTTCCACACAATGGGGTTAGATCTTGGTTAGCTTACCCGAAAATTCTACATTTTCAAGTTTTATCCTTGTTTCTTATTTGTCGTGATCACCCAAGGTGCACAACGAAGATCATACGTAGCTGAGAAGATAAGAAAAAAAACTTTCTTTTACTGTTTCCGATTCGCCGCGATCGCACAAGGTGCATGACAAAGAGCATACATAGCCAGGGAAGGAAATAGTTCAAGACTAAAATAGTAAATATTTAATAATAAAATTGATAAAATATGAGAGATTTAAAAAAAAATTAAACAAATCTTTCACTGTAACATTATACCTTTAGATTTGTCAAAATTGGTGTTTCTGGATCAAACGGACATGGTTTTTGGTGAAACGAAAACTATTTACCAATGGAAATGGCACTCTGAACGCAATGGAATGGTTTCCATAGGCCACAAATGCACAAAAAAATCCATAAATATAAACCCTTTCAAAGTTCCAGAAACACCAGTTCTAGATCTTGATCAAAACCGAAAGCAGCTCTTCATAAATGCTCTGATACCATGTTTAGGTACATAGGGTACTCCCAAAAGATCAAACACTTTGAGAAACCACTTCACAAAAATATATCATGAATCAACACATCGATTTTTATCATGTGGTTAAAACCCTCAAGAGGGAAACAGTCCATGGCCCCAACCAAATAACTACTTGAAGCAATTTATTATGCAAAAGAAAGAAGGTTACATATGAGCTTCTCATAATTGATCAACTAGCAAAGGACCCTCCATGATATTTAAATAGAGATCATGGACCAATCGGGTGTTAAGCCATGAATCAATGGTAGGTATTATCTAAGAGAAGTTGAACTATTGGATCACTCTATGTCTAAAACATATCGTGACCATCGGATTAGAATATTTACAAATGCATACAAAAGAAACACACTTTTACCTAACAGATGTATTACACAAGTTGATCTTAACTAACTCCTAAGTGTCTAAATATCCTAACATTTTCCCCATGAGACGAAGAGCTAGAATCCTCAATGGATCCTTTGGATTTAGATGACTCACTAGGATACCACTTCTTTCTTTTGTTACTACTCTTACTACCTTCTGTATTTCTTGGATGTCATCCCGAGCTCATCCGTCGCATGATGTCCATCAAACTTTGCAACATGGCAGCATTCAGTTCATGCTGCTCTTCCTGAGCTTTTAATTATGCTTCTCATGGTGGATACAATGTATGGCAGCGTCTCTTGAAATCTCTTTCCATTAGATTCTATATCATCATTTACGTCTCGGACATTTTCCCCCATAGCGTCTTGCGCACGCTCGTAGGAATACCGTGCCTCATATCTATCATAGGTTCTCATGGCTAAGCCAAAAACTCACCTTTCCAAAATGTACTATGCCTCTGCAAAATGTGTTATCAACACCACTTGTTAGATACATAGTAATTCAAAATCAAAACCATTTTACTTACTGTCACCTGGCCTATCTAGGCCCAATGTTGTAACCGACAGCTTTGTGAGCTGATTTCTGGCCCATTTAGGCCCAATGCTGCAACCTGTAGCTCTGATACCACAATGTCAAGTACCCATGGCCCATTATCAAGCGGAATTAAAAATTTCATCGAAACACAGGGCATGGTCGCGAACCACTTCTCGACATTTCCAACACTATCACGCTTCCTTTCGTCTTCCATTGATCACTTCGATGATCTACAAGGAAAGATCTCAAAGGAGATCAGATGGTAGATATAAAATGAGATAGAAATCAATGATCCCAAATGGTCCCATAGACTGGAACCAAATCAAGGGTTCATAATCCACCTGCAAAAATCAACGGTGTGGAAAGCCCAAGTTGTAGGATCGGAAGTTATGAAAATTACAATATCACTTCCCACAACCAGCATCCTGCATTGGGAATAGATCAATAGTGGGAAATCATCTTGCAAATATCGTGGGTGCAGAAACTTGAATTGCAGGATTGGGAATTGGAAATGGCGGCACTACAATCCCACAACTCGCATCAGAAAGGACCGTTGTGCTAAAAAAATTGAAAAAATCCATAATTCTCCAAAAATACATCTTGCATCCTGCATCTTGCATCCCACAAGTTGTAGATAATGGAAGCTGCAGAAGGAAAAAAAATTATAGAAACCACGATACGTGAACCAACACCCCACATCCCGTATCCCGTAAAATGTGGATAGGAAGATTTCTAATAGGAAATTCAAATTTTTAATTGAAGTCTTGGAACGATTTGATCATTCATACCATTACTGATCTGGACAATCTACCCTGCAACTTAGTTCAAAATGAATTGAACGAAAACATACATAGATGCCTATAATTGCAACTATTCAAAGGAAGAATGCATCAATTCAACACAGCAACACGTTCATCACATTCCATCAAGCAATTTACAATACAAGAAATACAATTGCAGAGAATAACATAGAAAAGAACAATTATCTTGAACATAAATTGTCTTGCAACCAGCTATGTTGCTGCAACGTTCCACCCAACCATAGGCCAGTGTGCTCATCAATCTCTCAACGACACCGCCACCCTCGAGTTGGGCATGAATTCCTCAAGGAATAAGGGAGCACTAGTAGACTCACACATATCTAAGGTGCAATAACACTCATCCAAGCCAACATAGTTGGGTTTATCAAGCTACAATGTAAAACATTCTAACAAATGGGTTTCATAGGCCACTCAGCCAAGCCATCTCACAGTTTGGTATCACAGACTGAACGCAGTCAATCCAACATTCATCTTTAAGGACTAGTCAAGCCAATAGATGGGTTTATCATACTGTAAATAGTCAAGCCATATCACAACTGGGTTTATCAGGATACCTACCCAAAGGTTACCTACAAGGGAAAACACAACAAGACATAGCCAAGCCAACAGATGGGTTTCTCAAGATACCAACCAAGCCATCTTTCTTGTTGGGTTTATCAGGATTCCAAGGAAATGGGTAGGAAGAAATACTAATATAGTGAGCTCATCTACATATCTAAGAACAAATTCACAAGACCTATCTGGCCTGGCTTCCCCACTACCTACACACCTAACATAAGTAATTGTCCCCTTCTCTGCTCCACAGTCCCTTGGGATACACCTTCCCTTTCAGTTCTCTTCAGGATGTGCATAGAAAGTTTACCAGCCACTCTTATCTTATCATGAGGTTCCACACTAGGTTTATCAAGCACGTTCTACGTCTCTCCCATTCCTAAGTCTTGTACATAGCGCAAACCCAAAGCAGGGTGCACAACACAACAACCACAGGAAGACTCCACAACACTGACTTTACTCTAGAACATGAGTAGCAGGGTCTCATACACTCTGTAGTTTAAGACAATACTGCAACACAACAATCATAGTATTTCCAAGGGGAAAACACTCATAGAATGCAAAGGATACACACAGGAAGAGCTATGCTACTACCACAATGTCACTCCCATGGGAAACGAAGTTGGTGGTGAATGAATGAACCAGAACATCCCACAACTCTCAAAACGTGAGAGTAAATCCAAAACATGAATGCATGGGTCAAAATTGGAATACGGTTCTGGTTTTTTCTTTTCCATGCAAGCAAAAAAAGACATTCCAAAAGTGGGTGCTTTGCTCAATTCGAATTTGCCCATACTCTTTTGTTTCCAAGCAATAATTACCTCAACCACCTTCTGGTAAAATAAATGGTTGGGATGAGATGACAAGAAAGGGGGTAGTTGACAATTCTTATGGGTTCTCCCCATGACACATGGCTTTTCCCCAAGCTGGCTCAAGGTTAACATTCCCACCCCCTTATCCTTATGAAAATCATGCCCACATCTCATTATTCGTTGCATTGATATAGCTGGTTGTGGGTTTTTCATTAATTTGCATATTTGCATGATGTTTACAAGCATGCTTGACTTAGCATAGAAACCATAGGAATCAACCATGATCGCCTATATACCAAACATTAATCAATTACAGGGCATTGGCCTTGAGCTCCTTGTCATGATTCGATATAATATTTACATCATATACATTAATGCAATGGGGTCAAAACTGGGGTGTTACATGAGGACAGGGTGATTATAGAATAGATCTACTAAAATTAACCATGGATTTAATACACCATAAGCTACTCAACAAGCTATTCTATCTCAACCAGCTTGAGATTTCAAGCAAGGCAGTTGGATCTCAACTAGCTTGAAATCTCAAGCAAGCATAAGGATCTCAAGAAACCTGAGATCCAAAGACTTGCTGTGAAAATACCATCATAATGGTAGATGATGAGTTTCTCCCCAACATTTCATACTTGCCCAGACCAAGATTTCTGCCCTGGGTGCAAAAAATTGGCATACGATGAGTTGTTATCCCATACATTCATGCCATGGATGAAAGATAACCACGTCGGTCATATGTTTTTGATACTAAATGAACAAAATTGGTAGATGATGAATTTATCTCTGGTCATCACTGCATAGTTGTCCATACTTCTTGATAGTGTGAGATTTCAACCATGGGTGCACCAAATTGGTAGATGGCAAGTTGCTTTCCAGTCATCATTTTATATATGCAGATCCCTTCAACTATAGGCCTTGCATATTATTTTTCAAATATGGTGCAACACTTGTTTAAAAAAATATAAGGTGGGAAAGTAAGAGCGAGATATCGATCGTTTAGAAGGAAGAGAATTTATTTCTGCCATTAAATGTTACTCGTTTGTGGAGAATTTATTTCGGCCATTAACTATCAATGTCATCTTTGCAAAGTGTTGATATTACGTAGACAGTGATGAAGAGTCTTTTTAAAATTTCATACTTGCTAATAGGCCTAGAAATTGACTGGGTACATAACGTTTTTTGGTTTTAAAAATGTATTTGACAAGTGGTTTAATTATGGAATGTCATCATCTATAGGTTTGCAAAATCACATCCCATCAAATTGACATTCAGTTACTTTTGCTACTTGTCATAAATTTTATAAAATTGAGTAGCTCCTTCCCATAATAGAAACCAAGAAAAGAATCCTGGCCACTATACCATATCAATTTGGTTTATTTAGAAGCCTTATTTTGTCGCATGACCTCCTTTTCAAATTTTCATGGTCATAGAATTATGTACAGTATTTGCCTCTACACTTTCCATTGCTTCTCTTGAGATAATGATTTTATACCTTGTGTTGCTTCTTCTCTAGAGATAAATCTTCTATACCTTGTGTTGCCTAAGGTTTCACATTACAATGGTTATTCTACTAGGTTATCCATTTTTTGCAATTATACACATAGAAATACACTTGTCAGGCATGTGGAAATAAGAAGTATCACTGCGGCCACTAGAGAGATGATTTTCCAAGAATTGAATATATAATTATTCACAAATTTATGACAAATTTCTAATTTCTACTATAATATTGATTTAAATCTGCTCTAACTTTATACAAATATCAGCATTCCTAACAATTTCACATCTTCCATTCCGTCGATCATACCATTCATGAAATCCATATATCACTTGAAAACAACCGCATCAAGCGTTGTTGATGCTTTTCAACGGGCACCATATTTCTCAGGATTACCTCTGTGTTGGTGTCCAACTTTATAGTGGGGATGTAAACTATGGCAGTTTTCTCGTCAAATTGTATTTTTGCATTTAAAAAAGATACACAAAAATACAGTATGATGGATTGCATAGTGGAGTCACTAGATCAAGCCTGTTACAGCTGATTTTACCACACATGGTGGATCACACATTTATGGTCTTCCCTGTCCCTTTGTAGACTCTTTGAACCCCATGGACCATTTTTATACCTTTGATGTTTCAAGGATCATCCCTAAAAACATCCATTATTTTCTATACATGACTTTTAAACCCAATCTTGCGTATATACATGGATATGACCCTTAAACCCGTGTACATCGGGATGTGTGCAAAAGGCCAAATAGTTTTGGAGTTTTCCTTGATGTGGAGCTGAGACACTTGTCTCTTGGCCTTCCATATGCCTTGAGATTGCTTGAATTCGACCTTCCATTACCCCATTGAAGCACTATATATGGAACCCTTTGGATACATTGAAGAAGGGGAATTGAAGAGCAAGAAAACTATAGTCCATTATTGCTGAAGCTTATACTTGAGTCTGCATCCCTTTGTCCCTTGTATTGTTTGCTGGTTGTTGAGAGAGCAAATTGATAACACAAGCAAGATTGGAAAAGCTCAAGGGGATCTACATCAACCATCCGAAATAGGGTATGTTTCAAGAACCTTTAGTGTTAGATGTTTATTTCTCTTGCATATTGGGAAGGGATTGATTTCTATGGTTACTCTATCTATTGTTGTACCCCAAGCCATAGGAAGTTTTCTTTGTGATAGAATTGGTGACCATACTGGGGAGTTCCTAGTCATTTCCTTTGGGGGTTTTATCGGCATTCAATGTTCTTGAATTGCTCTGATTTCTCTATTTTTGAGTCGGGTCTGGGGGCATGTTTTCCTAGTAGTGTCTAATAGGAGTAAATTTTTTCTTAGCTTGTCTGTTTAGCTTCTTTTTTTAATCTCTTTTTCTTTCTATACGTGAGTTTTGTCTTCACAGTCGCATGTACACGCGGTTTTTCTTGGAATAGATGGGTATATACGTGGATTTTCGGCACACAGTCACATATGCCCTAAGTTTTTCATTTTTGGGGAAGATTAAGTGTTGCTGGGTGAGTTTGGATGATTACCGAGTCTTCTTGGATGCTTTTGGAGTCTGTATACACCTCTATTTTTGACCAAAGATGCTTTTTAGTTTAAATTTTTGAAAATGTTCTTGTCATTTCATTTTTTATTTTTTGTTTTGGGATTAGTGCATTAGGTCTCTTTTACCTTAGTGCTTTACTTAGGTGTTGTCTAGTAGTGCTTGTATAGTGTGGGGGTTATAGAGTCATACTTTTTCTTTTTATCTCATTTTAATTCAAAAAATACAAAAACATTTTCTTTTTGCATCATTATGCATTGTTGCATTTTGCATGGTACTTGCATTAGGTTTGGTTGGAGAGTATTAGTCAGATTTTCATATAGGAATGATTGCATATTCATTTGAAGAAAAATTTTGCACTTCACGTAGTAGCATACCCCCTTTTTTATTTGACACGGTGCATTTGCATTGATTGTTAGGTGTGCATTTTACATCTTGTTGCATCATAACATCATTAGTTGCATGACCATTTTCCCTTTTGAGTAATAAGCCAATTAAAATGAACGCATAATAAAATGAATTACAGTCTTTTCTTTTATAGGGTGCACCAACAAGATTAGGTTTTAGGGTCTTGGAATAGTTTGTTGTGAGTAAATTCTCTAAGACCACTAAATGAAACATTTATGTGTCTGTCCAGGTAAGAGTGTGAGATTAGTTTATATAATTAGTGTTTCTCAGGATCCTCCTCTTACAATGGAGTTAAGCATGAGGCAGTGTGAGCGGTTACTAATTGGGATGACCCCTAGTTATAACTGAGTAGCACCAGAGATATTTCCAGGATTGTATTCGTATCTGCGGGCTCTTTTGAGAGTTTCAGGCTTTGCTACCCTGCCCGTACAACCAATCTCACCTATGACTATCTGCATGAGCATTGATTATATTGAGGTGACCTTAGTTTCCTTACCTAGGTTATCGAGCAGGTACTTCGCATAGGTTATTCTGCAGGTGTCCTGACCAGGTAGGGGTCAAAGAGCATAGTCGCTATATGCGTTGAAGCTGTGGGCCACTATAATTGGTTACAAACCTCTGCTTGTTATGTATGGGAGTATCAATCCTCTCGTAGGTGATGTATACCTGCTTCATTTGGGAGATCACATATCCTACCCTTGTTGGCTTGCGATTTGGATTTACATTTTATAGGTGTATGCTCTGTGCACACTAGTTTGCCTAGGATTTGCATAATTAGATCGATTCTTTTGTATTTTTGAGTGATTGTGGATTCATGTTCCATACTTTGTCATTCTCTTCATTTAGAAGGACTTCTGCCTTCCATGTCTCCTCCTCCTTTGGGAGAGAGAAATAGAAAGCCTGGGAAGACTACTTCTCACGTTGATTCACACACGATGGGAGATCAAGAGGATGAGATTCCTGAGATGTCTTCTCCATCTCATGAGGTTGGGGATGTAGATTCTACTCCTGTATATGATCCTTCACCAAAAATACCTTCACATTCATGCTATGATCCCTCATTCACAGGTCATCGGTATTGGTTTCTAGGCGACGACACTCCTCATGAACCCACAACCACTAGTCATGTTCATTATGGCATGTCTGATATCCTTGCACTTGATTTGACACATCATGTTGAGTTAAAAATTGAACCTAGAACTACGCTTGGGGGAACTCCTATTCATTTCCATGTAGAGAGATTTGGGAGCACTAGTCACATTGCACCTTCCATCCCAGTGGTGGAAGCTACCTCACATGTCCATCCTAGACCTAGTGTTAGTACTCATATTAGGATACCAGAACCAAGATGAGTGACCATATGGAGCACCACTTAAATCCCTTCACATGTCCCTTCGTCCTCGAACCCTACTCCTTTGAATGCATTTTTGACAACCATTCCTCCCCCTCATTCATGTGGTCCTTTAGGCCAGAATATTGCTACTATCCATGTTCATACTGCGATTGCTCGCATGGTAGTATCTCAGAGTCAAGTACCTCCCATTGTGTCGGGAGGTCATATTCCTGTTTCTGGATCATCAAATGGTCCATCGCAAGGAGTTCCCCATATCCCTAACTATGGATCTTCTCATGGTACATCCCATGGGACACCTTATGGAGCTTCTCATGGACAGTCTTACGGACCATAGTATGGACAGAACTATCAACCCTGTGGGTATGGGTTTCAACAACCTGCTTACTCTTCCAATTATGGCTTTGTAGCACCACATAGTCAAGGTACACCACATCATAATGCTTCTATGTAGCCCTATATAGGTCAAATGGGAGGAGGATGTTATGGCTACGGCAATGGTATTTATAGAAATCATCCTTACATGAACCAGAACTATCAGGGAGTGTGGCATAGACCGACTCAACCTAGGCTCCCTTTCCTTGCAACGTTGAACTTACCTGACTTATTGAGACTTATGAATGACCTGGTATCTCATGAACCGACCTGGTCGAACATCCCTAACAAGCTTCCTTTAGACATTCCCAAGTTCGAGGGAAAAGCTAGAGAAGATCCTAGTGAACATGTCACTACTTTTCACCTTTGGTGCTCTTCCAATTCCTTACATGACAATTCAATTCATTTGAGGATATCTCAATGCACCCTCATCGGGCCTGTAGTGAAATGGTATATATATTTACCAAGGAGGGCATTCATTTTATTCGATGACCTTTCCATCACTTTCCTCAATCACTTTTAGCTACCCGTGCATTACGACGTTGGTACAGAACTCTTGTCAACATTTCGATAAGACAAAGACACACATATCTCAGATCATATTCAAGAGTGGTGTAGATGGAAGTGGTTGATTAAATCCTTTATACCACCAAAATTTCTCCTTAAGTGGTTCCTCAAGTCACTGTTACCTTACATTGCGAAGGATGTTTCTACATCCAGAGTCCAAAACAAGGAACAAGCAATCTTTAGGGTGCAAGAGTTGGATTTGATCTCGCTCAATCTAGACTTTTGTATGAGATTATACCTAACGCTATACGATCTAGTTTCAATCCCAAGATTAATCCTGGACCACATGTCGATCGCATTGTGGGTTGTACAAGTGCTAAACATGTGGATTCGGTTGTGAAACAAGTGAAACAATTGTCTATTAATTAATCTGCATCATGACAAGCCATGGCTTCGTCTCAACCCACCCAAATGGAGAGTGTACTTTCCATGCAATTGTCAGACCAGAAGGGAAACCAACAGCCCAGAAGGAATAAGAAAAAGGGTAAAAGTAATTGTAAGGGTGGGAATAAGAATGAAAATGCTAATTATAATGACAAGAATGCTCATACTACTAGGGGGGGACAAGCAGTCTAAATGTAAGGTAAAATTTCCTTGCAAGTTATGTAAGGAGGACCACCTCACTCACTTGTGCCCTCATATGGAATATGACTCGAGATTCATAGCACAAGGCTTAGCTATGATAACTAATCCTTTACCCCATAATCAAAATATGAACTTGAGGACCATTGATCCTCATTGTGCATCGAGTGGAGATCAAAATATGCCGGAAGCCAATATTGGTCATGGTTGCATCAACATGGTACGTGCTACTAAGGTTGTGACTCATGCAAAGGATTATGGTTCATCACAATCAGACCTTATAAAAGGACCCTCTCCACCTGAGAGCCCTTCGCATATTAAAAACCCTATGGATAAACCTGAAGTTGCACCTCACATTCCTAAGGGGGTCTTGTTCGCATGATTTTCTGACCTAGGCCAACAAGGAGGTTATGCCCACACAATTAGCTCAAAGCAGCGTCCGGTGTGTTTGGAATAGAAAAACCTCGCAGGTTATGGTCCTGCTACCAGCTGATTTTTCTCTTAAGGACAAAATAAAATCAGTAAAATCTATCATATCCAAATGTTATTTCTACCTAAATGAATCCTATTATTAATTTCAACTATCTAAACTGTCTTATAATTTCTTTCTTAAGGAAAGACTCCAATTTTTGAAGAGTTTTTCTTAATATAAAGACGATTAAAATTATGCTAAAAATTACACAAATTGATTTAATAGCTGTTAACTGAACTATACTCAATAAAACTTAATCTGAACTATCTTAACTATCTTATCTATCCTATCTCAGCCGAGAGCGTTTCTAAATACTATATTAATTATTAATTAATAAATGATGATCATAAAGATAAAGAGTATGATCTAAATATAAATATTTAAGTCATACATAAGAAATCATTCTGTTATAAAACAACTTAACAGAGAAACTGAAAATGAACAATTATTTCAATTTTCTGAAATTAATTAATAACTAATGATCAACATAGTTGTTTGAATCAAAGATGATGTCTAATATAAAATCACTGTAAAAATACAAATGATATTTAATAGATAGAAATGTATATCCTTATAGCTTAAATTTATAGTAAAAATAATAATAAATTCAGTCACAATGATATATTAATTCAAATGCAATATTGAGCTGACAAAGTGAAAATTGTAATTAAACACAAGTATAACAAGCATACTCTATTAATATTAATATAGAAGATAATATACTGAGATATAGAGTATATCCAAAGAACACAATACTAGTAATTATATCAATATATAGATGTCCAGTTGCATCCCACATCCAAATATCCAACTTTAGTAATGAAATAAAACTAGCAACAAAATATATCTCAAGTATCTCTCCCTTCAGTCACTCCATCCCCACTATTCATCAAAATTCCTGACTTATATAATACTATCAATTGTTTTCGATTCAGTTTTCCCATCAATGCTACATGCAACATTATAGGGATCTTATAACTGTCAAAGAGAATCGAATCTCTTTTGTTCAAACACCTGTTACTATAACAAAAAAACGACTAGCCTGAATGTTTGCTGATTTAAAGGTACTTGGTAAATTTGTGGCCGTTGTTGAAGTTCCAGTCTTCAATGAACAACCGCATCATTCAACCATCATATTAAAATCATCCTGAAATTGTGGAGAGGAGCGAAGACATATCCACTTGTGTTTAAACAAACAAAGCATCTCATTAAAACCAGTTAAAATAGATGTAACAAAATAAACTAAAATTTAAATGTATTCCTATAAAATCTGTGATTTTATAGGCATGCATAAAAAAAATATTTTATTACCTATTTGACAGCGACACAACCCATGTACTTCGAAAAATGAGAATAACCATCAAGTTCTATTTTGAATATCAACTACTCTTCAGGCTTCAGCTAATTTGGCTTTCAGCCTGATAATCTTTAACTTTTGTTTTTCTATTTGTTCAAGCAGATGCTGATCCGTACCTACTATTGACTTCTTTGCCCTTTTATATTGGTCTTTTTTTATATTCATTTCTTTCCACCTGCTAATCCAATTCAGGAACTCCTCTCTAAATGTCCTATTTTCTTCTTCTATCAATGTTGCATTAGATTGACAATGCTTAAGTTGATCCTTCAACTCTGTAATCTTGGTCTAGTACACCTTGTTTAGAACTTGTTGAAGAGTTTTTTCTTCATTTTAGTGACCTGAATTGGCTGCTTGAGGAGGATTAGGGTTCTCAATTTTTTGACCAGATGACTGAGGACTGATAAAAGACGGTTCAGTGCTTGAAAAACAGGTGTCCATACATGATGGAGCAATCTTGGCCTTACCTAATTTTGTACTATTACCCTTTATAAGAATTGCATTATTTATATGAATAGTATCAGGGACCGATGATGAAACGTCGTCCTCAATATGGACGACTGCAGGATGAGTATACTATCGATTAGCCATAAGAACCGAAATTGTAGGGACGTTTTGCATGCTTCTAGTAACCCTCCTTGAAAACAAAAGATTGTCCGACTCAAACCCTCTTTTATTGCAGCATACTTGAGCTAGATGATCTAGTTTATACATAGACTCTTTTCCATTTTTACAAGGATTAACTGGCTCAGATATATTTTTACAATCAATGGTGTTAATATCCTTGCTTTCAGTTAACCTATCCTCTATTTTTGCAGGAGTATTATAACTTTTATCAAATGAGGATTGGTTCAAAGTTGCTTCAGAGCAACAGGGGACTACATTCCCAACATCATCATTACTATTACCAGCGTTTATGGGTAGATTGGCTTCCTTGAGCCCTTTTCCCTCTGATTCAATTGCAGGAGCACTACTGACCTCAGGCTTTATAATAGCCTTTCATTTCCTACGGGTTTTTGGAGAGGGGTTCGTCCAATATTGTGTCAGCCCCAAATGACATTCGATTAAAAATGCATCCCACGATTTACCATTCAAGGACAATTGATGCTGTAGTATGATTTTGACCAACCCATGGTGAAATAAAATTCTATCAGGGTTATCAAAACTTTGAACCACATGCGACATCTTTTTCAAACTTTTCCATAGATAAAATGGTAGATTAAGCCTACAGCCCTTTAATGCTAATAGGAGTCTTAAGTGGTAATAGTGTAAGTGAGAGAAACGTCCATCGCAGGACACAAACCTGACCAAAATTTTGTAGCAGGCTCGCCATTCATGCTTCAGGAACTTGACAGAGACCCCTATCTTCAGTTTTGCATTATTTGGTAATGGCAACAACAAGGATAAACATTTATTTTTATTAACCTTACTACCTTTGAACCAAGGCTCTCCAACTTGTGGGAGCTTTGTTGCCTCTGCGATTTGCTCTTCATTAATGATGAACTTAAAACCCCCGATCTGTACAACGTCTTCTTTTAAATTCAAGGAAAACAGTTTGGTCACCTCTGCGTGATGACCATCAAAACGTTTAAAGAACTGTTCCCACCCAACTTTTTCAAAGAGCAAGGTGACCTTCTCATGTGCTTCTACGAGCTTTGAACCTGATATTTCGAGCTCTGAGCCATAACCTCCTCAACACTATCCTGGTTTCGAGATGGACTGAATGGCGATGTGAAGAGGGAGGGGATAGATATCCAAGTGTATGACATGATGTGAAAACTTCACATGCTTCGAATCTGACAGATATGAGGTCTCTGGACTTGGCCATTTTTAGCCGAACCTAGCAATGATGAGTGCTGCAGCCAACGTTATATTATGATACATGCATGCTTAACCATGAATTAGCCATGACTAGCAGTAAAATTTAACCAAATAGACATACCAAGGATAGTTTGATTGATGGATCGTAAACCAAAATATTGATTACACACAGTGGTCATAATGAGCACATACATTGTTACAAAATGGAATGACTATTAACATTAAATCCTGATGATACGAATCATCAATATATTGACAGCTGTTAGTTAATTATGAGGTGTAATCCACATCTCCATGCCAACGTAGCGATTTATGTAGCAGGCTTTATTAATTTGACACATGGTTCTTGTAAACTCTATCAATTAATGGTCTTCTCCAGTTTTAGCATGAAAGGTGGTAGCATTCAAGGCGATATAGTAATGAAATATTATACCCTAATGTTTAGCATGACAACTATTTAATGACTTGATTTAATATTTATGTCATGTATATACATAAAATTTCATAGATTTAGTTTTAAATCTTTCGAAAATCCCATCGATTAATATCCGAAATTAAATTTGATAGGATACTAAGTGATAAAACTATAATATATGAAAATTCCCATATGATAATCATTTATTTACTAGCTATATATATACAATGTTTACAAAGTCATGGTAGGACATAAAATGAAATATGAACTTTAGGTTTAAATAAGTCACCTTTAGTTCTAGGAACTTAGGACTCATAATACCTCATCCATATCCAGCTTTAAATAAACGCAAGATGTGTTTTGTTGATTTCCCTTTGGCATACTATCCTTTCAAGTTTCTTAAATCATATATAATCATATAAATTTAACTTGATGATCAAATTGATTATATAAAAATTTATGAAACTGACTTATTAAACTGACAGCTGCTAATTGCCAAGTTTATGAAAACATCTCCATCAACTTCTAAAATGTCATTTTACTTTTCTCCAATTGAGAGTACCTTCAGAATCAAAGGTTATGAAGGCACTCTATTATAATTTTAAAGTAAAATATAAAAGAGAGCTGATCTCCCTTCATCTTAATGAGAAATGAAGGGGTTGTTGCTGACTGCCAACAAATGGAAACAACTTGCGCGAACCAGTTATCTTTGCTCATACAAAATGATATAAACGAAATCTTAAAACCTATTAAAAACAATCAAAAATTCTTTATCTACATGACAACGATTATTTTATTCATATTTGTAAGTATAACTCAGAAATATTCCATCTTTTGAAATAGAAATTTTATTAGGGATAAACTTACAAATATCTTGATCGAAACAAAGTACTTCATAGTAAGAATAACCTGCACCATCAGCATAGAGTATAGAAATCTACTTTTCTGAAAACTTTCTAGAAATTTTTCCATAAACAAAATAATTTTCTTTTGTTTGCTTTTCTTTTCTTTAAACAATCATTCTAACTGAAGACTACTATCTAGGTATGGCGTCCCAATGTGATAGTATCATTCACGAGAGCTATTTGAAATATGCAAGCCGGCTTGTGATGAGACCTCTTGTCTTCTAATTTTTTAAATCAAGAGCCATCACCCTGGTCATCAGAAATGAAGTTATCCCAGACAACACTGATGATCATGATTAGGCTGGCTTGTGATGAGACCTCCTATTCTTTAGTCAAAATTAATGTTTTTCTTTCAATTTCATCTTTTAAATTTTATTAAATGAGAGATCATTACCCAGCATGGTGACCAAATGGTAATGTCAGTCATTAATATCACTGGAAAATGAATCAGCTAGCTGGTGATGAGACCCCTTATCTTTTGGTTTTTAAACCAAAAGCCATTACTAGTTTCCTAATAATGTCATACTAGTGATATTTGTGATTCTGATCAGACTGACTTATTACTAAGACCTTCCGTCTCTCATTTTAGTATTTTATTGACTGGAACAAATCCTAAATAATTTTTAGATTGTAAAATACTTTTGAATACTGATGATAGAGGTTTGTAAGAGTTTTTCAAAAGTACAATCTTCGAAGAAGATATTAAATAAGCTATCCCCACTTTTATAAGAAAATAAAAAGATGAGGAATAATCTGAGAAACACTTACAAATAGAAACAATGAAGGTGTTTTATAGATTTAAGAAAATTTTATCATCCTGAACAAATTTTAAAAGATTTCAATCTAGTATCATAATTTTTCAGGCTAATGAGCAAACTGATTTTATTTATTTACATTTATTTCTACAACTGTTAACTTAAAAATTACTGATTGATTATATACAAAATTTTGACAGTCTGAAGTATTTGACTTAACAGAATTAAAACTAGTTAGAAATAACAGAATGATATTTGAAAGTTATAAAAGTTTTACGAATTGCTCATTATCCTTAATTCTATGGACTATAATTCAATTTATATACAAAAACATAAATTTATTTACAGACAGCAATCATAGTTTATGTATAAAAATATAAATTTATAAAACAACAAACAAATTATATACATTTTAAGTCAGAAAATATTAACAGAAATATTTTTTCAGAATCAGTCCATTCACTGGGAATGTTTCGTACTGTCCCTCAAGTGTTTGCAATTGAAAGGTACTTGGACCTATTTTCTCAGAAATAAAAAAGGGACCTAACCACAGTTTCTGAAACTTAGTATGATCTCTCTTTTTCTCGTGAACTTTATCCCATTTTAAAACTAAGTCTCCCCCCTGAAATTCTCGATTGGAACTAAAGGATTGGTCAAACAAAGATTTCAAAATTTCTTGATGTTTTGTAAAATGTTGTTTCACTTTTATCTTTCTTCTTCCAGTTTTAGCAAAGTATGAATTCTCTTTTCCATTGCTGGACACTCTTCATCTTGGACAGACTGAGCTAACTATAATGAAGGTAAGAACAAATTTGGTGGTAAAATAGCTTCAGTTCCATATACTAAGAAGAATGGTGAGTTACCTATCACAGCCTTAGGAGTTACTCTATTTGCCCAAAGGGCATTGACCAATTCTATATGCCAATTACGATGGTGAACTGAAATAGTTCTTTTGAGAATTTTCAATAAATTTTTGTTTGTTGATTCAGCTAGACCGTTCCCATGGGGATGATAGTTAGCTGAATATCTGATTCTTATTCCCTTCTCTAAAGCAAACTGAGTAAACTCAATTGATGAAAAATATGAAGCATTATCAAAGACAAGGGAATCTGGGATACCAAATCTTGTTATGATAAAGAATTCCCAAAATAATATAACCTGATTGGTATTTACAACCCTTATTGGTGCAGATTCCACCCAACGAGTAAAATAATCGGTCGCAGTTATTATATATTTGTGTTGCATAGATGAGGGAGGATTTATTGGCCCTACTATATCAATACCCCATTGCTGGAAAGGTCTTTGAGCTGAAACAGGTTGTAAAGGAAAAGCAGGTTTTTTAACCCTTCCTGCAGCAAGCTGACATTCTTGGCATTTTCTAACAAAAGTATAGGAATATTGAAACAAGGTGGGACAATAATAACCATCCTGAAGAATTTTGTGTGCAGTAGTCTCTCCACCAAAATGACCTCCTGCTGGTCCAGAATGTAACTCTTTCAGAATTACTTCTGTTTCATCTTTATCTAGACATCGAAGGTATACTCCATTTGAATTTCTTCAAAAGAGGACATTATCAATTAATAAGTAAGGAGCAGATTTCAATCTTAGTGATATTTTCTTCTTTGGTTCTAAGTAATCAGGGGCATCCCCTGTTTCCAAAGTTATCCGTATGTCTGTATACCAGGAATCTTGAGGTAGTGGATAAAAATAAATTTCCCTGGTAAGTAAAAATTCATCAATGACATTTTCAGCTTTATCATTAGGTAGATGAGCAGCTTTAGTAGCTAATTTGCATAATCCTTGACCTTTAAATATCGTTGAGGGTTTAATCTCTAAGTCATATTCTTGAAGAGCTGTCATCCAAGGTGCCCTCTTTTCACCTAAGTCTTTCTGTACTAACAAGTTTCTGACTGAGGAATAAGGGACAATTATTTTCGTTTTAGATTTCAGTAAATATGGATGAAAATGTTTAATAGCTTTAAAAATAGCAAAGGCTTGCTTATCGACTTCATGGTAATTAAGTTCAGCACCTTTGAAATTCGAACTCATGAAGAAGATTGGGACTTCATTATTCTGCTGATTTAATTGAGTTAAAACTGTTGCATATGAAATATCAGAAGCAAAAGTATACAATATGAAATCTTTATTAAAATTTGGGCTTAGAAGGCTAGGAGCTTCTGCAATGGATTCTAAAATTTTCTGAAATGATTCTTTTTCAGTTTGTCCCCAATTAAAAACAACATCTTTCTTAATCATTTTCTGCAAAGGACGAATGATTTCGGAGAAACTGGGAATGAATCTCCTAAGAAAATTTATTTTGCCGAGAAATGACTACATTGATTTCTTGCTAGAAGGATAAGTTATCTTTGAAATGGCTTGGGTTCTTTTAGGATCAATCATGATTCTGTGCTTTGACACCACACGGCCTAATAAGATACCTTCTGAAACAACAAATATTGTCTTTTTAGGATTTAAGGATATTCCAAATTTTCTGCATCATTCAAACACTTTTCTAAGATGATTAAGATGATCAGATCGATGTTTAGAATATATAGTAATATCATCCAAATAGACAACGACTGAATGATTAATTAAGCCTCTGAAAGTAATATCCATTTCCCGTTGAAAGGTTTCTCCCACATTGATTAACCCAAAGGGAATCTTGCGGAGGCATATGTTCCCCATGGAGTTCTAAAAGCAGTTTTCAATTGATCATCTGGGGAAACCAATATTAGGTTGTATCCTGAGAAACCATCAAGGACAGACAGTATCTCAGACCTAGACACCTTGTGAAGAATTTGTTCCATAGGAGGAACTGGGTAATTATCCTTTTCAGAAGCCTTATTCAGATTTCTAAAATCTACACATAATCTAATATCCCCGTTTTTCTTCCTAACTGGAAATAAGTTTGCTACCCATTGAGTATGCCTAATGGGGAAAATAATCTTGGTAGCTAACAATTTATTCAGTTCCTTTTTCATTGTTGTTTCTAATGATGGGTGATATTTCCTTAACTTCTGTTGAAAATGTTTTGACTCCTGTTTAATTGGAATTATATGTTGCATGAATTGTGTGTTGAAGGTTTTCAAGTCATCATATCTCCAAGAAAATATATCTTTAAATTCCTTAAACAATTTTATAAAAGCTGCTTTTTCTATAGGGTTGCAATCTATTCCAAGATTTATAGTTTGGGGATTTAGTTCTATTCCTAAATTTATGGTTTCATACCTCATTCGAGAGCTATTAGTTTTACAATTAGGAATATACCTAAACTTATCCTGCAGATCAAAGAACTTTTCTAATCTTAGTACTGAATTAGGGACTGGTTTTACCTATTCAAAAGCTTTTTCAACTGAACAAAAATAATTTATTACCGCAAAATCCCGTAGATTTTCGTCATGAGTGACTTCGTCTATTGCCGAATCTTTAAAGGTATCCTCATTCATCAGAAAATTCAGTACATGCACATCATTGTCAAATACATGCCATTTAAAGATATTATCAGGTATGGAAGGCCTAAAAATCAATTCAACAGAAAAGAAATCTGGTGTAAGATTTTCTGACGGAATTAACTTTGATGCTACGTTTGCCAACAAATCTGCTTCTTCATTTTGAATTCTGGGAACATAATTTATATTAAATGCATCAAAATGTGAGATAAGGTTCCATACCTCTCTTTGATAACTCTGTAAATGTTCAAATAAGTAGTGAATGGAGTTACGAACCTATCTGACAATGATCTCGGAATCACCGTATACAATTAACACTTTGACGCCCAAATCAATTGCTTTTTTCAAACCTTGTATTAAAGATTCATATTCCACCGTATTGTTTGTACAATTAAATTCCATCCTACAAGCTATACATGTTTTATTAGGGTCCACCAGTAGGCAACCAGCTCCTGCTCCTTCCTTAGATTTCGCACCATCAAATTATAAAGTCCAAATAGAACTATGCACAATCACTTTACTTTCTATAATATTCACAATATTTAGATTATCTACATCATTAATGGTTTCCTTAAATGAAGAGTTAGGAGAAACAAATGTCACATTACTAATTTCAGATTGCTGTTTGTTTTCAGAAAGGGTAGAATTTTCAGCTTTAAAATTACCAAATCCTAATTCATACATGTAATTCCCCATAATACAATCTGAAAATAAAATAGGTTCACTAGGATCATGCAGTTCTGTGACAGTATGTTTCATATATCTTTCTCTATTTATCTTTATCTACTTTGACTTTCCGTTCTTAGGTAACCATAATGTTGACCAATCCGTGGCAAAGAATCCATTTAGTTGTTGAGACCAATCCCTACTTAAAAATAGCCCATATGCATCTGGAATATCTGCAACAACAATATCTATAATTTGATAAATCGAAGGGTTACAAGCAATCCTGACTAAGACATCTTTCATTTCCCCTACAACCTTTACATTTGTCCTGTCCAATTGAGTTATTTGTGAATTAGATGGAACATCTTTTCCATTCAATTTCTTGCATACTGATAGAGGCATCACATTGGAGGATGCTCCAGAATCTACCATGCAGTTATGAACATTCCTATTGAAAATTTCAAAGGTAAGTAAGAATGAAGGTGTGGTTGATTTCGAATTCTTACCTATCAGTGAAGCTTTGTCAACCTTTTCTTTTCCTTTTTCAGTTGCTGTTGGATCATTATTAGAACTGTTTGCAACAACATTTTGTTTTGCATTAGGAATAATTGAACTTACTGTGGGATTTATAACATGACTATTAGGCATTGGGTAGATTTGAAGAAGATCGTACATATTAATGTTTGCATGAGTCTTTTTTAAATCTTCAATAATATCATATTGTAAATCTAAGTTCGGAGCATTTTGTATAGGCTGAGTAATTTTGGTTGATTGAGTTTGTTTTCCGGATTGAGCTTGTTTATTAGGTTGTGAGTTATTGTTGTCATTAGAACTTGTCGAAGCTCCAAGGGTATTTGCAAATGCCCTGCTACAAGTATTATAGGCATGGTGTCCTATAGGTAGACTTTTATTCTCATACTCTTTTACAAGACTGTCCCAGAAATGACCGTTAACTTGTTGAGGTTCTTCTGATTCTTCATCATTTTTTGATTCCTCTTCTTCTTCGTTTTCAATTACTTATTGGTTAGAAGGAGTTTCAAAAAAAGATAAAACAGCTCGAATTGTATTGAAAATCTCTTCATTTGCTGCTATGTCAGGTGGTGTATTTTTATTATTTGCAATTGGGTTTTGTCTATACTGATTTCTGAAATACCCCCTAGAAGGAGAAGCTTCACAATTGGTTTTCTTTAACCCTACAAATTCATTGGTTAATGTTGGAATAGCATTTTGTAGCTGTTCTATATCAAATGCTTTGTCTTTGTCTGAATTGAGTTTTTCGGTCTTCCTATGAGGAAAATAATAAGATTTCCCACTTCTATCTGGTTCATAGGACATAGAATCCTTCTCGACTTTAATGGATTCCTCAAAAGTTTCTACTAAAGTTGTTTTCCCAGCTCTCTTAACGAACATCCCGGAATATTTTGGTAAAGCTGATGGATAATTTTCAATAATTATGTCCTCAGGAGGTTGAGAGGCAATTGGGATTTCATTTTTTAATGTCATAAACCTTTGATTGAAATCTTTGATTCTTTCTTTATGCTCCATTTTAATCTTAGATAACTCTAGGGCTAAAAGAGAGGGTGTTTTATCTTCCCCGAATTTATCTAGAAAGGCTTTACTAAATCCCCCCAAATTTGTGATTGATCCCTGTACTAAAGAAAAATACCAGGTAGAAGCTCTTCCTTCAAAAGTTAGAGGAAACAATCGACAAACTACATCTTCATGCTGAACATTCAAGGTTTGAACTGCCAACATGAATTTGTCAACATGCACCTCTGCAGGTTCTTTATCATCTAGATTGAACTTAGGGAGGAGTTTATCTGAGTGTTTAGGCAAAGGATGCTATATACTAGGGACTGCTACAGCAGCTCTTCTTAGCCAAGGGAGTTGTGGATTTGGTGGATTAGGTGGAGGATTACCTCCTCCTTCTACAAGTACATTTCCTGCCATTGGACTTCTTTCAGAACTTGAAGAACTTCCTGAATTGGATGGTCTTGGACTATTAGGTGGTGATTAAGGAGGAGAAGGTGGCTGATCAAAACCGCCTCCTGCAATTAGTCTTATAGAAGTATTTTTGAGTAGTCTGCCTTAGATGTCTTTCAACCTGATGGTGGGGATTACTTTCAGCTATTTCCAAATCTTGCATAACTATGGTCAATTGTAAATTATGTTGCTGCTGTCTAGGTAGACCATAATCTATTGGAGATATACCAAGCTGATTAGCATATTCTCTTGTGAGAATATGTCTTGATTCTTCTAAGGTTTGAGCACTTTGTGTAGGAGTAAAGGGAGAGGTGACATGATCACACTCAAGAATGTTCCTAACAGTTTCTAAAATTGGTGATCTACTGACTTCCGGAGGTTGTTGGCTGGTTGGAAATGTTTCATTAGTTTCACCTGCCATTACTCATTAACATGCCCTCCTTCTAGCACCATTTGTTGGCCTGATTGTCTGACCTAGGCCAACAAAGAGGTTATGCCCAGACAATCAGCTTAACGCAACATCCAGTGTGTTTGGAATAGCAAAACCTCGCATGTTATGGTCCTACTACCAGCTGATTTTTCTCTTAAGGAGAAAATAAAATCAGCAAAATCTATCCTATCCTAATGTTATTTCTACCTAAATGAATCCTATAATTAATTTCAACTATCTAAACTGTCACTATAATTTCTTTATTAAGGAAAGACTCCAATTTTTGAAGAGTTTTTCTGAATATAAAGACGATTAAAATTATGCTAAAAATTACACAAATTGATTTAACAACTGTTAACTGAAATATACTAAATAAAACTTAATCTTAACTATCTTAACTATCCTATCTATCCTATCTGAGTCGAGAGCGTTTCTAAATACTATATTAATTATTAATTAATAAATGATGAACAGAAATATAAAGAGTATGATCTAAATAGAAATATTTAAGTCATACATAATAAATCATTCTATTATAAAACAACTTAACAGAGAAACTGAAAATAAACAATTATTTCAATTTTCTGAAATTAATTAATAACTAATGATCAACATAGCTATTTGAATCAAAGATGATGTCTAATATAAAATCACTGTAAAAATATAAATGATATTTAATAGATAGAAATGTATATCCTTATATCTTAAATTTATAGTAAAAATACTAATAAATTCAGTCACAACGATATATTAATTCAAATGCAATATTGAGCTGACAAAGTGAAAATTGTAATTAAACACAAGTATAACAAAGCATACTGTATTAATATTAATATAGAAGATAATATATTGAGATATAGAGTATATCCAAAGAACACAATACCAGTAATGATATCAATGTGTAGATGTCCAGTTGCATCCCACATCCAAAGATCCAACTTCAGTAATGAAATAAAACTAGCAACAAAATATATCTTAAGTATCTCTCCCTTCAGTCACTCCATCCCCACTATTCATCAAAATTCATTACTTATATAATACTATCAATTGTTTTCGATTTAGTTTTCCCATCAATGCTACATGCAACATTATATGGATCTTATAACTGTTAAAGAGAATCGAATCTCTTTTGATCAAACACCTGTTACTATAACAAAAAAACGACTAGCCTGAATGTTTGTTGATTTAAAGGTACTTGGTAAATTCGTGGCTGTTGTTGAAGTTCCAATCTTCAATGAATAGCTGCGTCCTTCAACCATCATATTAAAATCATCATGAAATTGTGGAGAGGAGAGAAGACATATCCACCTGTGTTTAAACAAACAAAGCATCTCATTAAAACCAGTTAAAACAGATGTAACAAAATAAACTAAAATTTAAATGTATGTCTATAAAATCTGCGATTTTATAGGCATGCATAACAAAAATATTTTATTAATTTTTTGATAGCGACACAACCCATGTACTTTGAAAAATGAGAATAACCATCAAGTTCTATTTTGAAGATCAACTACTCTTCGGGCTTCAGCTAATTTGACTTTTAGCCTGATAATCTTTAACTTTTGTTTTTCTATTTGTTCAAGCAGATGCTGATTCATACCTATTATTGACTTCTTTTCCCTTTTATATTGGTCTTTTTTGATATTCATTTATTTCCACCTGCTAATCCAATTCAGCAACTCCTCTCTAAATGTCCTATTTTCTTCTTCTATCAATGCTGCATTAGATTGACAATGCTTAAGTTGATCCTTCAACTCTGTAATCTTGTTTTGGTACGCCTTGTCTAGAACTTGTTGAAGAGTTTCTTCTTCATTTTTGTGACCTGAATTGGCTGCTTGAGGAGGATTAGGGTTTTCAATGTTTTGACCAGATGACTGAGGACTGATAAAAGACGGTTCATGGCCTAAAAAACAGGTGTCCATACATGATGGAGCAATCTTGGCCTTACCTAATTTTGTACTATTACCCTTTATAAGAATTGCATTATTTATATGAATAGTATCAGGGACCGACGATGGAACGTTGTCCTCAATATGGATGACTACAAGCTGAGTATACTGTCGATTAGCCATAGGAACCAAAATTGTAGGGACGTTGTGCGTGCTTCTAGTAACCCTCCTTGAAAACACAAGATTGTCCGACTCAAACCCTCCTTTATCGTAGCATACTTGAGCTAGATGATCTAGTTTATACATAGACTCTTTGCCATTTTTACAAGGATTAACTAGCTCGGATATATTTTTACAATCAATGGTGTTAATATCTTTGCTTTCAGTTAACCTATCCTCTATTTTTGCAGAAGTATTATAACTTTTATCAAATGAGGATTGGTTCAAAGTTGCTTCAGAGCAACAGGGACTACATTCCCAACATCATCATTACTAATACCAGCTTTTATGGGAAGATTTTCCTCCTTGATCCCTTTTCCCTCTAATTCAGTTGCAGGAGCACTACTGACCTCAGGCTTTATAATAGCATTTCGTTTCCTATAGGTTTTTGGAGAGGCGTTCGGCTAATATTGTGTCGGCCCCAAATGACATTCAGTTAAAAATGCATCCCACGATTTACCATTCAAGGACAATTGATGTTGTAGTATGATTTTGACCAACCCATGGTGAAATAAACTTCTATCAGGTTTATCAAAACTTTGAACTGCATGCGACATCTTTTTCAAACTTTTCCACAGATAAAATGGTAGATTAATCCTACAACCCTTTAATGCTGATAGGAGTCTTAAGTGGTAATAGTGTAAGTGAGAGAAACATCCATCGTAGGACACATACCTGACCAAAATTTCGCAGCAGGCTCGCCATTAAGGTTTCAGGAACTTGACAGAGACCCCTATCTTCAGTTTTGCATTATCTGGTAATGGCAACAACAAGGATAAACATTTATTTTTATTAACCTTACTACCTTTGAACCAGCGCTCTCCAACTTGTGGAAGCTTTGTTGCCTCTGCGATTTGTTCTTCATTAATGATGAACTTAAAACCCCCGATATGTACAACGTCTTCTTTTAAATTCAAGGCAAACAGTTTGGTCACCTCTGCGTGATGACCATCAAAACATTTAAAGAACTGTCCCCACCCAACTTTTTCAAAGAGCAAGGCGACCTTCTCATCCACTTCTACAAGCTCTGAACCTGAGATTTCGAAATGGTTCAATAGAGCCATAACCTCCTCAACACTATCCTGGTTTCGAGATGGACTGAATGGCGATGTGAAGAGGGAGGGGATAGGTATCCAAGTGCATGACATGATGTGAAAACTTCACATGCTTCGAATCTGACAGATATGAGGTCTCTGGACTTGGCCATTTTTAGGCGAACCTAGCAATGATGAGTGCTACAGCCAATGTTATATTATGATACATGCATGCTTAACCATGACTTAGCCATGACTAGCAGTAAAATTTAACCAAATCGACATACCAGGGATCGTTTGATTGATGGATCGTAAACCAAAATATTGATTACACACAGTGGTCCTAATGAGCACGTACATCGTTACGAAATGGAATGACTATTAACATTAAATCCTGATGATACGAATCATCAATATATTCACAGTTGTTAGTTAATTATGAGGTGTAAGCCACATCTCCATGCCAACGCAGCGATTTAAGTAGCAGGCATTATTAATTTGACACATGGATCTTGTAAACTCTGTTAATTAATGGTCTTCTCCAGTTTTATCATGAAAGGTGTTAGCATTCAAGGCGATATAGTAACGAAATCGTATACCCTAATGTTTAGCATGACAACTAGCTAATGACTTGATTTAATATTTATGTCATGTATATACATAAAATTTCATAGATTTAGTTTTAAGTCTTTCCAAAATCCCATCGATTAATATCCGAAATTAAATTTGATAGGATACTAAGTGATAAAACTATAATATATGAAAATTCCCATATGATAATCATTTATTTACTAGCTATATATATACAATGTTTACAAAGTCATGGTAGGACATAACATGAAATATGAACTTTAGGTTTAAATAAGTCACCTTTAGTTCTAGGAAATTAGGACTCATAATACCTCATCCATATCTAGTTTTAAATAAACTCAAGATGTGTTTTGTTGATTTCCCTTTGGCATACTATCCTTTCAAGTTTCTTAAATCATATATAATCATATAAATTTAACTTAATGATCAAATTGATTATATAAAAATTTATGAAATTGACTTATTAAACTGACAGCTGCTAATTGCCAAGTTTATGAAAACATCTCCATCAACTTCGAACATGTCATTTTACTTTTCTCCAATTGAGAGTACCTTCAGAAACAAAGATTCTAAAGGCACTTTATTATAATTTTAAATTAAAATATAAAAGAGAGCTGATATCCCTTCATCTTAATGAGAAATGAAGGGGTTGTTGCTGACTCCCAACAGGTCCTAAAGAGTTTGGGTCCCAATCCTAATTCCCGAGCTACCGAGAACTATTCCATTGTCGAGGATTTGGGCCAAACTCCTTGTGCGATGTCCATGCTTGTAGTACTTCAGAGTTGTCCTCCACAAAGGAAAGCCTTGATTTCTACTCTTGGGGTTAATGATGATAAATCTTCTTCCGTTATCAAATTTGAAACCATGGGACTGCAACCTTGCTTTCCTTACTATGTGTCTCTTTTGATTCATGTAGAGTGTCTTAATATGACCATCAAACACACTGTGATTGATGAAGGCGTTGTTACTTCCATGATGTCTTTATCATGTTGGAAGGGTTTGGGTTCTCCTCAGTTATCTCCATCCGCAACTATGTTGACTGCCTTTGATGGTAGATCATTTCATCCACACGAGATTCTTCCTTCTCTTAAGGTCCAATTGGGAGGGAGGACCGTTGCAATCGAGGTCGAGGTGATTGATGCACCCCTTGACTACAATATTTTACTAGAACGAAATTGGATATATAGTATGCAAGCCATATCCTCTTCTCTCTTTTGAGTGGCATGCTTTCCATTTAATGGAAAGATTGTTACGATTGATCAGACATCATTCTATAATCCTAGTTTTAGTGCATCATCGTGATCTTCTATCTCGATTATCGATCATTCTTAGCTGACAACTGGGAGTGTGGGTGTGGGTATGTATCTGTCTCTTATGGGAACCTTTAGTTGTCCTGTGCCCGTTCTTATGATCGGATCTATTTATGGTGGGGCTTCATCCTTGTTGAATTTGGTGTCTTTTCACACTACCCATATGGAAGATCCTGAGATTCTTCCTTCACTGAGTCCTTCAAATGGACCTATCGAAACAGATGTGTCATTGCCTGCAACGATGATAGCATATCAAGCGAATCTTGATTGTGTTGTAGATCCTAGTCCTTCCTCTTCATGGACAGAGGAGGAAGACCCGTATGTGTTGCTTGCATGGGAAGTTGAGTCCTCTCACGCACATGATTTCCTCGACAATTTTTTTCCATTAGATGAAGCCATTATTGAGGACATGTCTGTGGTTGAGAAACCTTGGGAAGAGTTCCATCATCGATCATATTTTCTTTTCGATCTTGACCGTATGCAGTGTGAGGACTTTAGAGATATTCTTAGCAAGAAGATTGGTAGTCCCGTGGTTCCATTGGGCTCTCCTGGTTAGATGGCCGATGGGAACATGGTGAATTTATCACCTACTATTCCTATCAATATTTCTCTCGATTCTGGCAAAGTTGAGAACATCTACATTGGGGCAGATTGTTCTTCTAATGAGATCAAGGAGTATACTGAGCTATTTAAAGAGTTTTGTGAAATCTTTGCTTGGTCGTACGAAGAAATGTCCGGTATTGACCCTCATATTGTCGAACATGAGATTAAGACCTATTTGAATGTGAAGCTGGATCGACAACATTTGCGTGTGGTGAATCCTAGAAAAGCACCTGCTATTAAGGTTGAGATATAGAAGCTGTTAAAGGCCAGTTTTATCTATCTCGTTCCCCTGATGGAGTGGGTTTCAAATCCTGTTCCAATTCATAAGAAGCAGGGAGTGATCCGTATATGCACTGATTTTCGTGATTTAAATCATGCTTGTCCTAAGGATAATTTTCCCACACCAATTATTGATTAGATTTTAAATGTGTGTGCGGGAAGCAAGGTATTCTCCTTCATGGACAATTTTTTCGGATATAATCAGATTCAGATCAAACCTAAGGATCAACATAAAATTGCATTTATTTGTCCTTGGGGTACTTTTGCATATCGAAAGATGCCTTTCAGTCTTAAAAACATCGGAGCTACATTTCAGTGAACTATGAAATTAATTTTTCATGATCTCAAAATGATTATCGAAGTGCATTTGGATGACCTTGCTACTCATTCTCATCTGATAGTGTGTCATCCATAACATTTAATATTAGTATTTGAATGATCCCACCATTACTAGGTTAGGTTAAATCCTCATAACTGCATCTTTTGCGTGACTCTTGGCTGCTTGCTAGGGTTCATTGTATTACAGGAGGGTATAAGAGTCGATCCCTTAAAGGTTGATGCAATACTTCAATTGTCTCCCCCATGTAATATTAGACATTTTCAGTGTTTGCAAGGCATGGAAAATTTCTTGCGGAGATGTGGTTAATTTTTCCAATTTGACTAAAGGCTTTATGCATCTTTTAAATAAGGACACAAATTTTTGCTGGGATGAGTGAGCCTAGGGGTCCTTTGATGCTCTTAAGCGAGCCTTAGCATCGGCCCCCGTGATTAGTCCACCTGACTATAGCCGCAATTTTTTTATTTATGTGGCTCCATCCATGGAGACGGTTGGTATGGTTTTGGTTTAGGAGGATGAGGAACTCCATGAGCATGTCATATATTATTTCAGCTGAAACCTTGTTGATGCAGAAATCTGTTATTCCCATGTGGAGAAACTTTCCTTGGCCATTGTCCATGCGGTTAATAGATTGAGACATTACATTATCCTTTGCTAGACCTTGGTGGTAGCTCATGTCTATCCATTTCAGTTTGTCCTCACTAGAATGATGATTGGGGGAAAATACAATAAATGGATTGTTATTTTGCAAGAGTTCGATCTAGAATTCGTTTTAGTGAAATCGAAGAAATCGTTGATCTTTGCAGAGCTCATATATGATTTTACAAGTGTGGAGGAGGAAGAGGATTATGAGGATACATTTGTCGATGAGCATATTTTCCTTATTTCATCTTTGAACCCATGGTATGGGGATATCATTGTATATTTGCGAATGTTGAAGGTCCCTACTCACCTTTCACAGGATGAGCGATGATGATTACATCATGTAGCTAAGAACTACCTTATAGTGGATAACACTTTGTACCGTTGTGGGATAGATTCCATTTTACATCATTGTTTAACCCATGATGAGGATGAGGTTGTGATGAATGATTGCCACAGAGGGGCGTGTGGTGGTCATTTATCTGGGATTTCTACAACCCAAAAAATCTTAAGAGCAGGATATTTTTGGCCATCGATATTCAAAGATTGTGTCAATGCGATTAAGAAGTGTTACCCTTGCTAGGTGTTTGCACACAATATGCACTTGCATCTTGCCCCGTTACATCCTATTATCACCACCAGTCCCTTCACCAAGTGGGGGCTTGACTTCATGGATTGCAACCCAGCTTCAGCTGGGCAGAATCATCACATTATAGTGGCTGTTGATTATTTCATCAATTGGGAAGAAGCTATGGACACAATTAAATTCGACGGTGAGACAGCCACGCATTTCATTTTCAACCAAATTATTGCTCGATTTGGCATTCCGAAAGAGCTTGTCACTGACCACGGTAGGCACTTCCAGAATAAAATGATGGAAGAGTTGGATTCAAAGTTAGGGTATAAGCAGGAGCACTCCTCTTCTTATTACCCTCAGACAAATGGACAGGTTGAAGCAGTGAATAAATCACTTAAGTCTATTCTCCAAAGAACCATCGCACCAAGCAAGATGAATTGGAATATCATGTTATATCCTTCTTCATGGGCCTATAGAACTGCGGTTAAGGCTAGCATTGGTTTCTCTCCATATCATCTTGTGCATG
This sequence comes from Pseudotsuga menziesii, assembly GCA_001517045.1. Classification (NCBI taxonomy): domain Eukaryota; kingdom Viridiplantae; phylum Streptophyta; class Pinopsida; order Pinales; family Pinaceae; genus Pseudotsuga; species Pseudotsuga menziesii. Next base: position 101,588 of record LPNX011057120.1, read on the forward strand.
GAGTGGAGTCTATCTTGCCGGTTGAATACAAAATATCATTGTTGAAGCTAGCTATAGAGCTTTTACCAGACACATCCACATTGGAGGAATGTTTGGTCCACTTAGAGCAGTTTGATGAGTAGTGCTGAGATTCCTTAGTGGCTCTAGAAGTAAATAAGCATCACATTAAGGTCCAATATGATAAGTCTATCCATTCGAGGAAGTTTAGTGAAGGTGATTTGGTCCTATTGTGGATCAAGCTAAAGAACCCTTGGGGGCAGGGAAGTTTAATCCCATGTGACATGGTCCTTACATAGTCAAACGTGTGTTAGAGAAGGGTGCCTATGAGTTGGTGAATTATGAAGGGATAGCCTTGGCGAAGCCTAGAAATGAGCTCTATCTTAAAAAATACTATGCATGATCTTTAGCTAGGGCTGATTGTTGTATATTATCGTATAGTTTTTGAATTGCATAGTTAGGTTTTCTTATGGTGATAAGGTTTGTTGACTAGATTTTTTTTCTTATGGAAGATGTCGATGGAGTCTTCCACTTACATAGGATTCACTGATCGTGCTAGCCGTCACACTCAAAAATCAGCTTCAGCTGCTTGGGTGATTTATACTCCTATGGGTCAAGTATTGTCTTCACAAGGCATATGTTTACGGCCTTCTTCAAACAATGTTGCTGAATATAGTGTCGTTATCGAGTTATTGTGGGATGCCATCTCAGATGGTGTTCTCTCTCTTGAGGTACATCCTGATTCACAGTTAGTGGTTTCACAGCTTAATGGCTCGTATCATATTAGGGATCCAGTTTTATTATTAAGATTCTTACGTGTGAGATTGCTAGAACGTAAATTTGAGAATATAACATACATACATCTTTCAATAATTTTTAATCAAGTTGCTGACTTATATGCTAACTATGTGTTAAATTGGCATTTGTTTCATAGATCATAAGCATATCACAAACATACATTTTTACACACATGTAAATAAATAAAATCGATCATCATAACAAATTTTCATTAAACATCCAAAATGTGACGTCATAATACATAAGTGTCATAATACAAAATTGGGGCTTCCGAGCCACCAAAATATAATACACGGTAGTACAAAAAGAAATACTCCCAGGTCTCTAATCCTATGGAGGAGGAGGGTGGTTCTGATTGTGGTAGAACACCACAGATCTAGCTAGCCATCAACATAATCTAACCCATGCCTATGGTACACCAACGACCTAGTGCTGCATGGCCTCAAGCAAGTCCTTGACTTGCACCATGGGTACCCTGTGTGTCAAGCATACAAAGTTTGTTTGGATGCTTTGGAGCATCCACTCTGCATCTGCACCCATGATTTCGTCTCCTCTTCCCCTTTGTCTATGACAAGGGAAACCATCCAATCATCATGGTCCAACATCTGCATACACATGACAGATTGTCACTATGTGTCATCACACCAAAACATGTCTTTTGAGTCAATCTATCAAAAAACACAAAAAAAATTAATAATTAAAAAAACTTAAAAAGAGGGTTTGGGATTCATAACCTATGTCTCCATATCTAGTGGTAGCAGCATGTCCGGATCTCCTCGAAAATCTATCCCGGCATAGGGGTAGTCATCGATGGAAATGATCTGCCTCTACCACCATGGAAAGATGTCCACTGGGTAGGGGTTAGCCACCCTACCTATGGTCATTCTACGCATAACATTTTCCCAACGTCGTTGGGTTAGATCTTGAACTCTATGTGGAGGAATGTACACTCTAGGGCTTATCCTCGGTACACACTCAAAGAAGAACATGCTCCGTATGTTGCCGAAACCAAAGTTTCTCATCTTTCCCATCTTACAGTCACTGAGATGCTACTTCATGTTACTCAAAAACACAATGATCCAGTCGTACACTATGGGTCTCATACACTCCATCGCATAGAACATCAATGGCCATGAGGCCTGGTGGAGTGAAGCTAAGCTGACTATCCTGTCGAGTGCCAATTGTATGGCCTTCAGTCCCAGCACCTAGATTGAGTTTATTGGGATTTGACTCCCAACCTTTTCTGTGTTGGGAAAGAATTACACCGCAATGTACTCCTCAATATTGAAGCCACCTCCTAGCCTGTGAAATCATAGATTTAGCACATCTCCTCGTCGAGATAATCCAGTGATAAAGTATATGTCCTCAAACTCTATACTAAGCGACATCCCATCAATGTGAAAAGACTCAGAGTCTAGATCCCAGTAATCCACTAGCATCTGCAAGAGTCTTGGTTTTCCCCTTAGGCTTCCAAGACACCAAAATTTATACAAACTGCATGCACATAAAGCTTGTTGAGCCATTAAGTCACCTTGTACAACCTCTTCTACATCACCATGTTCCCTCTCCCTCCATTCTAGAACCATCCTATACAGAAAACATGATTTTTGGTTATTATTTTCCTTTGAAATCCTCATTCACAGCCGCATACATGACTGTTTGCAAAACAGCCGTGTATATACACGGTTTTGGGCAGTTTTTTCGCGTATGGCCAGCCCTTTACACAGAAAAACCATGATATCCGCGTGGGCCGAAACACATACTTTAGATTGGCCTAGAAAATGAAATTGACCATGGAAACTTAAACATTTTTCATGAAATGGGAAGAGGAGGACATGAGGACTTACCTGGAACTAACGGTGTCGAATTTCACCAGATGATGCTCCCAGAATTCGCATTGGAAGTTTTGAGCTCAAATGGGTAAAAATTTCAAATGATATGGAATTTTTTAATTTTTTGAAATTTTTTAAATTTTTTACCCTCTTTCTATAGTTTTTGACCATTTCTGACCATTTTGGACCATCTTGGACTCATTTGATGGTGTAGGAGTCCGTTTTGAGCACAGTTTGACTATGGTTTTGACCCGTTTGTGCTGATTTTAGGTATTATGTTTAAACTAGCATATATGTTAGGTTTCATATCCGTTTGCATTTTGCATGACCTTATGACCATTTCATTATAAACTTAGGTTCGAACCCATTCTATCTTGTCACAGAATGTCCTTTTTTCTTTTAGAAGTGACATGATGTGAATGGTAGAGCTTGACGATACATGGGTACCCTAGTTAGCTCCTATTTTGTATTTGGTTCCCATGCCGACATTTTTCCTTTAAGGTGTGGGAGTCCTTTGTATAGTATCGCCATGACTTTGCGCAAGAGCCTCATACTCCTCTTGATCTTTTTGCTGGCCTTTTCCCCCAAGAATCCCTTATGTCAATTTGTAACTGCATTATCATGAGTTTTTCTTGCCTTATTGAGCCTTATGCCTACTTCCCTGACTTTGATAATCATCCATATAGCCCGATATTGTCTCATGTCTAGCCAAGCAGAGCCATTTTACATATCCTTTGCAGCTTGATTCCCCATTTTTACAAGGAGGGGACTTTCCCCTGAGTGTCATTATCCTACACATGTGTCCTTGCATTGAGCATAGGTATGTTCCACTGCTTGGAACTAGTTTGTTTCCCCCTTCACACTCGTCTCCTCCGAGTCTGTAACTATAAAGCATTTTTCTTTTTTTTCAAGCTTTTCAAAATATTTGAAAAAGTCCAAAAAAATCAAAAAACAAAAAATCCAGATAGGAAAAGATGTTGTCTTTGGAAGCAGTCGAGTTATGTCGCCTTTGAACAGAGCACTGTATATCACATCTATTGGTTGGGTTAATAGTTTGACTTTAGGAGTTGTACTCATTTCTCTGATTTTATCTCCATCGACTGGTTAAGCTTCCAGACCATATGGAGCCTCTTTTGATGCCTCTTGTGTCGCAGAGATGTCCCAATTTTGTATATTGAGTCTATGCTTCCTACATTCAGCCACCATTCGCCTTTATTCTCTTGTTCGAAGGAAGTTGAAACTTGAGTCGGCCATTCCTTATTTCTCTTGACTTTGCATATCGGCCATTCCTGGTACTAGTACTGGTTCGTGCACATTATGATCGAGTCATTCCACATTATACAGCTTTGATGAGTACCTCGTGTTGGAAGATGGGGGATGCCTTAATGCCCTCCTTCCAGCGGATTTCATCCCATCAAATTCAGATCATTTATTCTGGGATAGGAGTATAGAGTCATTTGGACTGCCTTGAGACTTGAAGTCATCAGTGGCAAGTTCTATTGCCATTGATAGTTTTGGTAATACATCAATGTCCCCTGATCGATGGATTCTTTCAAGTGTTCAACCTCAACACATTTATTCACACTTGTTATTTTGCAATGTAGTACCTTGATTCCCATTTCATTATAGGTGGGTGTGTTGAAATATTGTAACTTCGAAGAATATTCTATATGTATCTTTTTGTGGTCCTTGATGGTCCTACAAGGAGAATCACTTGTATTACTTATAATTGGAGAACTAATAAGATTCATGAGGTAGTCCCCTTTAATTGTAAAGGTGGGTCATTAGCACCCCAGCGTGGTTACTTGAGCCTACATGTGTAACTTGAGCCTACATGATTAACTCGAGCCTACATGTTGGATTTAATTATTAAAGTGAACAGATGAATATAAATAGAGGTGTGGCACTCCTCATTTGGAACACACACACTCACTTGTGTAGCACATTAGTGAAGGAGAGAGAAGTATGTGGAGAAGGAGGAGGATCAGTCTTTGATCAAGTATTTTGGGTTTTACCTTTTATCTTTTTGGGGCATCTATATTGAGGAAGCTTTTGCTAGTTTTTTCCCTTTAGGGTTTTCCCAGGATAAATATTTGTGTTATTTTTTGTATGGTTGTGCTTTTCTATCTTTCAATGATCTTTTGGCTTATGGTTATGTTGTTATGATGCTAAATGTTTTTAGATCTGATATAACCATTAAAAATTCAACAAGGTGATCTCATGTTTGTTAACGGTATACATCAATAACCGGTAATCAGATGATGGAAGAATATGTTTGACCTCGACACCTTTATTCACATAGTAGGACATGTAATCATAGAGGATTGTGTAGAAGACCTTCCAGATTGGTGGCATTTCATATATGGTACCTCCTTGATCATGCCAGTGTTCATGAGATTTTATCTATCGTGACTTGATTCCAGTGTATGTCAGATATCTTCAACCATTATGGAGATCTTGATCCATTGTATATCTTCAGCTTTCATGGAGATCATGATCCTTTGTATATATTCATTATGGAGATTCTAATCTATCTATATTGTACGTGGCGATGACCACACATGTCATATTTTGTATCATGCCTATTCATGGCCATTGTACTCTTATGTATCCGGGACTGCTGTATGTACTTGAATTCATGTGCAGAGTTTGATTATTGTTTTATACTGTTGGATGGCTGGTTCTTCCACCTGGTTCTTCATCACTCCACTTATGAGATGGACTTATAATGTATTTAGGTCATCATATCACCCCTCTGATCTCACACATTAGGGGGCATCTGTTACAGTTGATTTTACCACACATGGTGGATCACACATTTATCACCTTCCCTATCCCTGTGCAGACTATTTGGACCCCATGGACCATTTTTGTACCTTTGATGTTTCCAAGATCATCCCTAAAAGCATGCATTATTTTCTATACATGACTTTTAAACCCAATCTCGCGTATATACGTGGATATGATCCTTAAACCCACGTACATCGGGATGTGTGCAAAAGGCCAAATAGTTTTTGAGTTTTCCTTGATGTGGAGCCAAGTCACTTGTCTGTTGGCCTTCCATATGCCTTGATATCACTTGGATTTGACCTCCCATTACCCCATTGAAGCACTATATAAGGAACCCTTTGGATACATTGAAGAAGGGGAATTGAAGAGCAAGAAAACTATAGTCCATTGTTGCCAAATATTATACTTGAGTCTGCATCCCTTTGTCCCTTGGAGCACTTTGTGTTCTTCCTAAGCTTTCCTTTGTTTGTGAGCTTGCTATCGAGAGATGGAGGATTGAAGTGGTGAAGGCCAAGGTAGAGGACTCAGTTTCTCCAGTTCGTAGATGTGCCAACAGAGGTTGTCATTCTTGTAATCTCTGATTTATATTAATAGAAATACCTTTTCCTGTCCAATAATGTGTATTTAAATGAATATTGAATTCATGGATTCTTTTAAATTGTTTTATGTTATTAATTATATATGCTCGAGTAGGTCTAACACCATTATATAGCATGCTTGTCTTGTTTGCTGGTTGTTGAGAGAGCAAATTACTAACACAAGCGAGATTGGAAAAGCTCAAGGAGGATCTACATCAACCATTCAGAATAAGGTATGTTTTGAGATCCTTTATTGTTAGATGTTTATTTCTCTTGCATATTTGGAAGGGATTGATTTCTGCAGTTATTTTGTCTATTATGGTACCCCAAGCTATATAAACGTTTCTCCGTAACAAAGCCTACCAAGCCTTCATGGAAACAATGGTGTGTATTTTGGAAGCCTACAAATCATCAGGTGGTGACAAGATGCCCACCAAACAACACAATTAAAAACAAGTTATTTCACTTCTACAAGTTCATTAACAGATTAGTTGACATTTTGTTTTATTTAAATTGTTATATTATTTTAATGTTTCTTGCTTTAATCTATTTTTTGACAATAATTTTTTACTGTAGTTTTTTTTTATAAATTTCCACTTTATATTTTTTCAAGGTTCTTAGAGATTTGAATGTTTTTATGGTAAATATCCATTCTGTATTTTTCCAAGGTTCACAGATTTTCAAGGTTCAATCCGTGTAGATGTTTGGAGGAGATATGGAGAGTTTTGAGAATAGCAATTATAGTTAAACGTTTAGGTTTTATTTTTTAATGAATTATCTACCTCATAAAGAACAAGGCTAAGTTCAAGTTGAATAGAAAGAATGTGAAAGAAATATGAAGTATATAAAGAAAAAAAAATTAACAGGTATATATTTACATAAAACATAAACTAAGAGGGATTTTAAAACTGTAACCGTCATCAAATTTTATTTAATAGGCTAGTAAAATTTGAAATTCCACATGCTAGTAAAATTGGATCTGTAAACCATGACCAATATTACGTTAGTGATGATCTCATCACGTTCACGAGAGATTGCATTCTAAGAATTTTATTTAGGGTGATTGAAGAATATGCCTATTACTATTGGAATCCTACATGGAAATCACCAACATTTTCACCTTATTTCTTCACAGTTTAATCCTTTTTAATGGTTAGAGTGGACCAATTATTACCAACATTTTAAAATCCAATTTATTGGTCGTGGTGTAATATTTTAACACAATTTTTTGGTTACATTGTAATAATTATTATTTTGGAATTACAATTTTGTTTGCTTGATTAATAATTCTAATAATTTATTATACCAAATACAATCATTCGACTTTGACATAGTTTGATACATAATATATTATAATATTTATTGCTTTAATATATTAACATAATTTGATATACAATATATTATAATATTGATGCTCGGTCAACATTATTATTTTTACGCCGATAGGCGTATATCAATGGTATTTTTGGGGGGAGATGGACTTGCTTGAGCGGATCATCAAGATCCTGCAAATCCTGCCAAGTGGATGCTCAAGATCTTCCCAATCGTATGATCTTTTAACAGCCGTAGAGTTAGGAGATGACATCAGTTGTTAGCCGCCGACTAGGAGATGAGTGCAGTCTGTTAGGAGACATGGCCATGGAGGAGATAACCATGGAGGAGCAACCGTGGTGGAGATACCTGGAAGCATGGAGGAGATACACATAGAAGAGTATGTTAGCCACCGTCGAGGAGTAGTTTCTTAGCCGCCGAGGAGATACCTGACAGTTTCATCATCCCGAGCATTCGTCGTGAGATCGTTGGAGCATTGTTAGCCACCGAGGAGATACCTGACAATTTCACCGTCCTGAGCATTTGCAGTGAGATCACTGGAGCATTGGAGAATTTTTCGTCTAGGAGCATTCGTTGGAGTGCCTGTGCATTCGCCGTCTTGGACCGCCTGTGTATTCGTCGTCTTGGAGCATTTGCTGGAGCACCTGTGCAGTAGAGGTAAGCTTCTGCTTTCGATGTTCTGCATCCTATTAGGGTTACGATTGTTTTGATTTTGTTAAACCTTGATACAATGAAAATATATGTTAAAACAATATTTCGACAACATTGTTCCTTCGCACTTTTTACTAATCAAAAGAAAATAAATTAGGGTTTATGTACGTGTATCTTATAAATACACAGGCAAACTCGGGAAATTTTTGAAAACATATAAACAATGGAAGAGAAACAAATATAAATTAGGGTTTTTGTATGTGTATATTAAAATAAGCAGGCAAACTCGGTTGATTTTTGTAATAGTAAATACAGTGTTGGAATCCCAAAGTGAAAAACTCGAAAAAGAAATCTAAGTAGCGCCATATATAAGGTAGGTTAAAATGTTTAGGCTATGAATGCATGCATCAAACCCTAAAAACATGCAGCAGTCATCAACTGACCAGCAAAACCCGCAGCAATTTAGGGTAAAATTTTCACAAAAAGCGTGCGTGAGAAAATAATTATTATTTACTATAAATTCCTGAATTTTAGCTGTTTCTCAAGCATGTCAGCCACACCGTGACAATAATTGTCTGGTTTCATTTTCAAGCCTAAGAATAATTTCATGGTTGTATGCAACCCAAAAAATGGTGCAGAAACCCTAAATGCTCCATAAAGCCTTTACTATTCAAATGTGCAGGTTTTCCGCATTTTTTCTTATTTTAGTAAGAGCATATGATAGGAACAGAGCAGGAAAATATAATTCCATAGGAAAATCAAGTCAAAACTGTCAATAAAATGTGGAAAGAGGTTGCAAAACCTGCCTTGATGTTAGGTCATAAATGATTGTGCCATATTTCACGCCACTACTTTCGCACGTGACCTGCAAGAGTCTGTGCAATCTGCGACCATTTTCGCAGTCCATATTCTTCAACAAGCTTCACAAGAAACCTGCAAAACATAATTCGTGGCACAATTTAATTATCAACCGTTATACTTCTATGACATGTTTCATAAATCTTGAATGAAATTAGAAAACACAGAGAACACTGCAATTCAATTCAATCCCACTGTCATGATAATTCAACCGTAAGTTCTTATAACAAGTATGCATTTGTGACAAACTTTCAAAAGGTTTTGAAACCAAGATATCAGTGTCATAATTCAACCCTAAGATGTTCTTATAACAATTTATATGCATTTCTGACAAACTTTCAAAAGGTTTCAACCAAGATATACCCACAAGAATCAAACTAGCAAAGACCATAGATTAAACTATTGTGAAGATCATGACGAACTAAACTAATTTACCTGTCTTCTTCTAGAGTCCACTGGCCCTTGATTACATTGGGTCTCTTGTTACCTCTGCTTGAATGCTTTACATGCCATTTTCCTGACACAATATTCCCCCTCCTCTCTGGGAAAACATAACCATGATTATGATGATCAAAACCCCGAGTGGTAGTAGTAGTAACACAAGAAAATTCTTCTCGCAAACAGAAAGACATATTCATTAAATCGAAATTGGGGAGCCCACCATTGACAGTAGGTGAAAAGTGCTGGAGATGTTTCTGATTCTATTCAAGCTGGTAATCCAAGATCTGAGACTTGATTGATGGAGATAGCATGGCATAGTTTTCAATATGAGATGACCCAGAATGAGCAGCTCCCACTAAAACATGACTCCCTTTGCATATTGCCATTTTTATTGAACTCGTCATCATACTTAGAAAAAAAGAGACTATGCAGTGTTGCAAACCTCTCTGCTAAAGACATTTTCTCACCTGTCTCAGTCTTGAGACCTCTTGTAGGGCCTCTAATTAAAGCTGCTACCCTTGGCAGAATATCCACAGCTGAGCTGCTACCCAGAGAAGGACATTGATATTTCCCTGTTATCTCTGCCTTGTTTGCAAGGAATTTGCCATCAACTGGTGTATCACTATTCAATAATATTATTGCAGATGGAGATAAAACAGTACCCTCCTGAGTACCAATTCTCTCAAATCCACTACCTTGATCACCTAATTCCATCCAGAGGAATTGGCAGAGTAAAGAGGTGATATGTATCTATGAGAATCCATAGTCAAAAGTATATCAATCATTTTCAAATCTACTCAACGTAGCTATGATCCTATAAATTCACTTCGTGAGGAAACCAGAATTCTCAACTTCTCAATATTTTTCCCATTTCTGTTTCTGCTTGTGATAATGAAACTAGTCTCTTAACAATTTCTGAACCGTTGATCAAATGATGCATCAGACGGTTCATATTTTATGATGGAAGTGACTCCTCAACTTTCACTCAGATGTATCTGCCCGGTTTTGCATCATTCCCAGTCACTTTTTAAGATTCTGGCATCCAGGCAGCGAGCTCTCACTATTTTAACTATGGTTGGGAGTTTCCAACATTTTTCTTTTTTAATGTTTTTTCCCAATTTTTTACATCAAGGATTAGGTACACTTCCTAGATGTATTGAAGATTCCAAAATTATGATGAATATATGGGCTTACCTAATGTATTGTATTTGGACTGCTTCACTAAAATGTATGTCTCTTTCAATATTTTAAAAAGTAAAAGAAACTTGGCAGGCAACTTTATTTTTACTTTTGTTTTAAATTGTTAAAATTACGATGATAAAAGGTTATGTTTATTGTAGTAAATATTTTGTCTAATTTTTTGATATTATTTATAACTGGATAGTTTAAATTCTAGATTATTTGAGTTGAAATATATACTTTAATTAAAGGTTTTTTTTTAAATTTTAGATGCTTAAAGGTGTTGAATTCATTTTTATTATGATTAAAAACTAAATAAAAATTTATAAAAATATTCAAAATAAATCTAATTTTAAATAGTTTTCCAAACATTTTTAATATAATTATTTATTTGATTGTTTGACTAGGACTAGTGGACGCCACAATGCCCTTACAAATGAAAACAAAAAAGAAAATCTAATTATTAAAGTTATGAAAACAACGGCTATGCTAGAAACAAAATAACAAGGTTGTTTGCATGTCATCCGACATTAAAAGGAAATTGGTCGAGAATGCATTTTACAACACGGTGGATACGTTTTCAAATTACCATCTGGCCTGTTAACAAACATCAACGCACAGCCCTGACCTTCCTGCTACGAACGTTTTTCTATAGTCTTTTACAATTATATATGAAGAGAAGCATTTCCATGAACTTCATTATCCAGGGCCTTTATTGAGGGAAATAAGTTTAGTCCTTTTATACCATGATAAAACAGAGAATAATAAAAGTATAGAAAGACTGAAACACTACAATCCGAGCTTAGAAATTAAAAGCCACACAAACTATATGGTGAAAGGCAAAATGCTTCAATCCAAACTCATTATCTAGAAATATACATATTTCTTTTGGAGCAAATGCAGGTAGAAAGGTTACACAGAAACATAGATTGATATAACCCTTTCAACTTGGAATGTATTAACCAGCGTTGCTTTTTCAACATATTGTCTATAGAACAGTGATATGAAAGGAAAACATATAACTTAGCCGTAAACAAATAATACCTTTCTTGTTTTTCCAAGATGTGAATGATGTCTTACCCGAATGAAGTTGAAGGAGATTTGCAACAAGAAGTCCTGATATTGTGTAACGGTGAACTGCTTTTTTGGTGGGCAGAAAAAAATAGTTTTCTATAAGATTGTTGGTTCCTGCATAGCATAGGACTATGGCTTCTCCTCTCCCACCCACTCTCCCAAGAGCACACTATAATCTCTAAAGAATTTCGAGATTATGTGCCCTCTGTTGTACCTAAAAATGATGCATACCTCCAGGCGAACCTGCAGAAAGCTCCAATCGCAGCAACTGCAGCTGCAACTATGAACAAAGGCAAATATTACACATATTTATATGCATATTTTCCTTCAATTGTCTAAAATATTTATAAATCGCTCAATCAAACCGTGTAAGAAATTGCAAGGACGAAGAAAAAATGTAAGATCAGTGAGAATTCAGGCGATATTCACCGTTAAAATCTGTGAGGCAAAGAAGATCTTTCAATAGTAGAAGAAAGTGTGAAGCGTCGGAGTAGAGAAATAAACGTGTCGAGACTCCAAAATCTTTCGTGCTTAAGTAGATGTCTTTAGCAAGTGGAATTATTTTACAATGCATGTAAAATTTTCCATAAGAGTGCCATCTGCATGCTTAAGTAGTTGGCTTAAGCATTGCCAAGTGGAATTATTTTACTGTGCGTGTACAATTTTCTTTGAGACTGTCATCCGCTTATGGGATGTCATAGTACACTTATTTCAGTACCATGTTCATTTCTGGTAATGTTTGCCATCGCTTAGACCTTTTAGTACCATGTTCATTTCATTTTGCTGAGGTGGATACCTTTTTTTTCATGTTGGAATATTGTCAACAATGAATATATATGT
>LPNX011057120.1:115097-129881 GCA_001517045.1 Pseudotsuga menziesii
GTACGTCCAATTTTTGGATGTTAGACAGATAAATGACATGTCAAAGGACTCAATATGTATAATCATGCTAAAACTGAAAAATGATACATTGGGTTCTTCCCATCGTATTCATAAATTATAAATTTATGAATACCATTTGAGAGAGAGGTGTCATCATGTCAGAATTCAGGAGACATGTGCTCAGCCAATTGGTGAGGCACCTGAAAATGATATATTAGGTTTTGATGAACATATATATGGCCCAATCAAGAAACGAATTTGGATGTAGAACTCACATTTATAACTGAAAAGTTGAGGGATCTTATTTAGCATTCCATTGTTGGATGTTAGACATAGGATTATACATGAAAAGTTGAGGGATCTCATTTAGCATTCCATTGTTCGATGATAGACATAGGATTCGTAACATTGACATGTCATTTATCACTGTAACATCCGCTTTTGGATGTTGGACGCATAAAGCACATGCCAATGACCTCAAAATTGAAATTGGAAGATCAATTTTGTTTGACATAAACATTGCTTTATGTCAACAAATGAAGTTATGTTCCATGTATAAAATGGTAAAATAAATATTTTTTGAATTTTATTGGTTTTGTTCATAACCATATGTTTTTTCATTGTTTTTTATATAGCTACAAATGGATCCTGCCATCTGGAGTTTGTTGCCAATGGAGATATTGGAACTGATTTTGTTGTGGGTTCCTTTTTCGACATTGATCCAGTTGGGATCAACTTCCAAACCTTTCCAGGCAATTTTGTGGCAACGAGCATTTAGAACTTCTTGGCTGAACAATCACATAACTGAAGTCGGTTTTTTGTTGAAGTCTGGTGCCCATACAAGATCGAAATACTATATAAGTTTATAAATTCTGTAGGCCATACATCTTTTCTGCATATTACCAATCCAGAAAACAATTATTCAGTTGAATGCACAGCTAGTGCAAACATTTTTCTATCAAAGTTTTGTTCATTGCCAGGTCACAAGCGCTACTCTATTATTAACCCATTTGAAGGATGGTTTTTATATATAGGAGTGGTTGAAATTGGAGTGCTTGGATTCTTCACACTTGTAAGCAACATCGGTGATCACAAACAAGGATGGATAGTTGTTCGTCATGAAGAGGACGAACATGGTTCAAATTTTTTGGTGTCTAGCAATGTGAATAGAGATTGTAGAGAAATTGATGCAACTAGCTTCATTCCAACCCCTCCTAAAGATGCAGTTTTTTTTTTATGGAAAGATATATTGGATACATATGAGAATCATTTCATAGGAAGATGCTCTATATTCCTATACTATGTGGTCACTCGACATTGGATTGAACAAATGGGCTAATCATGCAATTCATACAGGATGCATCAAATGATCCATGTGTTTGACTGTACATCAAAACCAACTGTTATGTCTTGTGAATGATGGTAGGACAACTATATGGTCCATAATTGAAATGATAAATCTAAGTATTGTTGCATCTGCAGTTGAAGAGGTGCACGGGTTTTGGATATTTGGAAGAGATTTGACATGGACCCTTTTAGAAGTTATGACATTCCATATAAATACATGTTGTCCAAGGTACCTTCCATTACGGGCTGTGGGGATTTTTATTCTGATGTGTAGGTATGGGCAAACCCTGTACATATATTATGACCTCAACACTTCCAGGGTTACTCGTGTAGGACCCGATGAAGGATCATTGCTCCGAAGTCATCGATTGCCTATGCCAGTAGACATCCAATATACCAACATTGTAATGTCTAGAAATTTTTTCCCTCTGACTCCAAGCATGAAAGCATTCGACAATTTACTCCCTTTTCCTACAAATTATGAGCATTCGTTGGAGTGTTACAGCATGTAAACAAATATGAAAAAAATGTTTTCTTGCATCTTTTGTGAATTTTGATCATCTTTTTATATTATCTACATCCATGTAATCATTAGATATATATCTAAAAAAATATATTGCACCAATAAATATCCATTGTGGATGTTATGTTTTCTTGTAGTGAATGTATTCTTTCACGATCATATTTACATTTCGTCATTTTATTTTGTACTTCAATTGTACAAGTAACATGCAAAAAAATGTTTTCCTTGGTCTAGCACTTTTAAATTATACTTATGCCTGCAAAAAAAAAAACATTTGATTTATGAGTATTTGGAACTAAAGGCATATTTACATCAATCCATTTGCTAACTGATTCTCTTATTTTGTGTTATAGAAATGGACATGGTCCCCGCGATTTGGAAATCTCTGCCAATAGACATACTTGAAATCATATTTCTTTAGTTTCCTTTATCTATGATTATCCGTTTGAAAATGGTTTGCAAAGGTTGGAATCATATTGTGTCCGAAAACAATTTCATCTCACAGTGGAAACACAATCAAACAAAAGAATATGGAGTTTTTGTTGGTTTTGGCTCTTCTGGTAGACATCGGTTCGTTGGCCATTACATTAGCCAAATAGGAAAATGTTCATCGCTTTCTATGCAAGTCCTAAACAACGACTACAAAATTGAATCCACATGTGGTTCAATTGTTGCAATTTCATCCTCCAATATCTTATATCGAAAAAGAAACTACTACATCACCAATCCATTCACAAAGACTTATACATATGTAGGGTATCTTGGACTTGGTGATTGGGGTTTCTTTACATTGTTGAAAAATTTTGAGCAACAAAATACCATTGGGTAGCATTGAAACATATTTATGTTGAATTTCAAAAAAAATATTTTATTTCCAGTAGTATTCATATGCAGTGGAGACAAACATGTCCTATTGATGGCGATGTTTTGCGGCCCAAAAATCCCATATTGTATAATGAAACAATGTTATGGGTGGATAGTCATGTGGTTTCTAGAGATAATCATATATGTATATACAAGCTATGTTGGATAGATATTGAGGATAACAAATGGGGGTTCCAGTTTATTCCACACTCGAATTCAACATTATCGATTAGCCTAGCATGTCATCGCAATGCGATTCTTTGTTTTATCAATGATGGGAGAACTACAGTGTGGTGTATAGAACCAAAAAAACAACAAAATGATTCAACAAACTCTTTGATAAGAATTGGATGTTTAGAAGGTGGATTGCAATGCAGTATCATGTCTAATTTGACCTCAAGCATTAATGGCAAATGCAGCGTATATTTTCCTGTTGTAGCACTTGATAATTACTTGCTCATGTGCAAATACGACCGTCTTACTTTTGGTTTCTATGATTTCATCGACGCACATTCTAATTTTGAAAGCGAGGATAGAATGTTGGATTCTACATTATCCAAACTTGAAAATCCAACACATCTAAGTGTTGTTGAGCTTGTAGACAACATATCCATCATTCTAAGTTTCCCAAACATGGATTCTATTGATGATGTGTTTTCAATCGAATAATATAAACATAGATGGCATGGAACTTACATGTATGTTATTCAAGTTGACATGTTTGGATGTGTCTTAATCGTACTTATTCAAAATATTTCTTCCCAACCTCCTTTACTGGATTTTTCGCAGTGAGTGCTATGCAAATCGACATCTTCAACACTTCATTACTATGCTTATTGGATTTGTCTCTTCTGATGTTTTCCAATTTACATTCTCTATGAAATAAAAATTATTCATACATGCCAATTTTTATTTTCTTGGATACAACACTTCATTACAATATTATTTTATATCTTGGCGATCTTCGGCAATACAAATATTATAAGCTAATATTTGAATAAAGTTCAAAACTCTTAGAAATATTACAAGATAATCTTCGAATAAAGTTGAAAACTTTTATGTTTGTGTTTCTTTTTGCTATACCTGGAACATGACTTTGTACACTAATATGGTTTGACATAAACTAAATTTTTTATGCTCGTGTAGATATGTCGTCAGAGAAAAAAAATAATTCGAGCAGTGAGAAGAACTTGATGGAAACATCGTGTCACGCAAAAAATGAATCCTCGCGAAAACACTATAATAAAAAAAAGGAAGGCATTAATAGGAAATTTCATTTAGTATACCAAGAGAATAGTGAACAAATTGGCAAACAGATAAGAGAACGACATGGTCCTGCATTTGCAAATGTCATTGATTCTTAGGGGGAGCCTGCTAAATTCTAGAGCATATCTGATATAATGAGGAGATCAAATCACCGAAGTCAATTTATATCATAAAATCCAACATATAGCAACAACTGCAATGAAAGGTTGAATGAAGTTATTGAACCTTTCGTAGGTCATACCTCGGGTGAAACATTTTCTAATCATGGCATCGAGGTATAAGGATTACTTGGGATTGTCTATATTTAAAAATTTATTTATCTGTACAATATAGATATACTTACACACATGTTCAATGTTTAGATAACTACTCACAACAATTTTCCAAATCAATCATTTGATGGGCGCGAGGAAGCTATGTATAAAAATGAACCAGAAACAATACAAAATAATAACACCAATACAGCTGAAAGAAGCAATGGTATAAGAACAATTTCTCTTGGAAAAACAAAGGACATGATTTCCAAGTCTGTTATGAATGACTCACATAGCCATGCAAACAAGGCATTGTTAAGGAATGAAGATCAAGGGTTTCGAAATCAACTCGAAACTGATTTGCAAATGTCCAGTCCGGCAAGAACTATTTCTATTGGAACAACCAAGGTATTGTTTCACCTATCCATGACAACAGCCATGCATTTGACCTTGATCAAAATAAGGTAGTATTAGATACAATACTATTTCATCTTCTTGTTCAATAATTCAATGAAAAATCGTTTTGAAATTCCAGGATAGTTGCATCCATGTACATAATTGTCGAAACGACATGACATCGATCAATGTCATTCTGTCTTCTGGTGATGATGACTCTCTACAAAATGTCGGTCAAAATTATGTTGTGTGCAACCAACTGAAGAACATGGACCTCAATCGGGAAAACAATTCTACAACAATGAATGATCGAGCAATGATTCAAAACTAGATCATGCTCAGTAGACCAAGTGGATATGCAGAAAGGACTATTTTTCTTGGAACATCGAAGGTTTTACTCAGCCTGTTCATACACAACTTCCATATTTAGATCTTACCAAAAGATTTGACATAATATTTAACAACGACATTTTCACTTTTCAGGATAATAACATCGAGGCTCGTCAAGGACACAACATTCAAACCCCAACTCATCTGAACAATATGATGGAAACCAACCTTGATTATAATTTTCATGATGAAATCAATTTGGGTCAGGTTTCAGGTGATGGTACTCGATGAAGGCAAGTCAGGCATCTACATCATCGCAACAATGGAGGAGAGAGATGTCGACATGTCTCGCCTCACTTTGCATTGAATGGTAACATCCATGCTAAATATCTAGGTTTAAATATACATACATCAAGAAACATGGTTGAACTTTTCCAAGAAATGTCCTCTTTCCATCAAGCATTTCGTGCCGAAATTGATAAATTGTCAATTGTGCAAATGTGTAATGTTTGTCGTGAATCATACCCTGGAATGAATGTTTTCAGACGAGATGAAGGACCTATTTGTGTGAGATGTAGGAAAGAGCATGGTATCCATTGTTTTTCTCGAGATAACAACATGAATCCTGGAAAACAACCTCCTGTTTTATCAATTTTGACATAGGTTGAAGAAATGTTAATAGCACGAGTGAATCCAATACTACAAGTCACACATGCACGTGGAGGTCAATATAAATACAATGGCCACACAATTAGCTTCCCAGAGGATATTGTTTCAATTGCTAAGACTCTTCCTCCTCGAATTGAAGAATTAGACATATTAATTGTCAGGAGAGAAGGGCCTCCATCCAAGCACTATGATTGCATTGTTAGTAGGTCACGAGTAATGGATGCATTGCATTACAAAATACGGGTGGACAAATATTACTGAGATGTTGAAGTTGATCCAGAATCAGTCATATGTCTCCCAGACAAGCCAACAGATGTCTCCTCTAAATTGCGTTATATCAATTCTGACATAGCTGACTCAAAAGAGATTGATGTAGACATTGATAGATTTGAAACTCATCGACTTGAAACTCATCCTTCATCCTTTATAGCTAGAATGCCAAATGCACAAAGAGAGATAGAGGAGATACACAACTTTGTTAACAAAGAATATTCTTTGTCATATTTAGGTATGGAATGGCTAGAGATTGGTTTGTCTCCAATTAATGAATATAACATAGAAGGTTTGTTTGACATGGAATTTCCAACATTGTTTCCCATGGGCACTGTTGATTGGTTGCAACCATGTTTGAAGGATGTCTGCTTAAATGAGTATGGGTTGCACCTACTTGAATATTGTGATCAAAGGTTTGGAAAACATCCAAGGTTTCAGTATTTTGTATTGAACATGATAATGAGACATCGAAGCCAAGGAACAGCTGCTGTATTTGTGAAAAAAAACATTGAATATGGCATACCTACCACAATTGAAGATTTACGTAAGGAGCTCATTGAATTCCCTGACACCAAATTAGCTAAACAATTGATTCGTTTTGGTTCATGTCTTCAAGGAATGAAGGCATACTAGAACATATGTCACAGTCATATTACTGACATGATATCACAAATCGGTTTCCCAACTCTATTTTTCACTCTGAGTGCAGCTGATACCAAGTGGCCAGACCTACATAAAGCTATGCCCAATTCTGCACCTGTATCTGCACAGAACCGAAATAGATGGAGAACCGATAATGTTATAAACTATCCACATATTGTTGCAAAGTATATGCATGAATGTTTCAGTATATTCTGTGACAAAATCATTGTAAAATACCTTCATGCTAAAAACTACTGGTACAGGTATGTCGTTTCCTTATTTTATTTTTCAATCTAGCATGTTAGATTATTACTTGAAATTTTGTTGCAAGCTAATATTATTGAAACATGATGAGTCTCATAGGTATGAATGGTAACATAGGGGATCAGCACACATTCATGGATTTCTGTGGTTAGAAGGTGCTCCGGACATGGAGCAATTGGATTGGACAGACACGATAAGGGTTGATGTAGCAAGACGATACTTTGACAACTATGTAATAGCATGGAATCCTTGTGATGCTCACCACAGGAATATATCTATTCATCGACCTCTGGAGGAAGATCCTTGCTTATTGGATACCAGTGAAATATTCAATACAAATCCCCTTGACGACTATGAGCAAGTAGCGAATCGAGTGCAATGACACACAAGATGCAGTGTTCATTCATGTTTACGTAAAAAAGGTTCCTCCTACATGTGCCGATACAATGCACCATGGGAGCTTCAAGACTAGTCAAAAATATTTGTCAATAACAAAGGACAAAAAAAATACGAACCTGCTCGCAACGACGACAGGTTAAATGTCCATAACATTCCTCTTCTTTCAATATGGCATGCCAATGTTGATTGCCAGCCGGTTCTTTCACGTCATGCAGTTTTGAAATACATTGCAAAGTATGCTTAAAAATCAGAGAGAAGATCAGAAAGCTATCAAGACATGTTGACAAGAATCTCCAATGTCGTTGACTCTGACATTCCCTCTATAACTGCATATAAAAAGTTTCTTGCTAAAACAATTGTGGAAAGAGATATAGGAGCACAGGAAACTTGTCATATGTTGTTAAGGATTCCTCTTGTTATTTATAGCCGTAGCTTTGTTTCAACTAACGTTGGCAGAAAAATATTCAAAAGAGTTTCTTCCAACTCAGATAACAACAAATTCCCAACAGGGTCTGGTTTTCTAGAACACTACCAAAACAGACCTCCATTTCTGGAGCACTTATCTTTGATTGAAACTGCACGATCATGGTATTTTAGTGGTCGACGTAAGAGAGAACCATGGAATCCAAGAGATACACCTGTGATAGTTCGTGTATGGCCACGGTTCTGTGAAGTTCCTAACAGCAATTCAGATTCCTTTGAGTCATTTTGCCTCTGTGAATTGCTTCTCTATAAACTGTTTAGAAACATTCATATTGATATTGGAGTCAACACAAAAATTATTATTCATAACTGGAGGATCCTTAGATATCGAGCTTGGCATGTCAATAGGATACCTTTAGAACCAAATACCAATGAAGAAGATGATGATACACATGAGGATGAAGTGATTCATGAGAATGTCATGGATGAGTGGGAGATGTTGTCACGTCTTGTTCCTCCCAACACTGTTCAAGTTTCAGACATTGATACTCTTGGTCACAGAGACTTTGACTTGATCCATGCATGGAATAGTACAATAGGTTGGAATAGAGATTGGAGGACCCAACAGATTTCATAAAAAATGTACGCTCAAGAGGATCCATACCAGATGTCTCACATTCTAGGTTGGCTTCTCCATCCTCTTTTTCTGATAAGCAACATCTTTGTTTTGAAACTATTATTAAACATTTCCATGAAGGACCTAATGTAGACCCGCTGAAGATGATAATTCAAGGAACTGCGGGGACCGGAAAGTATTACCTTATACATTGTCTTGGACATGAATTTTCAATGCATTCCATAAATGGAAAAATCCCTTTGCTATTGCTGGCACCTACAGGAGTAGCTGCGTTCAACATATAGGCCAAAACAATTCACTCATCCCTTAGAATCCCTATTAAAGACTTCAAATCTTTACAGGGACAGTCACTTTCTGTATTTCAAGAGGAAATGTGATATGTCACACACATTTTAATTGATGAAATGAGTTTCCTTGGGCCAAGGTTGTTCATACAAATTGATTCACGTCTTCGGTAGGCTTTTCCTAAAAAAAGGTCAGTTCCTTTTGGTGGGAGATCAATGATTCTTGTTGGAGATCTTGGGCAGTTGCCTCCTGTCAAAGATAAACCACTGTACGTAGGAAACATGGCTGGTAGGGTGTTATGGAAATATTTCAGAAAGGTTGTTACATTGGACACGATATTTCGTCAACAAGGCACAGATCCAAATCAAGTCAAATTTAAGAGGTTGCTAACCAACATCAGAAATGCAAACCCAACAGTGGATGATTGGAATCTTTTAATGTCACGAATAGATGCAAATATGGATGGTACTGAAAGTAATACTTTCACTTCAGAAATCCATTTGTTTTCTACGAACAGCTTGGTAAATGTACATAATCGATGCATGCTAAAGTCACTTGGAATTCCTATAGCACGTTGCGTTGCTGAACATACGAAGAATAAATATTTTTTCTGATACCAATGATGACCAGGTTCAACAAGAAGTGCTTTTATGTCCTGGTCAGCGAGTGATGTTGACGTGTAACTTGTGGGTGGAAGCAGGGTTGGTAAATGGAGCACTTGGGATAGTCGAAAACATCTTTTTCTCTGATGGATCCAAACCACCACAACTGCCAATGTATGCTAGGGTCTCATTTGATGATTACATTGGTTTACCATGGGACATCAGATATCCCAAAATTGTTCTAATAACACCTATTTCTAGAGGAAATCGCAAGCAAATTCCATTGCGTATGGCTTGGGCTCTTACCATACACAAATCGCAAGGTTTGACTTTACAAAGGGCAACCATTGATATCGGTATCGCAGAGAGGCAAGGTTTAACTTTCACAGCAATTTCAAGGGTAAAATATATTGATGGTCTACGAATATCTCCGCCGTTTACATTTGAAAGGTATTCAAAAATGGCGAAAAGTGCATATGATACAATCAAGAAAAAAGAAGAACAATGGTTGGAATCCATTTCAGCTTAAAGATCACAACTATCAGGTTATCAGGCAACTTGATTGTTTATTGTATAGATATTTATATTGACATGTTTTGTTGTTATTATTTGAATTGGTAGGAATAAATATAGATTGCAAGAGAACAATCCAATTTACAAACTAACATAGTTTAATCTCTATTTATTCATTGTATTTTCATATAGTTGTCGAGAATAAGATTTGTTCCTATATGCTAACATACACTTTTTCAATATGTTCAATTACAGTTCATTTGACAAGCATTTGTTAAGCTCTATTGCGACATAAAAACATAGTTATCTATTTTTTTTTTCATAAGATCCTCACAACTAAATGTAAATTTTTTTAATTTGGTTTTATCGACTAAATGTGAATGTACTGATGAAATGTGCCAAAAAAGCAGTATTGAATGATAGATTACATGATGGCATGCCAATGATTTTGACATATATAACCATGACCATGCATGTTACCATTTTATGCAACTTACGTTTTTGTTGTATTATATGATTTAATTGTTATTGATATCTTAGAGTTTTAGTGCTTATGCCACATTTCCTCCAATGTTGTTTATTGTATCATTTGGTTAACATTATGTTTGAATTCATAAAACCATATATGTTTTTATTTTCCAGATCTTTGCCTCAAATCCACATAAAAAATGGATGTAAAAAAAGTCCCTCATCGTTCAACAGTATGCATCAGACACCTGATAGATGAACCAAGGTTGAGGCGTCGATTTTAGATACATGTTATACATCCTGGAAGAGGAAACCTTTCCAAACCATAAATTCAAAAGGAGATAGGGAAGAAATTTGGTATTACTGGTACACAACAAATATTTATTTACGGTTTTCGTACATATGGACAAAGATCTTCAGGTTTTGGGTTGGTATATGACAAGCATGAGGATGCAATAAAATATGAGCCTAACCACAGAATGGTGAAGAACGGAATTCGCGATCTTGGCAAGAAAACCCAAAAAAATACTGAAAAAAAAAAGAAAAGAAAATTCGTGGTGTCATGCCAAGAAAAAAAAAATTATTGAGCCACTGTCATCACCATCTACATAAAAAAAATAGTGAGAGACCCTTTTCTTTCAGTTCGCATCATTGTATTTATTCAGTCTATCATTGCATACAATTATCTAAATGTGTTGAAGATATTTTATAAGTTTGAATAATATTTTGAATTTTGATCTGTTCCTAAATAATCTGTTGTCGACCTATATCTTGTTTATAAGTAGTTTCAATAGCTTTGTGTGCTAGTTCTAATAAATTATTTTTATGATTTGTTATGTTTCTGCTGCAATATGGTAATGTTGGTTGTTGGATTTCTTTACATGATGCCATTAATTAAACTGTTTTGTAGTAGTTGGGTTTATTTTTGTTTTGAATTTATTTTCGCATTCTGAAATCGATGAGGGGTTGTCTTCGATTCTCATGTTCATTGGTGCTTCTGGTGTCTTATGCCATTCGCTCATGGTTGTGTTCTACTTTGTCCGTGTTGAGCAAATAAATTATATTTATCATTTACTATGTTTCTGTTCGTAAGAACTATGTATATTTAATTTTACTTATGAGTAGCTTAAATAGCTTTGTGTGTTCGTTCAAATAAATTATTTTTATGATTTGTTATGTTTCTGTTGGATTATGGTAATGTTGTTTGCTCGATTTTTGTTACATGATGCCATTAATTAAATTGTTTTGTAGTAGTTGGGTTTATTTTTGAAATTCTATATTGATGTGCAAGAATGTTGAAATTCCATTCATATACTATGATTTGGAAACTTGCAGTCTTACTCATTTAGCATTTGATGAAAGATCATCGCTTCCAAATCACCGTCTACCATTGCTAGAGAACAATGAACGCAGTAACATTATCATGTATAAGAATTGATTCCATTAATTAAATTGTTTTGTAGTAGTTGGGTTCACTTTTATTTTGTATTTCTTTTTGCATTCTTAAATCGATGTAAGAAATATCTTGGATTCTGATGTTCATTGCTACCTATGGTGTCTTCTGACATTGCTTCATGGTTATGTTATACTATGTCTGTGTTATGGAAATAAACTAAGTTTATAATTTATTACGTTTCGGTTGGTAATAACTATGTATTTTTAATGTTAATTATAAGTAGTTTAAATAGCTTTGTGTGTTTGTTCAAATAAATTTCTTTTATGATTTGTTATGTTTCTATTGCAATATGGTAATGTTGGTTGCTGTATTTTTGTTACATGATGCCATTAATTAAAATGTTTTGTAGTAGTTGTGTTTATTTTTATTTTGAATTTATTTTTGCATTCTGAAATCGAGGAAGGGTTATCTTGGATTCTGATGTTCATTGGTGCTTATGGTGTCTTGTGACATTAGTTCATGGTTATGTTCTACTATGACTGTGTTATGAAAAGAACACTAATATATGATCTTGTGTCCTTCTATATTAATAAAAATAATGCGGTTAAAATGTAAACATTCCAATTAAACCAATAATCTCCAATACATTCACACAGAGATTGCACTAACAACAAATGAATAAACAAGGCATTCGATCTCAACTTGGTATGGGAACAAACATTGCACATTAAAGAACACTAACAGATTTATGTACTATATAACATCAAATTTTTTTGGCTATATGAAGAATTTAATGGAAACTATATTTTACATCTTTTAAATAGTACTGCAAATATTACATATCTTTCCCTCATACACTAAAAGTATTTTATCAATTCTATTGATAGTTACATTAATATATGATCTCCTGTCCTTCTATATTAATAAAAATAATGCGGTTAAAATGTAAACATTCCAAATAAACCAATAATCTCCAATACAGTCACACAGAGATTGCATTATCAACAAACGAATAAATAAGGCATTCGATCTGAACTTGGTATGGGAACCAACATTGCACATTAAAGAACACTTTTTTGCACTTGAAATAACAAAGATATTCCATATTTTCTCCACAATTGACATTCACGCCTTGTTCAAATGAAAACAACATAACTAACGATCTTGTAATTAATTATGACTTTCTATACACCGCATGTCACAAGACACCATAAACAACAATGAACATCAGAATCCAAGATAGCCCTTCATCGATTTCAGAATGCAATAAGATATTCAACAAAAAAATAAACCCAACTACTACAAAACAATTTAATTTATGGCATCATGTAACAAAAATCCAGTAACCATCATGGCCATAGAGCAATGTCACAATTCAACTTGATGCTCACTCACTATGATGATCCACCATAGGAATTCATACATTAAACATATAATGCTCTTATGAAATTGCTTTTAATGTTGTAATGCAATGAACCACATTAATTAAAAAAACCATAATACAATATATTCATACAGAAACAATGCAATAATTTCACGACACCTAATCATTGTGCAACAATACAATGACTTACATATTGTCACACTACCACATTACTCAACATAGCCATAATGCAACATGGCAATTATGTCGCATTGTGACGTTTGTCACATGTTATGTTACATTGGCGACATTCATCAAGGGTTGTGTCACATTATGATATTCGCCAAGTGTTATGTCACATTGTAATAATGTCCAATATTTGACACATTAATAATGTCTGTTTGGCATTTGATTTCAACTCGGTATGATAACATACATTTCACATTAAAGAACACATTTTTTGCACTTGAAATAACAAAGATATTCCATAACTAACGATAAGGTAATTTATGATCACTTTATATACTAAGTTGACATAATGTCAAATGTTTTTCAACAATTGCATATATAAGTTCCTCAAATTAGAATTTAAATGATCAATACAATATTTCACTTCATCAAGTAACAGTAGAAATAATATATGTAATTGTTGCAATTAAATTCCTAGATTCCCTCATTTTAACAATCCATACATTCATTTACATCATTTTCATGGATGCATTGCTTACTATTGTATTGAAGTTGTTAATTTTTGTATTCGTTTAAATTTTTTTTTTCATAAATATCACGAAACATAAAATATATGGAACTAAAACTGCTTAGAAAATAATTTAATTTCACATTAAATAAACATCAATTAAACAACTGTTGCACTATTACAGTCTACGAAAAAATCTCACTACAAACATTGCAGATTATACAACAATTATTCCCACTTGAAATAACAAATATATTCCATATTTGCTCCAAAATTGACATTCACTCCCTGTTCAAATGAAAACAACATAATTAACGATCTTGTAATTTATGAAGACTTTCTATACACCGCATGTCACAAGACACCATAAGCAGCAATGAACATCAGAATCCAAGATAGCCCTTGATCGATTTCAGAATGCAATAAGAAATTCAAAATAAAACTAAAGCCAACTACTACAAAACAATTTAATTAATGGCATCAGGTAACAAAAATCCAGTGACCATCATGCCCATATAGCAATGTCACAATTCAACTTGATGCTTACTCACTATCATGATCCACCATAGCACTTCATACATTAAACATATAATTATCTTATGAAATTACTTTTAATGTTGTAATGCAATGAACCACATTGATTAACATTACCATAATGCAATATATTCATACAGAAACTACCCAATCAAACATAACCCTTCGTTTATGTCAAAACATAGTTAACACCTGAAAATTTCACTACACCAAATCATTGTGCAACATTACAATGACTTAAATATTGTCACAGTACCAAATTACTCAACATAGCCATAATGCAACATGGCAATTATGTCACATTGTGACGTTTATCACATGTTATGTTATGTTAATGACATTCATCAAGGGTTGTGTCGCATTGTGATATTCGCCAATGGTTTTGTCACATTGTAATAATGTCCAATATTTGACACATTAATAATGTCTGCTTGGATGTTGAGAAAATTTATTTAAGAATTATCTTTATATATATATATATATATATATATAGAGAGAGAGAGAGAGAGAGAGAGAGAGAGAGAGATGCTTCATAAAATAAATGGTTGAAACCATCCACATTCTACATAGTAATGTAGAATGTTATGTCGGATTGTGATGTTTATCAAGGTTTATGTTTCACTATGACATTAATAGTGT
>LPNX011057120.1:130797-143468 GCA_001517045.1 Pseudotsuga menziesii
TTGTAATATTGCGACAAATTATTTAAATGATATCATGTAATTAATCACAAATCGATATTAAAATAAGTAATTGTGAGACACATTAATAATGTGATAGTGGACATTTAATAAGCGTTATGTCGCATTGTGACGTTTAACACAGTTTATGTTACATATCATATTGTTATGTTGCATTATGATGTTTATCAAGGTTTACGTTTCACTGCGACGTTATCAAGGGCTATATCAGATTACGACATTAAACCATGGCTTGTTACTATGTTTGGTTGGTATATGTCAACACAACCAAAGATGTGACACATTAATAATGTGAGAGTGGGCATTTGATAAGCGTTTTGTCGTATTGTGACGTTTATCATAGTTATGTTGCATTAGCGACATTAATCAACGGTTTTGTCACATTTTGATATGTCTTACTAATTGTAATAGTGGGACAAATTATTTAAATGATATCATGTAATTAATTACAAATCGATATTAAAATAACTAATTGTGAAGGTATATAAAGTATGCTTAACATATAAAATAAATAATATTGGATATAATTAACTTCCTGATATATTTTATATATATATATATTATAGGGAAAAACATTGTATTAATAATATTTTACCTATGTTATGTTTTATATTAATTAAATAATGTGGTAATAAATAAATGATATTATTTATTAAAATTAATTAAACATTTTATTATTTCTATCAATACTTTATGTATGTCCAAATACAACATGAAAACCATTGCATACATAGCTAGACCCAACTATGAAATAAACTTACAATCCAACATTACAATGAATTACTTAATCTCACATAACCAATTAGGGAACGATTTGATAATGCAAGATGACAATTAGACAGCTTCTGTACTATTAGAATCTAATAAAACCTTTCACCAACATATTATTCTTTGATTAAAAATCCTAACATTGCGATGTGACAAACCTCTCACCAACATATTATTCTTTGATTAAAAATGCTAATGTTGCGATGTGTAGTAAAGACCCATAAACCATCATCAACATTGCATCCCAGCATAATTAGAACTATAGTTGTTTCCAATGTGACGAATGATGTAATTTATCCTAACCCTTTCTGAACCTCCTACATAGTATTTGAATGCTTGCGTTCCCCAATGTATTTGTCACGTTCTGAAATTAAACAAAGGCTATGTCACATTGTCACAGTTTGCGAGGGTTTCATGTCACATCTTTGTATGTTTTGCGACACAATACATACTATAGAGAAAAATGTTGGTTATGTCACATTGTGACATCGACCATCTTCATTCTAATAATAATGAACATATGTTCATTTCGTACATCAATAACATGGTATGGAACATTATGGCTAGGTTACATTATGAATCTGTGATCATATATGTTATTAGGTTAGTTTATAACTTGTGAATAATAGATATTGGATATAATTAACTTCATGATATGTTTTTCATATATACTATACAGAAAAACATTGTATTAATAATATTTTAAGTATATTATGTTTTATATTAATTAAATAATATGGTAATTAATATATTTAATATTATTTATTATATATTATAATTAAATAAACAATATTATTTCTATTAATACTTTGTAGATATGTCTATGTGCGCACTTGTTACTAGCAACAACCACATTAAATTAATAATGTGTCTGAATACGCCGATAGGCGTAAATTTAGGCACATACTTTTTATATTAATGTTTTTCCCTATAGTATGTGCTTAAATTTACGCCTATTGGCATATTCAGACACATTATTAATTTAATGTGGTTGTTGCTAGTTACGCTGATAGGCGTATATCACTGGTATTTTCGGGGGGGGATGGACTTGCTTGAGCGGATCATCAAGATCCTACAAATCTCGCCAAGTGGATGCTGAAGATCTTCCCAATCGTCTAATCTTTTAACAGCCATAGAGTTAGGAGATGACATTAGTTGTTAGTCGCTGACTAGGAGATGAGTGCAGTCTGTTAGGAGACGTGGCCGTGGAGGAGATAACCGTGGAGGAGCAAGCATGGCGGAGATACTTAGAAGCATGGAGGAGATACACGTAGAAGAGTCTGTTAGCCGCCACTGAGGAGTAGTTTCTTAGCCGCCAAGGAGATACCTAACAATTTCGTCTTCTTGAGCATTCGTCGTGAGATCACTGGAGCATTGTTAGCCACCGAGGAGATACCTGACAGTTTCACTGTCCTGAGCATTAGCAGTGAGATCGCTAGAGAATTGGAGCATTCGCCGTCTAGGAGCATTCATTGGAGTGCCTATGCATTCGCCGTCTTGGAGCATTCGCTGGAGCACCTGTGTAGTAGAGGTAAGCTTATGCTTTCGCTGTTCTGCATCCTATTAGGGTTACAACTATTTTGATTTTGTTAAACCTTGATACAATGAAAATATATGTTAAAACAATATTTTGACGACATTTTTCCTTCACACTTTTTACCAATCAAAAGAAAATAAATTAGGGTTTCTGTACGTGTATCTTATAAATACGCAGCCAAACTCGGGAAATTTTTGAAAACATATAAACAATGGCAGTGAAACGAATATAAATTAGGGTTTTTGTATGTGTATATTAAAATACGCAGGCAAACTCGGTAGATTTTTGTAATAGTAAATACAGTGTTGGAATCCCAAAGTGAAAAACTCGAAAAAGAAATCTAAGTAGCGCCATATATAAGGTAGGTTAAAATGTTCAGGCTATGAATGCACTTAGCAAACCATAAAAACATGTAGCAGCCATCCACTGACGAACAAAACCCGCAGCAATTTAGGGTTAAATTTTCACAGAAAGCGTGCATGAGAAAATAATAATTATTGCTCCAAGAGGCCCTCTACAGCCCAGTATGGGGGAGATATTGTCACGTGATGTAACGTGATGTAACGTGATGTAACGTTACTAACATTTCGGCCAAAAATAATAGTGAAAGTGAATATTAGTGAATATTATGGGAGAGATCTTGCTGTTGAAATTTAGATTATAATGGATTATGATCAGCATAATCAGGATGGGCCTGGAAAGCCAATGAACGGATGCAATAGCAGTGAGATCATCAAGTCCGATCAAGAAAATAAAGATATTCAAGAAGTTAAAGATATTCTAGATCTCTCCATGAAACCTGACTGTATTAGTAATAGAAGCCAACATAGCTGCAGTTTTGGTGACAAACAGTTTCGCATTGCTTCAATGTCACATAACTCAATGGTAACAGATCGTGGCCTTGATAATTCACAAACTCCAGGCTTATGAATTTATAATAAATTGTATAATTTTGAACATGAGTACTAGTACAGTTGATAAGAACAATATTTGGTTCACAACCCAGGACAAGTGATCTATCAGTTCTATTTTTGGCGTGAAAACCAACAGGGCATCTGGAAATATAAGTATCATCAAGTTTGTCTACACATAGAGCATTGGGTCCACACATACCATAGATTTTGCACTGCTGCTGAATTTCCCTCCACACGACAATCCATCTGGAAGGGCTCTGATTCCAAGAGTAGACTCTTAAATTTTCATCACCACCCAGGGTGAGTCTCCTCAGATTGGCTTCTCCAAAATTGGACAGCATGAAAAAAATCCCATCGCTTGTGATGATACCACCAGTTGTGTTCATGCCTGCATTGGCTATAATCAATTCGACTCCACCACCAGTGACCACATACTGCTGCGATTGATCCATAGAATCAAGATCCACCCAATATTCAACTGGGGCTGCTACTGCTTCCCCAGTGTATGTCAGTGAAAGTCTGTTGTCCCTGTTGAAAGAGAGCTTATAGTCACCAGATGAGTGAGAATTCACACTTTTCTTTGATACCAAAGCGACGTCCCTTAGGAATCGCTGCATAGGCAGAAGAGTGTTGGTAGGATGATCAAAGCTTTTCCAAACAGATGAACAACCGTTGGACATGGACAAGAGTGCCAAAGATCCATTTTCTTGCAAGATGGCCTTCTTTACTCCTTTGTCACTATTATTCGTGGCCCAGACAATGGTTCCGTCTGAAGTAGATAAAACCATGTTCCCCTCCTGGGTGAGCGCCATAGAGGATTTTGTATCCACAAGACGGTCTCTGTTGGCAAGCCACACAATAGTGGAATTATCAGGTATGGCAGCATACCAAATACCAAAGGTGTAAGCTCCTGGCGCACCTACGGGTTTAAAGCCAGCAGTGAATATATGGTTCCCAGAGAGAAAAGAGATTGAATCACCCGGTTTGAGAATAGAATTGAGCTCCAATGAGTAGATTTCTGCCGCTTTTACCCTCAGTTGGTGGCTCCATATCAAAACATAGAGAATTATAAGTATGATAAACTTCCATGTTAAGTACAGTGCCTTACTACTTCTCTCCATCATATTTGAGATATTCTACAGCTGTGGATCAGAACGGATCATAAGTATACAACGAGGGAATGCAGTAAGAGCTGAGAAGTGAAACAGGCAACAGGAAGAAGCAGAGTTATATAACGTGAAATGTGTTTCCCAACAGTTGCAGGATATACCTAGACGCAATGATGGCCACTCATCTATAGTCTACGATGTTCAGCCAAACATTATCAGATTCAGTAGGTTTGTGGGTGCGACCTGAAATATAAATTTACTATTATCCTAATGATTTTTCTTTTTTAATTAATGATGGTCAAATGTATCGCAGGTCACTTGTCAATTATCAAATTGACAATGGACAGTAAGGACCGCTATAATTGACTCATAAATATTATTCAAATAGACAGTGAGGACAGTTATAATGTTTCTTAGTTCCAAATGTGATTTGATTTATAACTATTTTTTAAGAAATGTGAATTGATTTATAACAAATAATGTCACTGGAAACAAAAATCACAAATAAATGTGAATTGATTTATAACTACAATTCAAAGAAATAATGCCACTTGAAACAAAAATCACAAGGTGACAACATGATATTTTGATGAAAAATTATTAGAATAATGAGCTATAGAAACTAGTAAGAATATAAAATGATTTTTAGAAACAAGAGTAATTAATAGAAGTACAAATGATACTTGAAACACAAAAACCAACTATTGAACAACAAAATATCTAGATTCTAAAATATCTACAAAATTTTAATGGTTTTTTTTTTCTTTTTAAAAATAGTAATATTTATGGTAAATCACTTGTCATATTAACAATTGTCAATTTAACAATTAAGTCAAGAATAATTAATAGAATTCTAGAGGTACTTGAAACACAAAACCAACCATTGAACAACAAAATATTTACCCTAAAATTACTACAAAATCTTAATGTTTTTTTTTTGTTTTTCTTTTTAAATATAGTAACATTTATGGTAAATCACTTGTCATATTAACAATTGTCAAGTTGACAATTAAGTCAGGAGTAATTAATAAAATTCTAGAGGTACTTGAAACACAACACAAGTGGGTTGTCAGTACTGTGCATTGGATATTGATATATAATTTAGTTCTTATGAGTTTTCAGATAAATAAATATTGATTAACTATGCATACTATTCCAACAAAGAAAATACAGTTACTATAATGACAATGAAAAGATAAAATAAAGTGGAAAATAACCAAAAAAAAAAATCACACTTGAGGCTGTCAAACCTGAATCGGTCATAGACATCTCACACGGAAAGCTCAAATACACAGCATGTAATACGAAATAACCCACAACAGGTTTCTTATGCATTAATTATCTTCGTAATTGAAGTTACGATGCTTTCAACCTTGGAGGTCTTTTGGTCTTAAAGGAATTTAAACTTGAAAATCAAAAGACTATATATTATTTTGGAATACATATTAAATTTATATTTTAATTTAAAATTAAATTAAAATATAATTATAATTTATTATTTATATTTAAATTTAAAATTAAATTATAATTAAATTATAATTTATATTTATACTTTAATTTATTTTTTAAATTTAAATTTAAATTAATATTTATATTAAATTTATTTCTTTCTGTCTTAAATTTAAATATTAAGCAATAGAAGCAACTTGCCATGGAAATGAAAAGTAGACATCTCAGCTATACGCGAATCCCTTTAATTCCTACACAGACATTGAAAAAATTAATTGTTTCCTACAAAGACATTGAAAAAAATTAATTACACATTTCACTCTTGACAATGATTGGTACAAGAATCACTCTAATTCTCCAGTGGATTTGATCCCTCTAATGGGAGTAGCTTATTATTTTAATTCATTATTTAACAATTATTATTCCAATACAGAACCTAAAGATTGTAAGCTTACATGGATATATTCCCTTGGCACATGTAATACCAATGGAAAATTTGACGCCATGCAATTATCAACAAAAATATGTTGGCCTTGAATATGGTTTTAAAACCATGTGAAAGGCCTCGTAAACAACCATGCAAGGCTTCTTAAACAACCCATGGTATGAATTTGTTAATTTTTTTACCAAATTTCAATTAAAAAAAGAAAATAAAAAATAAACTACTCCAAAAAAAATTCAAAAAATTCAAAAAATATATTATTTCAAACACTAATCAATACCTCCATTTTCCAAGATTGTTTTTCCATGAGCATTGTACCATCCATCCGTGAATCATAATGAAACAAAATTAAGATATGCTCAAATTCTTAATTCATTTTTATACTTTAAAACTTCTAAAAAAATTACAGTTGTACTTTAAAGTCTTTGTAGTCGGATGACTGTATTTCTAACCATGTTTGGATCAAGTGAAAATGGTGAAGAGCATCTCAATATCTTTCACCATGCTAAAACTTAGTTAGGCGCTGAACAAAGCTACTACATTTCCTCAGAAATGAATTTGCTACATGTTGAGCAAGGAGAACACTGTTCTGAATGCAAAGGTAATGAATCTAACATCAATTCCAACCAGCTAAAGAACTCACCAACTCTCACAAGCACCATCTGAGAGTTGCAATTGAGTTGAATTAGCTGCTCCTCACACGTCATTGATAGCAATATCGTACTCGAGATCATCCTCATAGTTATATCTATGTTTTCAACTTAACCAAATCCTAGGCTTTATCAATCGTCAAGATAGTAGTTGATAGGAATATCATACATTGACATAGTCCTCATAATTATATCTATGTTTTCAAGATAACATGTTCCTTACAATGTTGATCAAACTCCACTTTTGTGTCACCGCCCATGACTGAAACCAGCCTAGATCCAAATCCTAGGCTCTATCAAGCACTGAGAGGGATCAAATCTCCCGAGGTGCAAACCTCTTCTCAGGTATTGCACTCAAGGAGATTTTCGAGGAGAGGTTTGCACCTCGGAAGATTTGATCCCTCTCGGCTCTTGATAGAGCCTAGGATTTGGATCTAGGCTGGTTTACTATAAATTCCTGAATTTTAGTTGTTTCTCAAGCATGTCAGCCACACCGTGACAATAATTGATTGGTTTCATTTTCAAGCCTGAGAATAAATTCGTGGTTGTATGCAACCCAAAAACGGTGTAGAAACCCTAAATGCTCCATAAAGCCTTTACTACTGAAATGTGCAGGTTTTCCGCATTTTTTCTTATTTTAGTAAGAAAATATGATAGGAACATAGCAGGAAAAGACAATTCCATAGGAAAAGCAAGTCAAAACTGTCAAGAAAACGTGGAAAGAGGTTGCAAAACCTGCCTTGATGTCAGGTCATAAATGATTGTGCCATCTTTCACGGCACTGCTTTCCCACGCGACCTGCAAGAGTCTGTGCAATCTGCGACCATTTTCGCAGTCCATATTCTTCAACAAGCTTCACAAGCAACCTTCAAAACACAATTCATGGCACAATTTAATTATCAACCGTTATACTTCTATGACATGTTTCATAAATCTTGAATGAAATTAGAAAACACAGAGAACACTGCAATTCAATTCAATCCCACTGTCATGATAATTCAACCGTAAGTTCTTATAACAAGTATGCATTTGTGACAAAATTTCAAAAGGTTTTGAAACCAAGATATCAGTGTCATAATTCAACCCTAATATGTTCTTATAACAATGTATATACATTTCTGACAAACTTTAAAAAGGTTTCAACCAAGATATACCCACAAGAATCAAACTGGAAAAGACCATAGATTAAACTATTGTGAATATCATGAGGAATTGAACTAATTTAGCTGTCTTCTTCTGCAGTCCACTGGCCCTTGATTACATTGGGTCTCTTGTTACCTCTTCTTGAATGCTTTACATGTCGTTTCCCTGACACAATATTCCCCCTCCTCTCCGGGAAAACATAATCATGATTATGATGATCAAAACCCTGAGTGGTAGTAGTAGTAACATAGGAAAATTCTTCTCGCAAATAGAAAGACATATTCATTAAATCGAAACTGGGGAGCCCACCATTGATAGCAGGTGAAAAGTGTTGGAGATGTTTCTGATTCTGTTCAAGCTGGTAATCCAAGATCTAAGACTTGATTGCTAGAGATAGCGGGGCGTAATTTTCAATATGAGATGACCCAGAACCAGCAGCTCCCACTAAAACATGACTCCCTTTGCATATTGCCACTTTTATTGAACTGGTCATCAGATTTAGAAAAAAAGAGACTATGTAGCATTGCAAACCTATCTGCTAAAGACATTTTCTCACCTGTCTCAATCTTGAGACCTCTTGTAGGGCCTCTAATTAAAGCTGCTACCCTTGGCAGAATATCCACAGCTGACCTGCTACCTAGACAAGGACATTGATATTTCCCTGCTATCTCTGCCTTGTTTGCAAGGAATTTCCCATCAACTGGTGTATCACTGTTCAATAATATTATTGCAGATGCAGATAAATCAGTGCCCTCTTGAGTACCAATTCTCTCAAATCCACCACCTTGATCACCTAATTCCATCCAGAGGAATTGGCATAGTAAATAGGTGATATGTATCTATGAGAATCCAGAGTCAAAAGTATATCAGTCTTTTTCAGATCTACTCAACATAGCTATGATCCTATAAATTCACTTCGTGAGGAAACCAGAATTCTCAACTTCTCAATAATTTTCCCCTTTCTGTTTATGCTTGTGACATTGAAACTAGCCTCTTAACAATTTCTGAACTGTTGATCAAATAATGCATCAGACGGTTCATATTTTCTGATGGAAGTGACTCCTCAACTTTCACTCAGATGTATCTGCCTGGTTTTGCATCATTCCCGGTCACTTTTTAAGATTACAACATCTAGGCAACGAGCTCTCACTATTTTAACTATGGTTGGGAGTTTCCAACGTTTTTTTTTAATGTTTTTTCCCAATTTTTTACATCAAGGATTAGGTACACTTCCTAGATGTATTGAAGATTCCAAAATTATGATGAATATATGGGCTTACCTAATGTATTGTATTTGGACTGCTTCACTAAAATGTATGTCTCTTTCAATCTTTTAAAATGTAAAAAGAAACTTGGTAGGCAACTTTATTTTTACTTTTGTTTTAAATTGTTAAAATTACGATGATAAAAGGTTATGTTTATTGTAGTAAATATTTTGTCTAATTTTATTATTATTATTTATAACTGGATAGTTTAAATTCTAGATTATTTGAGTTGAAATATATACTTTAATTAAAGGTTTTTTTAAATTTTAGATGCTTAAAGGTGTTGAATTCATTTTTATTATGATTAAAAACTAAATAAAAATATTCAAAATATTCAAAATAAATCTAATTTTAAATAGTTTTCCAAACATTTTTAATATAATTATTTATTTGATTGTTTGACTAGGACTAGTGGACGCCACAATGCCCTTATAAATGAAAACAAAAAAGAAAATCTAATTATTAAAGTTATGAAAACAATGGCTATGCTAGAAACAAAATAACAAGGTTGTTTGCATGTCATCCGACATTAAAAGGAAATTGGTCGAGAATACATTTTACAACACGGTGGATACGTTTTCAAATTACCATCTGGCCTATTAACAAACATCAACACACATCCCTGACCTTCCTGCTACCAACGTTTTTCTACAGTCTTTTACAATTATATATGAAGAGAAGCATTTCCATGAACTTCATTATCCAGGGCCTTTATTGAGGGAAATAAGTTCAGTCCTTTAATACCATGATAAAACAGAGAATAATAAAAGTATAGAAAGACTGAAACACTACAATCTAAACTTAGAAATTAAAAGCCACACAAACTATATGGTGAAAGGAAAAATGCTTCAATGCAAACTCATTATCTAGAAATATACATATTTCTTTTGGAGCAAATGCAGGTAGAAAGGTTACACAGAAACATAGATTGATATAACCCTTTCAACCTAGAATGTATTAACCAGCGGTGCTTTTTCAACGTATTGTCTACAGAATAGTGATATGAAAGGAAAACAGATAACTTAGCTGTAAACAAATAATACCTTTCTTGTTTTTCCAAGATGTGAATGATGTCTTACCCGAATGAAGTTGAAGGATATTTGCAATAGGACGTCCTGATATTGTGTAACGGTGAACTGCTTTTTCCTGGTGGGAAGAAAAAAATAGTTTTCTATAAGATCGTTGGTTCCTGCATAGGATAGGACTATGGCTTCTCCTCTCCCACTCGCTCTCCCAATAGCACACTGTAATCTCTAAATAATTTCGAGATTATGTGCCCTTTGTTGTACCTAAAAATGATGCATACCTCCAGGCGAACCTACAAAAATCTCCAATCGTAGTAACTGTAGCTGCAACTATGAACAAAGGAAAATATTACACATATTTATATGCAGATTTTCCTTCAATTGTCTGAAATATTTATAAATCACTCAATCAAACCATGTGAGAAATTGCAAGGACAAAGAAAAAAAGTAAGGTCAGTGAGAATTCAGGCGATATTCACCATTAAAATCTGTGAGGAAAAGAAGAGCTTTCAATAGGAGAAGAAAGCATGAAGCGTCGGAGGAGAGAAACAGACGTGTCGAGACTCCAAAAGCTTTCATGCTTAAGTAGATGTATTGAGCAAGTGGAATTATTTTACAATGCATGTCAAATTTTCCGTAAGAGTGCCATCTGCGTGCTTAAGTAGTTGGCTTAAGCATTGCCAAGTGGAATTATTTTACTGTGCATGTACAATTTTCTTCGAGACTGTCATCCGCCAGAAAGGTCTAGATCTATAGTAAACTTGTGGAAAACTTGGGTATGACATCTGAGTCAATTGGTCGATTTCCCAAGTAGCATAGCAATTCAAAGTTAAAATTGGGTGGAACCATTGCTAAGATTGGATAAAACCAATGTTGATGGGCTTAATCAATCGTATAATATTGTTTAAAAAATGTTACTTTAACTACGAAATCAACAATGGAATTATTTGGTTTATCTAGCATGATCATAATGTAGGTTTGCAAACTCTTGCTTATGGGATGTCATAGTACACTTATTTCAGTACCATGTTCATTTCTGGTAATGTTCGCCATCGCTTAGACCTTTTAGTACCATGTTCATTTCATTTTGCTGAGGTGGATACCTTTTTTTTCATGTTGGAATATTGTCAACAATGAATATATATGTTTTATATTTGTATATATAAAAAGTATATATTCCTTTTATATGTATATATCTAAAGTAATATATATTTCCTTCATTTTATGTATATATTTAAAGTATACAATTTTAAATAGTTATAAAAAACTATCTCATTTCTAACATTTCATTCATTATATATTGTCCTTTACAATCAAGTTGTGTCTTGATGTTTTTATATGCAATATCATTAAAAGTGAAGTAATATTCAATAAGTCCATTGTTTGTATTTAAAAACATTGACTCTAGGAAGCAACCACATTATTTGCTTCTATGTTTATTGAATTGCAAGAACTGTATAATGAAAGATTTATTTTATGGTGGTAGTATAATATTAATAAGCTTTTTTATGTGAGATTTAAGGTGGAATATGGTCTAGAGTGTTTTATCTAGATAAGAGGATGAGACAAGAGTATAGTAGAGATTAATTTTATGGCACTTTCAAAATTAGAAATAAACAATTATAAACCAAAAAAATATAAAAAATTAAAAATTGGTATCTCATCAAGGGATAATTGGTAGGGATGAATGGATAACTCACAAGTGATGAATGGATAACCAACACTTCATGGATAACCTAAAGAATGTGGATGATAACATGTAGAAAGGCATAGATAACTCACAAGTGTCTTCTATTCCATTACTGTCTCTCAACCATTTGATCCCTATCAAAGTTATCCAACCACAAACTATGTGGGTGTGCTAGAGTTGTTTTTCACATAATCTCACAAATCCATAGTCCCATAGGCATTTTTCAGGTTTTTCAACACAAACTTAATGTATATATGCCTTTTATATGTATATATCTAAAGTAATACATGTCTTTTATGTTATTAATTATATTTAATTATAATAATAAATTATTAATGACATAATATAATAATTTGAATAATAAGATATGAGTAATATATTTTAAAAATTATATAAAGGGTTTTCAATTTGTGAAGGCATATATGCCTTCACTGAATGTAAAAGGCATATATACTTTTTATGGCTTATTGTATGTATACAAATTTAAATAGTTATAAAAAGATATATCATTTCTAACATTTCATTTATTAATTAATGTTTAAGATTAACTATTATTTAAAAAATACATATTTTAATATGTTTTTATTAATCTATGAAGCACTGCCTTAACTAATAAACTTTGTTGTTCATGCACATCAGATCTTACATTTTGAAAGAAGCA
>LPNX011057120.1:146519-198734 GCA_001517045.1 Pseudotsuga menziesii
TATAACTTTATGAATACCATTTGAGAGAGATGTATCATGATGTCAGAAGTCAAGAGACATGTGCTCAGCCAATTGGTGAGGCCCCTCTTGCACGTCCATTTTTTGGATGTTAGACTAATAAATGACATGTCAATGACCTCAATATGTATAATCATGATAAAACTGAAAAATGATACATTGGGTTCATACCATGGTATTCATAAATTATAAATTTATGAATACCATTTGAGAGAGAGGTGTCATCATGTCAGAAGTCAGGAGACATGTGCTCAGCCAATTGGTGAGGCACCTAAAAATGATATATTAGGTTTTGATGAACATATATGTGGCCCAATCAAAAAACGAATTTGGATGTAGAACTCACATTTATAAATGAAAAGTTGAGGGATCTTATTTAGCATTCCATTGTTGGATGTTAGACATAGGATTATACATGAAAAGTTGAGGGATCTCATTTAGCATTCCATTGTCCGATGATAGACATAGGAGTCGTAACATTGACATGTCGTTTATCACTGTAACATCCGCTTTTGGATGTTGGACGCATAAAGCACATGCCAATGACCTCAAAATTGAAATTGGAAGATCAATTTTGTTTGACATAAACATTGCTTTATGTCAACAAATGAATTTATGTTCCATGTATAAAATGGTAAAATAAATATTTTTTGAATTTTATTGGTTTTGTTCATAACCATATGTTTTTTCATTGTTTTTTATATAGCTACAAATGGATCCTTCCATCTGGAGTTTGTTGCCAATGGAGATATTGGAACTGATTTTGTTGTGGGTTCCTTTTTCGACATTGATCTGGTTGGGATCAACTTCCAAACATTTCCAGGCAATTTTGTGGCAACGAGCATTTAGAACTTCTTGGCTGAACAATCACATAACTGAAGTCAGTTTTTTTGTTGAAGTCTGGCGCCCATACGAGATCGAAATAATATATAAGTTTATAAATTCTGTAGGCCATACATCTTTTCTGCATATTACCAATCCAGAAAACAATTATTCAGTTGAATGCATAGCTTGTGCAAACATTTTTCTATCAGAGTTTTGTTCATTGCCAGGTCACAAGCGCTACTCTATTATTAACCCATTCCAAGGACGGTTTTTATATATAGGACTGATTGAAATTGGAGTGCTTGGATTATTCACACTCGTAAGCAACATCGGTGATCACAAACAGGGATGGATAGTTGTTCGTCATGAAGAGAACGAACATGGTTCAAAATTTTTGGTGTCCAGCAATGTGAATAGAGATTGTAGAGAAATTGATGCAACTAGCTTCATTCCAACCCCTCCTAAAGATGTAGTTTTTTTTAATGGAAATATATATTGGATACATATGAGAATCATTTCAGAGGAAGATGCTCTATATTCCTATACTATGTGGTCACTCGACATTGGATTGAACAAATGGGCTAATCATGCAATTCATACAGGACGCATCAAACGGTCCATGTGTTTGACTGTACATCAAAACCAACTGTTATGTCTTGTGAATGATGGTAGGACAACTATATGGTCCATAACTGAAATGATAGATCTGAGTATTGTTGCATCTGAAGTTGAAGAGGTGCACGGGTTTTGGATATTTGGAAGAGATTTGACATGGACCCTTTTAGAAGTTATGACATTCCATATAAATA
Source organism: Pseudotsuga menziesii (assembly GCA_001517045.1). Taxonomy (NCBI): domain Eukaryota; kingdom Viridiplantae; phylum Streptophyta; class Pinopsida; order Pinales; family Pinaceae; genus Pseudotsuga; species Pseudotsuga menziesii. The sequence continues at coordinate 148,172 of LPNX011057120.1, forward strand.
CACATTGTCCAAGGTACCTTCCATTACGGGCTGTGGGGAGTTTTATTCTGATGTGTAGTTATGGGAAAACCCCGTACATATATTATGACCTCAACACTTGCAGGGTTACTCATGTAGGACCTGATGAAGGATAATTGCTCCGAAGTAATTGATTGCCTATGCCAGTAGACATCCAATGTACCAACACTCTAATGTCTAGAAATTTTTTCCCTCTGACTCCAAACATGAAAGCATTCGACGATTTACTCCCTTTTCCTACAAATTATGAGCAGTCCTTGGAGCGTTACGGCATGTAAACAAATATGCAAAAAAAAGTTGTCTTGCATGTTTTTTGAATTTTGATCATCTTTTTATATTATCTACATTCATGTAATCATTAGATATATATCTAAAAAAATATATTGCGCCAATAAATATCCATTGTGGATGTTATGGTTTCTTGTAGTGAATGTATTCTTTCGGGATCATCTTTACATTTCATCATTTTATTTTGTACTTCAATTGTACAAGTAACATGCAAAAAAATGTTTTCCTTGGTCTAGCACATTTAAATTATACTTATGCCTGCAAAAAAAAAACCTTTGATTTATGAGTATTTTTAACTAAAGGCATATTTACATCAATCCATTTGCTAACTAATTCTCTTATTTTGTGTTATAGAAATGGACATGGTCCCTGTGATTTGGAAATCTATGCCAATAGACATACTTGAAATGATCTTTCTTTGGTTGCCTTTATCTATGATGATCCGTTTGAAAATGGTTTGCAAAGGTTGGAATCGTATTGTGTTCGAAAACAATTTCATCTCACAGTGGAAACACAATCAAACAAAAGAATATGGAGTTTTGGTTCGTTTTGGCTCTTCTGGTAGACATCGGTTCGTTGGCCATTACCTTAGCCAAATAGGAAAATGTTCATCTCTTTCTATGCAAGTCCTAAACAATGACTACAAAATTGAATCCACATGTGGTTCAATTGTTGCAGTTTCATCCTCCAGTATCTTATATCGAAAAAGAAACTACTACATCGCCAATCCATTCACAAAGACTTGTACATATGTAGGGTCTCTTGGACTTGGTGATTGGGGTTTCTTTACATTGTTGAAAAATTTTGAGCAACAAAAATACCATTGGGTAGCATTGAAACATATTTATGTTGACTTTCAAACAAAATATTTTATTTCCAGCAGTATTCATATGCAGTGGAGACAAACATGTCCTATCGATGGCGATGTTTTGCGGCCCAAAAATTCCATATTGTATAATGAAACAATGTTATGGGTGGATAGTCATGTGGCTTCTAGAGATAATAATATATTTATATACAAGCTATGTTGGATAGATCTTGAGGATAACAAATGGTGGTTCCAGTTTATTCCACACTCGAATTCAACATTATCGATTAGCCTAGCATGTCATCTCAATGCGATTCTTTGTTTTATCAATGATGGAAGAACTACAGTGTGGTCTATAGAACCAACAAAACAACAAAATGATTCAACAAACTCTTTGATAAGAATTCGATGTTTAGAAGGTGGATTGCGATGGAGTATCATGTCTAATTTGACCTCGAGCATTAATGGCAAACACAGTGAATATTTTCCTATTACAGCACTTGATAATTACTTGCTCATGTGCAAATACGACTGTCTTACTTTTGGTTTCTATGACTTCATCGACGCACATTCTAATTTTGAAAGCGAGGATAGAATGTTGGATTCTGCATTATCCAAACTTGAAAATCCAAAACACCTAAGTGTTGTTGAGCTTGTAGACAACATATCCATCATTCTAAGTTGCCCAAACATGGATTCTATTGATGATGTGTTTTCAATCGAATAATATAAACATAGATGGCATGTAACTTACATGTATGTTATGCAAGTTGACATGTTTGGATGTGTCTTAATCATACTTATTCAAAATATTTCTTCCCAACCTGCTTTACCGGATTTTTCGCAGTGAGTGCTATGCAAATCGACATATTCAACACTTCATTACCATGCTTATTGGATTTGTCTCTTCTGATGTTTGCCAATTTACATTCTCTATGAAATAAAAATTATTCATACATGCCAATTTTTATTTTCTTGGATACAACACTTCATTACAATATTATTTTATATCTTGGTGATCTTCGGCAATACAAATATTATAAGCTAATATTTGAATAAAGTTCAAAAATCTTAGAAATATTACAAGATAATCTTTGAATAAAGTTGAAAACTTTTACGTTTGTGTTTCTTTTTGCTATACCTGTAACATGACTTTGTACACTAATATGGTTTGACATAAACTAATTTTTTTATGCTCGTGTAGATATGTCGTCAGAGAAAAAAAATAATTCGAGTAGTGAGAAGAACTTGATGGAAACATCGCATCACGCAAAAAATGAATCCTTGCGAAAACACTACAATAAAAAAAAGGAAGGCATTAATAGGAAACGTTGTTTAGTATACCAAGAGAATAGTGAACAAATTGGCGAACAGATAAGAGAACGACATGGTCCTTCCTTTTCAAATGTCATTGATTCTCAGGGGGAGCCCGCTAAATTCCAGAGCATATCTGATGTAATGAGGAGATCAAATCGCTGAAGTCAATTTATATCATCAAATCCAACATATAGCAACAACTGTAACGAAAGGTTGAATGAATTTATTGAACCTTTCGTAGGTCATACCTCGGGCAAAACATTTTCTAATCATGGCATCGAGGTATAAGGATTACATGGGATTGTCTATATTTAAAAATTTATTTATCTGTACAATATAGATATACTTACACACATGTTTAATGTTTAGATAACTACTCGCAACAATTTTCCAAATCAATCATTTGATGGGCGCGAGGAAGCTATGTATAAAAATCAACCAGAAACAGTACAAAATAATAACACCAATACAGCTAAAAGAAGCAGTGGTATAAGAACAATTTCTCTTGGAACAACAAAGGACACGATTTCCAAGTTTGCTATGAATGACTCACATAGCCACGCAAATAAGGCATTGTTAAGGAATGAAGATCAAGGGTTTCGAAATCAAATCGAAACCGGTTTGCAAATGTCCAGTCCGGCAAGAACTATTTCTATTGGAACAACCAAGGTATTGTTTCACCTATCCATGACAACAGCCATGCATTTGACCTTGATCAAAATAAGGTAGTATTAGATACCATACTATTTCATCTTCTTGTTCAATAATTCAATGAAAAATTGTTTTGAAATTCCAGGATAGTAGCATCCATGTACATAATTGTCGAAACGACATGACATCGATCAATGTCATTCCGTCTTCTGGTGACAATGACTCTCTACAAAATGTTGGTCAAAATTATGTTGTGTGCAGCCAACTGAAGAACATGGACCTCAATCGGGAAAAAAAAATCTGCAACAATGAATGATCAAGCAATGATTCAAAACCAGATCATCCTCAGTAGACCAAGTGGATATGCAGAAAGGACTATTTTTCTTGGAACATCGAAGGTCTTACTCAGCCTTTTCGTACACAACTTCCATATTTAGATCTTACCAAAAGATTTGACATAATATTTGACAACGACATTTTTACTTTTTAGGATAATAATGTCGAGGCTCGACAAGGACACAACATTCAAACCCCAACTCATCTGAACAATATGATGGAAACCAACCTTGATTATAATTTTCGTGATGAAATCAATTTGGGTCAGGTTTCAGGCGATGGTACTCGATGAAGGCATGTCAGGAATATACATCGTCGCAAGAATGGGGGAGAGAGATGTCGACATTTCTCGCCTCACTTTGCATTGAATGGTAACATCCATGCTCAATATCCAGGTTTAAATATACATACATCAAGAAACATGGTTGAACTTTTCCAAGAAATGTCCTCTTTCCATCGAGCATTTCATGCTGAAATTCATAAATTGTCAATTGTGCAAATGTGTAATGTTTGTCATGAATCATACCCTGGAATGAATGTTTTCAGGCGAGATGAAGGACCTATTTGTGTGAGATGTAGGCAAGAGCGTGGTATCCATCATTTTTCTCCAGATAACAACATGAATCCTGGCAAACAACCTCCTGTTTTATCAATTTTGACATAGGTTGAAGAAATGTTAATAGCACGAGTGAATCCAATACTACAAGTCACACATGCACATGGAGGTCAATATAAATACAGCAGCCATACAATTAGCTTCCCACAGGATATTGTTTCAATTGCTAAGACTCTTCCTCCTCGAATTGAAGACCTAGACATATTAATTGTTAGGAGAGAATTGCCTCCATCCAAGCACTATGATTGCATTGTTAGTAGGTCACGAGTAATGGATGCATTGCATTACAAAATACGGGTGGACAAATATTACCGAGATGTTGAAGTTGATCAAGAATCAGTCATATGTCTCCTAGACAAGCCAAGATATGTCTCCTCTAAATTGCGTTATATCAACTCTGACATAGCTGACTCAGAAGAGATTGATGCAGACATTGATAGATTTGGAACTCATCGACTCGAAACTCATCCTTCATCCTTTACAGCTAGAATGCCAAATGCACAAAGAGAGGTAGAGGAGATACACAACTTTGTTAACAAAGAATCTTCTTTGTCAGATTTAGGTATGGAATGGGCAGAGATTGGTTTGTCTCCAATTAATGAATATAACATAGAAGGTTTGTTTGACATGGCATTTCCAACATTGTTTCCCATGGGCACTGCTGATTGGTTGCAACCACGTTTGAAGGATGTCTGCTTAAATGAGTATGGGTTGCACCTACTTGAATATTGTGATCAAAGGTTTGGAAAACATCCAAGGTTTCAGTATTTTGTATTGAACATGATAATGAGACATTGAAGCCAAGGAACAGCTGCTGTATTTGTGAAAAAAAACATTGAATATGGCATACCTACCACAATTGAAGATTTACGTAAGGAGCTCATTGAATTCCCTGACACCAAATTAGCTGAACAATTGATTCGTTTTGGTTCATGTCTTCAAGGAATGAAGGCATACTAGAACATATGTCACAGTCATCTTACTGACATGATATCACAAATTGGTTGCCCAACTCTATTTTTCACTCTGAGTGCAGCTGATACCAAGTGGTTAGACCTACATAAAGCTATGCCCAATTCTGCACCTGTATCTGCACAGAACCGAAATAGATGGAGAACCGATAATGTTATAAACTATCCACATATTGTTGCAAAGTATATGCATGAATGTTTTAGTATATTCCGTGACAAAATCATTGTAAAATACCTTCATGCTAAAAACTACTGGTACAGGTATGTCATTTCCTTATTTTATTTTTCAATCTAGCATGTTAGATTATTACTTGAAATTTTGTTGCAAGCTAATATTATTGAAACATGACGAGTCTCATAGGTATGAATGGCAACATAGGGGATCAGCACACATCCATGGATTTATGTGGTTAGAAGGTGCTCCGTACATGGAGCAACTGGATTGGACAGTAATGATAAGGGTTGATGCAACAAGACGATACTTTGACAACTATGTAACAGGATGGAATCCTCGTGATGCTCACCACAGGAATATATCTATTCATAGACCTCTGGAGGAAGATCCTTGCTTATTGGATACCAGTGAAATATTCAATACAAATCCCCTTGACAACTATGAGCAACTAGCGAATCGATTGCATAGACACACAAGATGCAGTGTTCATTCATGTTTACGTAAAAAGGGTTCCTCATACATGTGCCGATACAATGCACCATGGGAGCTTCAAGACCAGTCGAAAATATTTGTCAATAACAAAGGACACAAAAAATATGAACCTGCTCGCAACGACGATGTCTGACATTCTAGGTTGGCTTCTCCATCCTCTTTTTCTGATAAGCAACGTCTTTGTTTTGAAACTATTATTAAACATTTCCATGAAGGACCTAATGCAGACACGCTGAAGATGATAATTCAAGGAACTGTAGGGACAGGAAAGTCTTACCTTATACATTGTCTTGGACATGAATTTTCAATGCATTCCATAAATGGAAAAAGCCCTTTTCTATTGTTGGAACCTACAGGAGTAGCTGCGTTCAACATACGGGCCAAAACAATTCACTTAGCCCTTAGAATCCCTATTAAAGACTTCAAATCTTTACAGGGATAGTCACTTTCTGTATTTCAAGAGGAAATGCGATATGTCACACACATTTTAATTGATGAAATGAGTTTCCTTGGGCCAAGTTTGTTCATACAAATTGATTCACGTCTTCGGGAGGGATTTCTTGAAAAAAGATCAGTTCCTTTTGGTGGGAGATCAATGATTCTTGTTGGAGATCTTGGGCAGTTTCCTCCTATCAAAGATAAACCATTGTACGTAGGAAACACGGCTGGGAGGGTGTTATGGAAAGATTTTAGAAAGGTTGTTACATTGGACACGATATTTTGTCAACAAGGCACAGATCCAAATCAAGTCAAATTTAAGAGGTTGCTAACCAACATTAGAAATGCAAACCCAACATCCGAAATGCTCGGTTAGCATTATTATATTTTTAAACATTTTGGTATTATTTTGTTTGAACAGATTTTGAATAGCCTAGCCTGATGCTATCTAATTTTGTTGGTTTGGTATGTAGTCATGAATATAAGAGTGACGAACAAAGAGTTTGGATTTATATAAATATATATATATATATATATATTTATGGAGTTTGGATTAATTTTAATAGTTGTATTTTCTTTTTTAGTGTAGAAAAATTAATTTTATTTATTTATTTATAATATATTATTATCAAATAATTGGTTTGTATTTGATTCTTAATTTTATGTCCATATATCATATTGATGTTATCTGTGACACAAATGACTTTCCCCAAATAGATTGGAATTGGAAACCTAGCTCACTCCCTATGCATGTTTGTTTTTGTAAATTATGGGTTTCCAATGATAGGTTCCACTTTTATGATATTTTTTATTATTTCCTCACCCCATTATTAACTATCACTTTCAATAAACATGCTCCTAGATTGTGTGAAGTGGCCATTGCAAATTTGAAGAAAATATACTTGGTATATTCTTGATTTTTTCACTTGTATCAAGATTTTTGACATTTCCCCCCTCTGCACTTGTTTCCAACATATGTTCTTGATAGCTTTCCCCCATGTTTCCCCTTTGGGATATTTTTTATCAAACTTATGTTAAAGTAATTGCCCCTTATTTGTCACTCCTTATAAGAGAGCTTGGCTTGGACTCCCCATTAAGGTAAGAATTTACATCTTGACTGATTCCCCAGTAATCTAGGAAGTTACATCTTGAATGATTCCTCTCACGCTTAGAAAGAAGCCTTGGATCCCTACGAACTTAATCTTTCTTGGGTGTTGAATATGAAACATGATCTGAGGAGAACAAATGAAGAACATTTTAGGTGTGTGGCTTTAAAACCCTCAGAAAAGAATGAATATGATCCTCATGAAGTCCTTTTCAAAGGGGATACAAATTACAATAAAGGGCCGTGTAAAATTCCTTATAGTAGCCACAACAGGGCTCTCTACTTGCTTTAGGTAGTAGTATTGAACACTGCTAAGGCTAGTAGAAAAGAGTGTTTTGATGATGATATTACACCAGATGCAACCATGAAAGAATTCGACAAGGATAAAAGAGAAGAATTAGTAAAAAACCATTATGGAGGTTGAAGAACAATTAATGGAATACTAAGTGCACAATCATCCCAAGAGAAGGAGGCTAAAGAAAATATCAAGAAGGAAGCAAAAGAGAAAGCTCGAAAAGAGGCCAAGGATTCCATCTTGAACCTTTGTGTTGTCATTGATGTCAAAGAGTAAACAAACAAGCTTGATGCCAAACAAGAAAATGTTGATGAACCATGAAGTCTATAAGCTTGTTGTTACAATTAACAATGTTAAGCAAAAGGTCAGTTTGAAAAAATATATACAAGTATATGTTAGCCTCAACAATATTTGACAATTCCTATTTATGTAAGTAAATCTAGTTTGAATAAATACATAAAGAATAAATGTGGAAGTTTAGGAAGTGCACAAATCCCACCAAGACATGGGACACATGTTCGTAAATACCAGCAACTCATTAGACTCAACTATGCCAAAATAAATAAGGATGAATTATCAAAGGATGTACACCGACGCAAGATGAAATAAGGTGCTTATCTTGAACAATAAGTAAGAGGGTTGGGGCATCACCAAGTAAAATGAATCCCAATTTGTAGACACGTCTCTTGAACAAGAAAGAGATAGAAGTTTTGAAGCAACCTTGAAGTTGAGATAGATAGAATATTTTGACTTGGAAAGATTCTAATTCTTGGGGTATTAATGACTCATTGATATAAGAAGAATTTCATAATATAGAGTCGGATTGCAAAAAAATGATGAACATGAACAACAAGTAGTGCAACCATTAGGACACACTCTACTAGGATGTGTGAAGTAAATACATAGTTAATGACACAGATTGCACAAGTACAGAGTTATAAGTCACAAATCATAGAAGTGGTAAAGTGAAGAGTATAGAAACATATATATCAAAAGATCATAAAACGTAAAAGTGCTACAATAGACACTGAGACTTATCGCAAACCATTATGATGCAGATTACAGAAGGCTAAGACATAGATCAGATAAGATATAGATCAAAGTAGTCACATAATATAAGATGTGCAAATCATACATAAGATAAACACAGATGTTAGTTTTTGATATACACATATTCATTTTAGGGAGGTAGGAAGGGGTAAGGAAAGGGAGTTGTAACTTCCTTCCAGTTGGTCTTGGTAAATACAATTGGGATTTTCCGTTTCCATTCAATCAAAGATAAGGAATTCAAAGAGGATATCTAAGTATCCAATTAGGTTGGTGCATGAACACCGTGAGTTGGAGCTTGTGTAAATGATAGAATTCCTTACGGGTTGGTTCCTGTAATCAACAAGTTGATGGTTGTAATAAGGTTGGTGCATAAGTGATTCGGTTCTCACAATTTAGATATTGGTGTTTCCCATTCATTTAATATATATATATATATATATATATATGTGTGTGTGTGTGTGTGTGNTATTTTACAAATTTTTGGTGCAACTATGTCCATTATTGTTTTTAGGAAATGGGATTCTAAGGTACAATTTACTAAGTACAAAATATAGTATGATTTGCACTATATACTGATTCAACCCCCCTCTTAGGATATATAAGAATTCCAACAAGTGGTATCAGAGTGTCTTTCTTTCGTAACAATTTAACCATTGGAAGATGAATCCTCGTGAAAAAATGGACAAACAAGAAATACTCCTTATCGTAATTGAAGATGTCGCGAGAAATGTGGACTTAGGAAATGAAGAAGTGGTTGAAGTAGACTTTGAATGAGAACTTATCAGTGCCTTTTAGAAAAATCAAGGAAAAGGAATATGTTCTTGAAGGAACAACTGTTAAGATATGAAGAACAAGTCAAGGAAACAAGAAGATTAGAGTTGGAGATGATTGAACAAATGAAACAATGGGAAGAAAAGTTTGAAACAATGGAGACTGAAGTTACTCTCTTAAAAAAAGAACTGCATAAAGCTAATGACCAAGTGAATCTTCAAAAAATTTCAGCAATAGCACCAATGCTCTAGATCAAATCATCAAAAATGAAAGATAATCATCTAAAAATATGGGAATAGGTTGCAAAGACTCAAAGTCTCCAAGGTCAAGTTATGATATAGGAACAAGAAACTTTGTAGATGTGATCAAAGGATCCACTTAAAGGAAAATCCAAAATTGCAAAGAAAAAAACTTCATTCTATTAGAGCACTAGATCTTTGCAATCTAGAAACACCCACTTTACAAGGTCTGAAACTCTTTTATTAGGAAACTATTATTTATGTAACAGTTTTAGTTTTAAATAATTAAATTGTAAACCACGAATAACATATAGTATTCTGAAAGTTAGCTCTTTCTCTAAGATAAACATACGAAGAATGATATTAAAATATCTCCCAAAACTATGAAAGAAAATTCCAATTCCTTCAGCCCCTTAAAATCTAATAGTGGATGTAAAAATTGCTATAATTATGGCTAAAACTGAAGACTATGCAAACTAGTTATCACCGATTAAACCAGTTGAAACTTTCCTTAGTAAAAGAAACTATGAAAAGATATTGAAAAAAAATAGTCTAATCAGCATATTCGAGAAGGATGCAACTTGGATCTACATGCACAGAATAAAAGGGGCAAATGGTGTATTGATAGTGTATGCTCCAAACATATGACCAAAAATGAAGAAAATTTCTTGAATTTTATAGAAGAAAAATGAGTTAATTTTTATTTTGGAGACAACCAATATGCCAAAAATCTTGGAAAGGGCATGTTTATCCTTGGCAGCAGGAAAACCAAAGTAGAGAATGTCTTACTAGTTAAAAACATTAAACACAATGTCATCGGTGTGAGTCACATGTGATTAAGGACATACACTCACCTTTGATTCAAAGAAATGCAAAATAAGAAACAAGGATACATGTAGACTAGTGGTAACTACATCTAGAAACTCAAACAATGTCTACATATTAGACAAAAAGTAAGAAAATTGTTGCATTGGGTAAATAGATGAAATTTCGATTCGACATAGAAGGATGGTACATATAAAGATTTACAACAACAAAGAACAAGCCATGAGAACTATCCCAAATATCACAAGGAGGAATTGGTCTATCATGACATCCAAGAACAAAAATAAGTAAAGGAGGATATCTAGTACTCATATTTTATACTTGAAGAAGATGATAAGAAAGGGAGTGAAGACTTTCTAAGTCTTACAATAGACTTGGAACAGCAAGAGGAAGATTTGATGACTAAATCATCAAATGAGACCATTGGGTCTTGTGATTTTAAAATTGACAATTTAAATGTGATTGGAAGTTATCCAGAAAACAATTTATCTTTTGGTGTTGTCTTGATTGAAGTTGGAGGTTGTCAAGCAAGGTATGATGAAGAATTTATTTCAGAGAAAAATAAGGATGAGTTGTTACAGCAGATGGAATTCATAAATTCTTTGTTTAATGAAGGGAGTAACTTCAATACAGATGAAGTAGTTATGCTTCATGAGATGAAAGTTGTTCTTAATAGGGACAAAAATAAATTTCCTTATTTGAATGGCTGAGAGAATATTGTTGGACATAAATCTAGGGTTGCTACAAAGGTTAAGGATCAAAATTCCATTTTAATGAAGGATGCTGAAATGGTGTCATGGGATGATTGGCCTAGTGACAAACAAGAAGAAAATAATGAAGATGGAAGTGAGGCAGATATGTCTCAAGCTAAAGGAGAAGAAGTCTTAGAACTGAAGAAGGCTAAAAGTTTCCTGGAAAATCATGAAGATACAGTGCATGAAGAAGCTGAATTGATTATTAGAATCAATAAAGTAGTTGAAGTATAATCACTGGAGATTGTCAAGAATGAGGAAGAGAGCTATGCTGAAGTTGAAGAGCAATAATTGGATATTGTAGAGGGAGATTCTTACAAAAGCATAAAGGAAGTATGAGTGGTAGCAATATCTAGCTCAATGTTTACAGAAATATCTATAGCAGCATTTGGAGGAATCACAAGAGAAAAAGTAGAAGAAAAGGTAGGAAAATCTGAAAAAGGTAATCAAAAGAAAATTCATTTGGAAGAAGCGATAGATGGCATATGAAAATTAATGCAAATTATTGAGTGCGCTACAACATAAGGAAGAAATCATTCCACTATGAAGATGATTGGAAGATGAATAATGACGATAGTAAGTAGAGTGGAGCACTACATCATAAAGTATGGAAGCCTGGAAGGTTGTAGCTAAAGAAAAGTGAAGATAATGAAGCTTATGGAAAAAAGAAACCTAGAGTCTGGGATCTAGGAAAGATGAAGATTGAAGGTTCATGATAAGTAAATCATGTTTTTATTTCTACTTTGAGATTCTGATGCAGAAGCATTAGTTCTCCAATCCAAACCATGAATGTTCAATCAGACCTTTAGGTCTAAACATAAGCCCGATGAGGGTTCATTGTAAAAGACATTGTAACTTTCATGTTTGAGTTTGGTTTCCTAGCAATTATAGGATAGAAGATGCTAAGTTTAATAGGTGTCAATATAGAATGAGTCATGTAACTAATTCCTAATTTAGTGGGATGACTTGTGAGAGCATTCAAAGATAATTATTAGGTTGATGAGTTGTAGAATTAGTTGTCTGTGTGTTAAGTGGATTATGTAACTATGCCCACAATTAGTGGCATTAGTTGAAGTGGGTTCAAAATAATTAGGAGTGATTCATTAAGAAATATTGAGGATGAATTCTATTATTAGAATTAGTTGCTTGAATATAGGACTCGAGTACAGAATTTTGAGGAGTTTGTTAAAGAATTAGAAAAAATTTGTTTTGGAAAAAAATCAGGGGAAAAATCCTATGAAAGAGACTCAGAGTGTGTGAGAGTGTAGGAGAGGATGAAGATGGACATCTAAAGGAGTATTAGGTCATATGCATAGGAGGTCAATTTCTTTGAAGTGTATGTAAAATTTACTCTTTTTAATGAAAAGTAGATTCATTAATGTTGTGTGCCTTGTTTCTTTACAGTCAGCGTGCGTGTTGTGATTGAGCAATGCCAATGAATGGTAGTTAGCTATGCGAATGGATAATTATGTATATGTAAGACCCGATATTAGAGTGAGTAAAAATATTGGACATAACTTAATGAAAGAAGTTCTAGTTAATGAGACCTAGCTGGGTATATGGTTATTACCTAAGTAGACATTATGAAAATAGAGTGACTGTACATTTTATTGTTGTCGAGTTATGAATGAGTTTGAATATATGGGGTTACATGGTAATATTGTTTTGTTGTATCAATGAAGAAAGAATTGTTTGTAGAGACAAATAAGGAAACAATGTAAAACCTATTGAGGGTCATAGTCTAAGTTAGTGTCGTGGAAGTCTTGTAGTTGACCGAGCATTTGCATAAGTTTTTAAGGTTGGAGTGATCTTGTATGATCAGGTACATAGTGTATGACTATACATGATTATGTAGAGATTTTTTGTGTAATGATGTTGTTAATCCAAGAATTATCCTGAGAATGGTTCAGATTTGCGATGCAGAGAAGAAATTAGAACTTTATAGTTACAATTCAGAAGTCGTTGAGTTTTGATGGCTAGGTTCTATCAAATAATAGAGTAGTATCATTACTTATAGTGGAAATTATTCCCCTAGATGTGTGAAGACCAAATGGAAGTTTATATACAGTAAATCAACAATCCTCGAGTGTCTTGATGAACGATCAATGGTGGGCAATGATTAGTAATGATTTGATAATGGTAAAGAGAAGAAATCATAAAGGATATATAAATTATGGAAGTCGGTAACATGCTGACGAGGTTGGCCAAGATGTAATGTGGAGGCCAAGGTGCAGAGTGAGATTCAATGGTGGAGATTTCATCACAAAACAGAGGCTAGAGATGGAGGAGTGAGAATGCATGTCACAGTCAAAAGAGAGAGGTGTCAAGTGGTATTAGTTAAACTCCTTTCTCCATTTTGATAAGACCCAAGTCATGGGATGAGGTCCTATGTTAAGTGAAGAGGTAACAAAGGCTATCAGGTTGGGTTTCTTATGGTATTGCGATGGAATTTGATCATAAAACATGGTTATGTGTATATGAGAGAGTGACGAGGAGGTGAAGGTTGAGTACCTTTTGTATTGTTTGCAAATAGCTTTGTGGAAGTGGTTAGATCCCATGAGTGGTCATCTGAAGAGTAAAAGGGGCAGTGCATGAAACAAGGTTTCTAAGCCTTGAAAAAATGAGTTACGGATGTATGAGGTAATGAGTTCTAGTGAAACAATGAGGACTAAATAAACTAAAGTGTGTAATGGAGATAAACTTAGTGTGAAGGCTAAGTTATTGGAAATGGGAGCCTTGAATGGTGGAAAAGCATTAGAGTGTGTTGATGATCCTTGGGTTTGGGGAGGCCTAGCCTTAGGCCTGCCATCATTTTTTGTATCAAAAGCGACAGAAAAAGGGAAATAGAGAGTAATAAATTGCTTTTGTGGAGGCAAGAAGTTTGCAAGGGGGATTTGTAAGTGTAATAGCTTTGCATACAAGTGAGGAAGATGCTTATAGCCTGAAAAATGAGGTTAGTGACAAGATAACTACTTTGGAAGAAGCAATGCAAAGCTAGGGAAAGAGGTAACAACAGTTAGTGAATATATTAGCAAGAATATCACAACCTTTAGGAGCAGTGATGAAGGAAACTGACAAGGGTTTCTAGAAGGAAGAAGAATGTGGACATAAAATACTAAACTGAGGTTGAAATATAAAAGAACATGTGTGTTCTCAAGTGTATATGATTTGTAGATGGGAGCCAAAAGGAGAAAGGAGGATTGCTCAGGGGGGTTCTAGATGAAGGGCGAGTACTTTCCAAAATACTAAGTACATAGAAGAATTTGTGAGGTAATTAGTAGTAGAGAGTACTGTTACTACAAAGGTTAGTACATCTCATAAAAGAGTGGAAGAAAACTCAGAAAGATGACTAATAAGGGTCATATAAGAGGTTCAGAAAGAAGCCACAAGGTGAAGACAAAAAATTCCAAGGAAAATGGATTGAGAAGACAAATGACTGACAAAGAGTATGAGAGAGAGAAGGCTGAGATAGAATTCCATCTGGAAGTAATTATGGATCTATTATAGAAGAAGGAGGAAGACCAAATATGTGGTTTTCTTGTGAAAAGAAAGTTAAATTGGTATAAGCTACAAAGGAGAAGAGAGAAACTAATGAATGCTCAGTGTGAAGAAGAGATACTTAAGGAAAGAGAGAGTCCGAGGGAAGTCTTGAAGACCAAAGCTTTAAGTGAGACCAAGAGGCCTCAATGTTTTGAAACTAATATTTTGTGTGTACTTGCATGTACAAAGAATGAGGAAACACAATTTGCTAATGTTGTCATAAAGCATGAAGGAAGAGGACATAATCTAAATTATTTTTAGGAAGAAAATGAGACAGTTGAGTCTCATGTACATGTACATGCACAGTTGAGCGAATTCAATGGTTTCCATCCTACTGTGAAAGATGAAAATGGGGAGGACTTGGTCTATGATGATGGCCAAGGATAGAAACAAGTAAAGGAGGATATCTAGTATTCATATGTTATACTTGAAGATGAGCAGAAAGGGAGTGAAGACTTTCTAAGTCCTAAAACAAACTTGGAACAGCAAGAGGAAGATTTGATGGATAAACAATCAAATGACACCATTGGGTCTTGTGATTTTAAAATTGACAATATATATGAGCTTCTAGATTATACACAAGACAATCTATCTGTTGGTGCTGTCTTGAGTGAAGTTGGAGGTTGTCAAGCAAGGTATGATGAATAATGTCTTTCAGAGAAAGATAGGGATGAGTTGTTGTAGTATAAGGAATTCATAAATTATTTGTTTAATGAAGGGATTAACTTCAATAGAGATTAAGTAGTTATGCTTCATGAGATGAATTTTTTCTTGATGAGGAAAAAAATAAATTGCATTATTTGAATGGCCAAGAGAAGATTGTTGGATAGACATCTAGGGCTGTCGCAAAGGTCAAGGACCAAAATTCCATTTTAATGAAGGATGTTGAAATGGTGTCTCAATATGATTGGCTTGGCAACAAAGAAGAATAAAATAATGAAGATGGAAGTGAGGAACATATGTCTCAAGCTAAAGGAGAAGAAGTCTTAGAACTGAAGAAGGTTGAAAGTTTCCTGGCAAAGCATGAAGATACAGTGCATGAAGAAGCTGAATTGATTATCAAAATCAATCAAGAATTTAAATGACTATCCCTTGAGATTGTCAACAAAGAGGAATAGAGCTATGCTGAAGTTGAAGAGCAGCAATTGGATGTTGCAGAGGGAGATGCTTACAAAAGCATAAAGGAAGTATGGGTGGCAGGAACATTTGGAACGATGTTTACTGAAATATCTACAGTAGCATTTGGAGCAATCTCAAGAGCAAAAGTAGAAGAAAAGGCAAGAAAATATGAAGAAGGTAATCAACAGAAAATTAATTTGGAAGATACCATTGATGAGACATGGAAATTAATGCAAATTCATGAGAAGAGATACAACATAATGAAGAAAGAATTCCACTATGAAGATGAATGGAAGATGAAGAATGATGATAGTAATTACAATGGATCACTATAGATAAAGTATGGAATCCTGGAAGGTTGCATCTAAAGAAAAGTGAAGACAATGAAGCTTATGGACAACATCAAACTAGAGTTTGGGATCCAGGAAAGATGAAGATTGAAGGTTCATGATCAGGTGATCATGTTCTTCTTTCTACTTTTGGAGTCTGATGCATGAGCATTAGTTCTCCAATCCAAACCATGAATGTTCAGTCAACCCTTTAGGTCTAGACATAAGCCCAAGGAGGGTTCATTGTAAAATACATTGTAAATTTCATGCTTGAGTTTGGTTTCCCAGGAAGTATACGACAGAGGATGCTAAGTTTAATAGGTGTCAATATAGAATGAGTCATGTAACTAATTCCTAATTTAGTGCGATGAATCGTGAGAGCATTCAAAGATAATTTTTGGGTTGATGAGTTGTAGAATTAGGTGTCTATGTGTTAAGTGGATTATGTAACTATGTCAACAATTAGTGGCATCAGTTGAAGTGGGTTCAAAAGAATTAGAATATATTCATTAAGAAAGATTGAGGATGAATTTTGTTATTAGAATTAGTTGCTTTAATATGGGGCTCGAATATAGGTTTTTGAGGACTTTGTTAAAGAATTAGAAAAAAAAAATTGGAAAAAGTTTAGGGAAAAAATCCTACGAAAGAGACTCGGAGTGTGAGAGAGTTTAGGAGAGGAAGAAGATGGCCATGTAAAGGAGTATCATGTCATATGTAGAGGAGGTCAGGTTCTTTGAATTGTATGCAAAATTTACTCTTTTTAATGAAAAGTAGATTCATTAATGTTGTGTGCCTTGTTTCTTTACAGTTAGTGTGTGTGTTCTGATTGAGAAATGTCAATGAATGGTAGTTAGCTATGTGAATGGATAATTGTGTATATGTAAGACCCAATATTAAAGTGAGTAACAATATTGGACATAACTTAATGAAATAATTTCCAATTAATGAGACCTAGCTGGGTATATGGTTATGACCTAAGTAGACAGTCCAAAAATAGAGTGATTATACATTTTATTGTTGTTGAGTTATGAATGATTTTCAATATATGGGGTTACAAAGTAATCTTGTTTTTTTGTGTCAATGAAGAAATATTTTTGTGCAGAGACGAAGAAGGAAATGATGTAAAACCTATTGAGAGTCATAGTCCAAATTAGTAGAAAAACAAAATAGATGATGATCATGATAAACTGGTATCTAAACAATCATCAGAGGATTTTCAAAAAGAAGAGCTGGTAGAACAACAAGAAACCTTGTATAAAAATAACTAGAGAAAGAAAGTAGACTCGATATGAAAAATCCATCCAAGTATGTTCAAAAGAATCATTTTGAGGATCTAATTATTGGAGATAAAAATGATTGTGCGGGAACAAGAAGAATGTATTGTTTTGATGAAGCCAAAGATGATGAACATTAGATCAAGGCCATGGAAAAATTAAATAAGATTAAGAAAAATCAGACTTGGGAACTTATTCCAAGATTAAAAGATGAAAATGTCATTGAGACCAAATGGCATGGTGTCCAAAACAAGGGAAGGATGGTATGCAAGGGATATGCACATGATGAAGGAATAAAATTTGAAGGAACCTTTTCCCCAGTAGCATGAATGGAAGCAATCAAGATATTTCTAGCATACACCTACTCCAAAAACATCACTATATATCAAATGGATGTCAAATTGACATTCCTAAATGGGGAAATATAACAAGAAGTATATATAGAAAAACCGAAATTTTTCTCTCTCAGTCAATAGGGATTATGTATGCAAATAAAATAAGGCTTTATATGGACTAAAGTAAGCACCAAGAGCCTCGTATTCAAGACTAGACAAATATCTATGGAAGCAGGACTTTAAAAAAATCATATAAACATTAATTTGTACATAAAGTTTAAGGATAGAAATATGATTGTGGTTGAAGTATATGTGGATGATATTATATTTGGAAGCAATGATTATATTCTTAGTCAAAAGGTTTCCATAAACATGCTGATGGAATTTGAAATTCACAACCAGTCTAGGTTTTCCTCATTTTATTTCAGAGTGCTTATTTACTACAAATGCTTAGCATGCCCAAGGACTTTTGAATGATTCAATAAGGCTTTTTCCAAGTAATTCTTTTATCTCTTTTGCACAAATTTCTCTATCAGAGGGAGACATAAGGGTTGCAAAGGATTTTTGAGCTTTTGGTTTTTCGAAAGCGTTGAAAGGTATGGAACCCAATTTTATGTATTATTTTACACATTTTGTACATGATATAACATTACTAAGATCTATTATTAAGAAGTTCTATCCAACCTATATACACAAAGATGTTTTCTCTATATGCTATGTAGATGTGTTTGATTATTAATGTGATAAATGCTAATCTAACATCATTATCTAATGCATCCGATATAAAACTGAATATCCTTGGGAAATGACTGTCATGGAAGGAGATTCTAAACCATATTATCATGAGTGCCATATTACGTAAGTACAAATGCATACTAAAGAAATGAACTTTACCTACATACACAATATACAAATTTGATCCTTACTAAATCCTAAGTGTCTAAATATGCTAACATCCCCCTTAAGAACAACTTGGGATATGATTGAAGGATTTACATAAATGACACTATAGGAGAATGGAGGGATTAGAGCATGTGCCCTCTAAATGACAAATTCCCAATACCCTAACAAAGTTCAAAGATTAGAGAACTTAGCTTATATAAATTTGCACTCTATAAATATGTTTCAAGAAATCTTTATAGCCTTTTACATCTTTATGATATCCAATAATATGCACTTTTCACTCATAAGATGCATTACTTTTCATTTTTTATAGCCTTGGTGGGAGCAAGATTGACTATGTAATTGGCACAATTATCAGCTTCAACCCAAAATTGAAGACTTCATACTTTAACTTGAATCATACAATTAGTTATTTCTTTCTCTTGTAACACTATTATATTTGGCCATATATAGAATAATATGTTTTATATAAATTCTCTATGCAGTTTAGTTGTAAATTTGTTGTTTACATACTTCCTCCAGTATCTATTCTAACTTCAGGATTTGGTGTTGGTCTTATAAGCCAAGAACTTGTCAAAAACTTCACTCTTAAGTTTTAAGAAGTAAAACCAACACATTTTGAAAATTCATTAAAGAAAGTTAAAAATACTTAAATCTAAATAAAAAACAAAAAAAACCTAACCACACAAATCACTCTCAGAGGTGTGCCAATAGGAACGTTTTTCAAATCTATCCTCATGATTTCTAAGAGTTCACCTAGCAAAAACACCATCTATAGAAAGGTGATTAACATGTTGGTTCAACTTTCTAAATATGTGAGCAAACTGGATATGAGATAATACTCCGAAAACATTTTTAAGCAACAAAAGAAAGCTAACCACACAAATCACTCTGAATAAGCTGCAAGGGAATTGTGCCAATATGAACATTTTTCAAATCTATCCTCATGACGTTCGCTAAGAATACACCTAGCACAAATACCATCTATAGAAAAGTGATTAACAATTTGGTTCAGTTTTCTAAATATGTGAGCAAACTGGATCTGAGAAAATACTCTTAAAACATTTTTAAGCAACAAAAGAAAGCTAACCACACAAATCACTTTGAATAAGCTGCAAGGGAGCTGTACCAATAACTCTGAATAAGCTGCAAAGGAGCTGTACCAATAAGAACATTTTTCAAATCTATCCATGTTCACTAAGAGTACACCTAGCATACCATCTATAGAAACATGATTAACAATTTGGTTCAAATCTATCCATGTGCACTAAGAGTACAACTACCAAAAATACCATCTATATAAAGATGATTAACAATTTGGTTCAATTTTCTAAATACGTGAGCAATGACTCTTGGTGAGAAATACCATCTGTAGAAAGATGATTAACAATATAGTTGAACAGCGAAGAATGACTCTTAACTACTAAACATATGCAACGACACAACGTTACTACATGACATATTACACACACGATGGAAATTTTTTATTGTTATCCACTGCTGTAAGCAAATATGTGTTATATTACGTCTACACTCAAGCCTAACCTACGGTGATGGATTGATAATTGCTTAGTTCATTTGAAATTTTGAAGTTATTTCCCGTAGCTCCTTCTATTCAGCTTCCTCGTTTTGGGCATAGGCCTATCATCGTAAGGCAATGGCCTGAGAATTCAATCAGCAAAATATATATTTCAAATTTCATTAGAACAGTAACACTTTAGAAATCCAAATCCAATCATTACGTAGAAGTAATATACATTTTATTTGTAATTGTAAATTCAAGATTTAGATTTGCAATAATAATAATAATCTATTTTTAAGGTCATCCCCAAGACAGATACCAATTTGGTGTATGAGACCTCCTTGTTTGTGGGATAAGGGACCCTCTACCTAGTGATTTAACTGCTAAAGTTTACAAATCTGTGACCTGAACTTCTAAGAAAAACATATACTCTTAACCATTAAGTTCATAATAACATACCATGAATTCACATCTTTTTCAAGAAAAAGCAACGAAGCTAACTCCTCTCCCACAGAAGGCTCCAGCTCCTGGCAGTCTCTACAAATCTGTTAGCGTCAAAATATATGTGTAATTAGTAATCCTTCGGACTCTCACACCTGTAATTAGTAAAAGATTAAAACAAAAAGATTATAAATACCTGTACAGCTAAGTTTTTATTGTATGGAATGTTCAAATGCCTAGTCTTCTGAAATGGCAAAACACAACGCTGCACATATATTTTAGTTTAAGATCCCACGAGGGTATAATGTGATTTATTTTATGGAAATCATAAAAACAGAAAAAACCATGAGATTTTAATCATCACCTTTAGCCATTTGACGCCAAAGTTGTTTCCAAATTTCTTAAAATGATCATGCCCGTCGTTCCATGTGGCTTCGTTGGAGACAACACTTATTTTAGATTCCATTCTTGCACATCCCTGGAACAAGATAATAGGGCATCCATGAATTGTCAAAGAGTTGTCTTGCTAATTAACTCGGAAAGTACCTGCAAGAGTTGTTTCGCTAATTAACTTGGAAAGTACATGCAACCGAGCATACTTACATGAAAATGATTGGCATGGTAGACTGAAAATACAAGAACAACGTTGTCACAGGAATCAAAAGCTTCGTTGAGAATGCTCTCATTTTTTGGCACAGTTGACCACAATTCTCGTTCCGAGAGTAGCAAATTATCCGGGTTGTTGCTCTTGACGATAAAATATCTGCAATCAATAACATGTCATATAAAAGTTAGAAGAGAGTTGTTGTGCGTAAGTGATCAATGACATACTATAGAGATTACAAGTAATGTTGTAAACCTTGAAGTTCCTTTTAGATGTCTTGACGCGACAGAATTTGATCTCTGAACACTAATTTGGGGATAGTTGGTATTATTATGGGATCCTGAGAGCCTTTTAATAATCTCAAAAACTTCTTCGACAGGAGGCGGTGGACCAGGAACTTTGTTTTGCTTGTAACGGCAGTTGGTTCCATTAGGACAGAAGCCAAACTTGTACCTGCATTTCAGAGACGAAACATCCTCATAAATCCTTTGAATTTCCAAATTAATAAAAACGCAGTCTAAAGTCTAACCCAGATATAGATATTGTAACAGAATGAACCCTAATGGTATATATATTAATTACATGCTGCACTCCTTGACTTGTTGATTCGTGTGCTTGTATTTGCAATGCGGCCGGTTGCGACATTCTCCGTATCTCAGAAAGTAACGGCATATGGGCAACCGAGATTCGTCATAGCTGTGGAGAAAATTGCAGGTAGCATCTTCCTGCTTGCACGAATTTTCCAACCACTTCCAGCATACGATCTCCTTATAGTGCTTCGGTCTTTTGGGAGGAGAATTGGCGGGCAATACCGAAGGATTTACGTAGCTTTCGTCTTTGTCTTCCTCTTCCTCGAAAACTTCCTCGTCGAACTCAAATGAAAGCTTTTCCTCCCGTGGATCGCCCATATTATAATTCCCTCTGGCCGCCAACATAGTCTTAATATCACTTTGTATTTTTTAATATGATATATATAGAGTTCACAAGTTTAAATTCTCTAGCAAAAAAAGTTTTATATATCAAATTGGTGTCTTACTTAGTCCCAATCTTAAAAATATATTATTATTACTAATTAAAAATAAATTATTATTATTATTACTACTATATTACTCCGAAGAGGGTCCCTGATCCCACAAACAAGGAAGTCTCATACATTAAATTAATGTCTTGCTTAAGGGCCACCTTAAAAATAAATTATTATTATTATTATTATTATTATATATAACCCATTTATGTCTACTAACCTCTTTCATTTAATTTTTATTCCAAGACCACCCATTCCCATTCCCATGTGCCATGTCCACTTGTGGGGTCGACACAATTTTGCTAGTTGGAAATTTGCAGTGGGAAACATTGCGATATATGATCCCTTCACTCTTTTTATTATTATTGTCTCATATTTATATTATTATTGTCTCATAATATAAGTAAACATTCATAATCTAAGTAAACATAGAGTCCTTCAAGATGGATTTTATTTCACAACAATATTACTATAATTTATAATTTTAATGTAACTAGAGTGGATATAATGATTAAGAAAGTGTTATTTTTTTTTGAGGTCACACTTTTAAAATGGGTGGGGTAGTGTGGCTACCCGTGGGATAGAGCCTCACCTCGCTAGGCTTCCAGAAGTCTTGCTCCTGCTAAGTCACAAGTTATTAGTATATCTCGCTTGTCGACTTTTGGATATACTCTTGGGAGGTTGCTCTTCCCATAGTTTAAAAAAATATCACTATAAGTTTAACATAAAACATGGCAGTCCATATATAGCTTTGCTACTTTAGGCATTTATTAATAAAATAAATTAATAATTCAACTTCAAATCATATCTATATTTTCTCTTAGGATGTACAACTTAAGTGGTCTAATGGTTAAAAGCACGTGTTTCCTCTTAGCATGTATATGTCATAGAGTTATAAGTATGACTAAGATTTTTGTGTGGTTCATCTTAGTGTCAAATTTATAGGAGATACATTTTAATGCACTTGTGATATAATGGCTATTTCCATATAAAGCATTAATGCCATAATCCAACATCATAGTTTCCTTGTAAAAGATGTATGTGCATTGTCATTTTCATCATTTTTGTGTTCTATGAGATTGTAAAGCACTACAACATTTTTGTTTATTAGGTTTGCATCATTTTTGGATTTATGTCATTTTATTGACAACTACATAAATAACTAAAATAACATCAAATTTGGCATTGTTGTATGTTGCAAAATCCTACACATAAAAATGGGTTGATTGAACCATAATGCATTTCCTTTCCTTGAATTTATTGTCGATTTATGTTGCAATTGTGTCAAACAAATAAATTAGTATTAGAATTATCATTGCAATAACCACTTTTAATTTTAAACCATAGATGTGTCATAAGAAATATGTTATAGTTATGCCGCAAAAATATGTTTATGTACATAGTTCTACTAAATATTCTCACTGGAAAGTTGGAAAAAGAATTCTGAGATATGTTGCACGCACACTTGGATATGTCCTCTCGTACACTCATACACTAGACAATACTCTCACAGTGTACATTGACAGTGATTTTGCAGGTAGTCTTGATGATAGGAAAAACACATCTGGTTATGCTTTCCATTTGGGTACAAATATGATCTCTTAGGCATCTTACAAACAACCCATTGTGTGCGTGTCTTCTGCAGAAGCAGAATATGCAGCAATCACCACATCAGCTTGCCATGCAGTTTGGCTAAGAAGACTGTTAAAGGATATGGGACACACTGCAAAAGATCTCACTTCTATTTTCTATGATAATATCTCTACAATACAGTTGTCTAAACATAATGTATTTCATAGAAAACGAAAACACAATGACACTCGCTATCATTTCATTCGTGAGTTAGTCAATGATGGACAAATTTATTTATTGTTGTGTGGCTCTAAGGAGCAATTGGATGACATGCTCACCAAACCATTGGGAACATCTCCATTTTTATATCAGAGAGAACACTTAGGCATAGACAGTGCTGATGATGTACTACCACTTGAGATTAAGGGGGTGTGTTGAAGAATGTAATCTCACCTGTAGTTAGTTAGTGGGTTAGGTGGCCCATGGTATTTTCCGACCTATGGTATTCACCCATAGTATTTCTATTATGTATTTCCTATTTATACTCAGACTAATAATCAGAACGAGATCAATGTGCCCATAGTGCTTTTGTCTTCTATCTTGCATTTTCTTTAACATCTACAGTATGCTCAAAGATTTATACCAAAAACTAAAACAAGAAAACCAATTTGAATGCATTATGGGAATAGCTTCTCAAAGAGTGTGTTGTTTCCCCAAGTAAAACATGATACAACTTACATAATACGACATCAATACCTCAAAGAATGAAATGTATCAATAAAAGTAACAAACTATGGTTTATTTAACCAAAAGAGCTCATCACAAGGCTTCATATTTGTCTATGAAAAAGATCCAAATCTTCATGCATTCTCTAAAAAAAAGTGTTGCAATCACATGGTGCATATTTTTTCCTATAGATAGAACAATCTACATGTCAACAAAATTCATTTAATTCACTTCTAAGTTAGAATAAACCAATTCACTTCTAACTTGGAGCAAACCAAAGGAGAAAAATAGTATACTTTAATAATTAACTTCTTACTAATTATCTTATCACTATTGATAAAGAATTAAAGTTAAAAGTCAACTTATTTGAATTCCAAAGTTTTCCACTCCTAATAATATTATCTACTTGTCAACAAAATCCATTTAATTCACTTCTAGCTTAGAATAAACCAAAGGAGAAAAAGATTATGTTTTAATAATTATATTATTATTAATTATCTTATTACTATTGATAAATAATTAAAGTATCTTTCTTATGAGTTATTCCTAATAATATTAAATAGCAATTCAACTCGTTCAGCCTCAAAACCAAGAGACTAACAACAACAATCCATGTTAATAAGTTTGGTTATAATGATAAGGATAATTGATAGCCAAAAGTACAAGTTTGATCCTGCATTTTCATAAAGACAACTGCGAAAAATGGCCTTCAAAATGTAAATGGAATCAAACATCCTTTTTCAGCCATATATTGTCAAAATAAATATGTAATTAATGCTTATATATTATATCAAACCAGAAATTTTCATGTATGTAGGAAACACAAAGAATCAAAGCCTCTCAATTACTACAATAGATTCAGGTCTAGTTTAGAAGTATGTGGACACACGTTCATAATGACAGTATTAGCATCAAAGTCATAATGCGTGATAATTTAGAAACATGTTTAAGAGTATTATCAGTACACTCGTTATGTATATTCAATAGCATAAATGAAATAAAAAAACCCATAGTTTTTAGCATTACTCACATTCAGTTTATATATATATATATATTCTAAAAAATATATAAAAGATATGAAAATGAAGACATGAAAGGTGAGTAGTTGAATAAACTATATAGGAGTTTATAAGCGATAAATTAACTACCAGTTCTTATAATCAACTATAGTTGTGATCAGAGTATTATAAATTTCCAAAGTTAGGACTTTACTCAACAACATTTTTTTTCCACAGAAAAAAATCGTAATTATATTTATAAAAGGGAATTACATTCCACAGATGGCACAATCAAAAGTTGTCCATTGTCAAAAAACTAGACCAAAAGGCCTCAAAATTATGTATCAAACTGAATCAACAACTTACTTAAACCTTCAGAGTTTACAACAAACTGTTCAAACTTCTAAGATAATCAAATGAGCTAAAATAAACTCAGTTGACCATCAAAAACTCATCAAAAATATAGTATTCAGCAGTTAATAGCTGTGTATCAGTTTCCAAGATACACAATTTTCAAAAATGTAAAACATATAAGCTACTAACAGGATTTCTATCCATCCTTCAAAAACAAAACAAAAATTCAAGTTCCATAATTTGAAAACTCCAACACCCAAAAATATCAATAATCCAATTGTTAAAACAACTTAACAGTTTGAAAGCATTCAGCTGCCCTGTGCTCTGAAATCTGCCAAGAACCAGAAATGACATTAGCACCATCTTTTTCCAATACATCTGCTAAAGTATTGCGTTCACGGTAAATATGCATGAAAACCACTGAATCAAACATGTCAAACAATCCATTGACTTCCATCAAAATATGTGCAAGCTGAACATTTTGAATACGATACTTACCAGAAGCCCAATTGATAACCAGTTGAGAATCACCAAAAATCTGCAATTATTTAATATTATTTTCCAAGGATAAAGACAGCAAAATATTTAAACCAAGTAACTCAACAAAGTTATTAGATCCAAAGCCCAATCCAGCTTTAAAAGTAAAATAGTGCTCATCATTGATAAAAATTAGTCCTCCAGCTCCACACAATTTTGGATCTCCTGCTGTCGATCCATCAAAATATCCCCAAGAATATGATTTATCAATAACTTCTACAACAACAACTCGAATCCTGACCACACTCTGATCTTGAGGAAAAGTACTCAGCAATCCCAAACTAAGTGATGCAACCTAGAAGGAAGATAAAATTAAGTCCTCAAAATAGCTCTTGTTTCTAGCTAACCAAATGAACCAGAGTACCAAAATTAGTAAGGATTTGATAAGTTTTATATCATCTCTTAATAACCAATTTTCTAGACATGAACTTACTGAATGCCCAGCCCATAAATTGGATTTCTACAATTTAACCTCTATTTTAGACCACACACTTCGAGTAAAATTACATTCTACTCCAAGATGAACATTGGTTTCTAACTCTAGTTTACACAAATAGCATCTACCTGGACCTTCCCTTCCTTTCCTGCATATAATATCCCAAGTTAAATCTTTATCTGACAAAATGAACCAACTAATTTTTTTTCTCTTCAATGGACATTTAAGCTTCCATAGAACCTTCCACCAACAAGTAAGTTCCTCCTCATTTCTATCCAATATCAACTGAAGATAACCAATACTTGGAGTATACTTCCCAGATTTGAATTGATTCCAAATCAAACAATCATCTTCAAATCACAGTCTGACATGAATAGTTTTTAAACAAGCCAAATAACCATTCCAAACTGTAATATCATATTGATCCATAAGCCCAATCAAGTCAGCAGATAACCAACCTTGTTCCCTCAACACTGATATCCTAGAATATCCAATGTCTTTGAGAAAGAAAATACCAAAAGAGTGAAGTTTATCAATTAGACTAGAAGGAAGAATATGTCGCCACTTATAGCCAACCCATGGATCAAAACCAATTATAACAGCAGCACCATTCCCAACCTTCCAAGTAAGATAGTTGCCTATGAGATCAAAATACCAAATTACTGCTTTCCAGCAGATAGACATACACCTTTTCTTTTTTACAGTAACTCTGATCCAATCAATTAAAGATAAAGGATGAACATATTTCTGTAAGACAATCTTTACCCAAATTCTAGTTCCATTAATAAGATTCCAAACATTCTTTGCAGGCAAATATTTAGCAAATACAGCAGGTATCTTCAACCCCCAGCCTCCCAAAATTTTAGGCCTTGCTAATGCTTTCCAGGATGTCCAAGGAAAACCAGAAGAATCCAAATTCCCTGCCCATAAAAATTTAAAACATAATTTCCTAATCCTTTCAATGATCCCCAAAGGAATTCAGAAATGCATCCAAAATACAGGAATAGCCTCTAATACAGATTTTATCAATATAAGCTTACCTTCCTTAGATAGCCATCGATAACTCCAATTTTTAATTCTCTTTTCAGCCTTTGCCACTAGCCAATACCAGTCTTTCATTAGATATCTACAGGGTTTAAGATTAAACCCAAGATACGTCAAACCAACCTCAAGTTTAGTAACAGAAAAAGAGAAGATGTTTTGAACAATAATGAGCTCAGACTCATCCAAACCAGAATGTAAAATAGATGATTTATCATCATTAATTAGCATCCCAGATGCCTTGCAACAAATTTACATAACCTCATAAAGAGTCGAAAGTGAATGTTCAGAACCATCAAAAACCATGACTATGTCATCAACAAATAGCACATGAGATGTAGAAATATCATTGCCAAAAGATATACCATGAAGATCACCACACTCCTTAGCAGACAATAATGCCCTACTGAGTCCTTCAAGAACAGTGAGAAAAATAAGTAGTGCAAGAGGACAACCTTGTCTCAAACCTCTTCCTACTCTAAAGAAAGATGAAGTAGCTCCATTGATCAATAATGTGAAGGATACAAAAGTAAGACTACTCATAATTCAAGTAATAAAAGGAACACTAAAACCCATTTTAGAAAGAACAATTCTCAAAAAAGTCCAACTAACTCTATCATAAGCTTTAGACCGATCAATTTTTAACACCACGGACTTCAAATTTTTATTGTATATAGTATGTAAACCTTCTTGAATAACCCCCGCAGCCTCATGTATCTGCCTTCCAGGTAAGAACCCAAACTGTTCACCAGAAATATATCTTCCAAGAACCTTCCTAATACACACAGAGATAATCTTACATATGATCTTGTAGATGAAATTACATAACGAAATAGGTGTGAAATATTCAAAAGATTTAGGTAAATCAATATTAGGAATTAAAGCAATAAACGCAGAATTGAAAACAGCAGGAATTCCCAAATTTCCAAGAATCATCCACAACCCTAAGAAGGTCCAATCCAATAACATCAAGAAGCACCCTATAAACTTCCATTGGAATCCCATCAGGTCCTGGACTTTTATCATTTTTAGCTAAAGCTAAAACAGATTGAATCTCAGCTAAAGTAACAGGTTGCATTAAATCAACATTATCTCCCATAGATATAGTCAAAGGATAATGTTCAACAATTTTCATAATATGTAAATTATTTTCTTCCTGGAACAAAGTTTCAAAATGTTGAACACTAGATTTTGAAATTGATTCAAAACCTTCTACATGAATACCATCATCATCCTGAATTTTCCAAATAGAATTTAAATTCTGTCTGTGATTAGCAAACTTATGGTAAAATGCAGTATTATCATCCCCACATAAAAGCCATAATGCCCTACTCTTCTGGCTGACCTCCTGTTCATGGACTAATAGAATTTTCCTTCTACGGGACTCCAAAGTAATAAGAGAGCACTTATCTTCCTCAATAATAAACCCAAAACCTGGTTTATTAAAAGAGTCAACCAACAAATGTTCAATCTCAACTAAATCCTTATTATCCTACTCTTTTTGTTTAACAGACCAAGAAATAGTCACCTCCTTAATATGTTTAAGATTGTCAACAAAATGAGATGCAGGACAAATCAGAGGATTATCCACATACACCTTCCAAGTTGATTTAAGTAAAGCAACAAATTCCTCATTATCTAACTAGTGAGCATTGAATTTAAAGGGACAATGTGGTTTTATAATATCAGATAAAATCTGAAGAAAAACAGACTGATGGTCAAAGTCCCCTCCATAACCAACCCACTGTCTAATGTGAAGATCTAAATCAAGGAGATCTGCTGAAACAAGCAGTCTATCCAATCTCTTGCTAATATTATCAATGCCCACTCTCCTGTTAGACCAAGTAGGAACAATAACACTTGGAGCAACATCCACAAGACCAAAACCACCCATCTTTCCTAAGAAAAAAGAAGATAGAATGTCCACTCTGGCCCTTTCACCAGAGATTTCAGAAAACCACAAAGAGAGATTCAAATCCCCCCCAATAATCAACCTTGAATTCTTAAAAAAATCTAGGGAGAAAATATTGTTCCAAAACCTTTCCCTATCTAAATAGGGACCATAAATGTTTATAAAACATAAAACTTCTTTCATTTCAATTGAAAAAAGTGAAGCAAATAATCCAAAATCCACTGCCTAAGCGCTTAAGAAATGAAACAGTCTAGATCTCCACCCTAATATTAATCCCCCAGACCTTCCTTTAGCATCCAACAACATAAAAGTCCAACCAAAGAGTAAAACTTCCATCTCCCTAGCAATAACATGCCCATCTCCCATAATCTCTTGTAAGAAAAAACCATCAATAAGCTGATCTTCCACTAACCTGCGCATAGCTAGTTTTTAAGGCAAAATAGATAAACCCCTACAATTAAGGGTTGATACAATCATATTGGACACCTAGACAGGGCCAACACTACTCTAAGTGCCCCGGTATGTTGTTCCTGAGGAAAAACGGGTACCATATCCAAAGGAAGACAACCCCAATCATTACAAGAAGATGAAACCCTATCTAAATCAGGTTCTATAACCTTTACCCCAATAGGTTTTACTTTTGATTTAGAACAAGATCAAAGAGAATAACCATTCTTAAGCTGATTGGTTTTAACAGGTGATACAAACCCTAAACCACCAAGAGAAGGTTCAAATAAAGTTAAATCAGCCACCTCCATCAATGATCCAATAGGATTACAAACATTAAAACCAAAAAAGAAATCATCCTTATGTGAACCTGACAACAATAAAAGTTTAAGATCATCCAAAACATGATCACCCTTAATCAACAACATATGCAACATAGCTGATACCAACTATTTATTTAATCTATTCTTACATAAAATTCATCATATAACTATGGAAATAATATTATTGATCATATAACTATTTATTTAATTGAAAACACTAGCTTATGATTGCATGCCCATTATATATATATATTTTTAACATGAGTTCCCATTGGTTCACTCCTACACAACCTCGGTTAATATTTATCCATACAATTGGCATTAAAAAAAAGGCATAACATGAAATTATATAACAAGTACATATCAAATTACTTCTTTATCAATGGGAATCATAGCATATAATGCGTATTTACCTTTTATTTATTAAAAAATGCCATGTGTGAATCTTTTGGATGAGAAATGCTCATCTCGATGAAAATTCCTTGTGGATTGTGGATTTGACCTCCATTTAAACCTATATTTGTGAGTGATAAATATTAGCTTATGTAATTAAATAAAAAAAGAAAAAACAAGATAGATGTTATATAAATACTAAATGTGAATACATGTACGAGCTTTTTTCTGATTTAAGTCTAATTTATTCTATATTCAATATGACCAACCAAATGAAGGTGGAAATTCATATGACTCTTCCACTTATTAATCTGCACGATGATCTAGGGACTCAAGCACAGTCTCATCAAAGATTAATTAACAATAACACATGAAAATGGTGTAATTGGGCTACAAAATGAGTAGCCACTCTATATAATCAAATGAAAGAAGGATGATACAATACAATGATCATGCTGCAAGCATGAATGACCAAGCAATTCAAATCATCAAGGAGGTCATTCGAATTGAATGAGTGAGTCTAGCTTAACTGAATGTAAGCCATAGTCAACACTCAAGTTAACCACTGATCAAAACCCTAATTGACTCAACTAAGCCCTAACTAAAGTCGGAGTGCAATAAATGATTGAGTCTTAACTGAAAGAGATCAGACACATGTCATAGCAAGCCAACCATCAAGTGGTAGCACTTCAATGACTCCAATGAACCCCGATGAGGTTAACTGAAGTGTAACTGAACATCATATGTGGTTGGAGGCGCCCCTGTTGACTCCAGTTAATTAAATAATCATTAAATAATCAATTTAATGAAGGGAGGTGCCTTCACTGCTCTGTTTAACTGATTGTAACCATCAGTTAGCAATAAAGTGCATTAATGACACTCAGATCAACCCCGGAGTGCTCCAGTTAGCCTCCCCGAATGTAGGAGAAGGCTAAGTTAGCCTCCTTGACTGAAGGTAGGCATGGGTGTGAACTGGCTAATGTCAATTAATGTCAATAATACTTAGGATAGTGGTTTAACTAGGCCAAATTGACCAAAATGAGTGTGTGTGGTGGTAAATGTCTCCAACACCCCCCCTTAAGCTATACTCAGGAGGAGTAGAAAACATAAAATGCATAAAAATGCTAGGGACCCAACAACTAAGGCCATAGGTCACCTTGTACAATGCTGAAACTAAAACAATGCGAAAAAACAAACTAAGTGAGGAAAAGAGGGAAAACCCAGTGAGAAAAACCCCCCCTCAAGCTGAACACTGAAAGTAGTCTGAATCACCTTGATGAACTCACCCCCAACAGTGAATGGAGGTTAAGTGAACTTCTTTCTAAAAATATCTTGGTGAATATGTCTGCAATCTGCTCATCAGTAGGGCAGTATTGCAGAATGATGGTCCTGTCATGCACTAGCTCCCTGATATAGTGCATGTGGATCTCTACATGCTTGGTCCTCTGCCTGGTAACTAGATCTATGGATATATTAATATCACTTTGATTGTCACAAAATAGGACAATGGATAACGTACTACAAAGATCAAACTCTGAAAGAATGCCTTGCAACCAAACTGCTTGGATTCAAGCATTCACCGCTCCTTGATACTAGGCCTCTGCTGAAGATAGTGCTATGGCAGCCTACTTTTTGCTTGACCAGAAAATGGGGCCACCACCAAACATGAATACATATCTAGAAGTAGACTTTCGATCAATAGAATCACCCACCCAATCGAAATCTGTGTATCCAACCAGCTCTAGCTTGAAGTCTGCAACATAGTGAATGTCGTAGATCCTGGTTCCCTGAATATACTGGAGGATCTTCTTGGATACCTTCCAATGAATATCATGAGGCTGCTGCATGTATCTTGATACAAAATTCATGGCATAATAGATGTCAGGTTGAGGATGTGTCAAGTACAACAAGCTACCAATCAACTATCAATAGATAGTGCAATCCATGGGAGGTGTGCTTTTTCCTTCTTCAAGGCTGATCCCTGAAAGGAAAGGGAAGGGTGCAGGCCTAAATTTAGCCGTGTTAAACTTTACTAACAAGTTTGATATGTATTTGGAATGAGTTACCATTATCCCATCATAATTTTGCTCAATTTCGAGCCCCAAAAGTTGTTTTAGGAGCCCCAAATCACTCGTTTCAAAGGCATTGTGGAGAGCAGTTTTGATGGCTAAAATGGAAGAAAATGTGATACCTGTGATCAGTAATTCATCAACATATAAACAATGATAATTAAGTGACCATAAGACTACTGTAAATACACATTTGGATCTGATCTACACCTTTGGAAGTTTTGCGAGAGAAGGAAGGCATCCATCTTGGAATACCACTCTCTTCGGGCCTGTTTTAACCCACATGGTGAATTCTTTAACATGCAAACCAAATATGGATTGATGATGTAGCCATTATGCTGCTTCATGTATATCTCCTCATGAATATCTCCATGCAAAAATGATGACTTAACATCCATATGATGCACTTCCCAGTGCGTAGATGCTGAAATTGCCAAAACAAGGAGGATGGAGTCCATTTTTGTGACCGGTGCAAAGGTCTCATGCTAGTCCACACCTTGGACCTGAGAGAAACCTTTTTCCACCAGGATTGCCTTATATTTGTAGGTTCTTCCATCAGCAGGAACCTTGTTCTGAAACACCCACTTGCATTGAACCAATTTCCTTCCCAGAGGAAGAGAAAGTAGCTCCCAAGTAGTGTGTTCCTGAAGAGAATTCATCTCTTCATCCATGGAAACTTGCCATATCGGATCCTTCTGAGCATGGTAGTAGGATTTTGGGTCTGCACTAATCATCAAATAAAAATTTTCAGACAGAAAATTATCATGACAAGAGATTTCAATACCTTCTCTTTGGAAATCAGACTAGGTTCTCCTTGGATCATCTGAATTTCGAATGTTATCTCCTACAGAGGAGAGTGTCTATCGGGCCCATGTGGGAAGATGATTTTGTACTTCAATTTCTGATTCAGCATCTGATGTTTGCTGCACACTGATATCAGAAATTAGAGGATCCAAATCAGGGTCATCACCCCCAATTTCATCATCCAAATATTCAGTAGAATAGGAAGGAAAATCAACAGTTTTCTCTTTCAATAGTTCCACCTCCTGAAGAGGCTCATTGAACTTGACACTTATTTCAATGATGATCTATTTTGTTTTGTTATCCAGTAGCTTGAAACCTTTTGATTCATTAGGATACCTTATAAAAAAACATTCTATGCTTTGCGGTTGCAAATCCCTTCTTTTGTCAAGTGGAATCTGGGTTTCCGAAGTATGCTTCGAAAGGGGTATTCCCTTTCATGGATGAGTGTCGAACCCTGTTTTGAATGTATGTTGTAGAATGCATGGCTTCAGCCCACAAATTTGTAGCCAACTTCTTTGATTCCAACATACAGGTGGTCATCTCCTTGAGAGACCGATTCTTCCTTTTTGCTACTCCGTTCTGTTGGGGAGTGTAGGGAATTGAATGTTGGACCTAAATACCACTTTGGGATAAAATTTCCAGCAACTCATTACTGACATACTCCCCACCATTATCAGATCTCAATATCTTGATCTTAATCCTAGAGGCATTTTCGATCAAGGCCTTGAATTCAGAAAATTTTTCACATACTTCAGACTTCTTTTTGAGAAAGAAAACCCATGTGTACCTTGAAAAATCATCAATAAAATTCAGAAGATACCTTAATCCATTCATGGATGTGACAGGAATCAAACCGCTGATATCAGAATGTATCAGCCCCAATATGCATGTAGCTCAGTTTTCCTTCCCCCGGTCGAACTTGTGCTCAGGTTGTTTTCCAATCACACAGCCCTTGCAATTTCCTGTGGTTTCCTTGATGACCGGGAGGCCTTCAACCATGGAGTTATTCTGTAATTGCTACAAATATTTTAAATTTAGATGGCCAAACCTTTCATGCCACAGCCTACTAACCTCATTTCCATGAGTTAGCAGAGCGGTGGGCTTTGCATCTGGCACAAAGTGGGAGAACTCATAGGCTCTTACATGATGGTTTGCAAGGCCTTTAGCATTGAGTTTCCCAATTGAAAGTTCTATTATCTCAACATCATTTGGGATGAAAGATACTCTCTTAGGCACTCCTGTATGTGTCATCTAATAGACACTAAGGATATTTGATGCCAAAGATGGTACATACAAAACATTTGAAAAATAGCCATTCTCAAGATCAACCGTAGCTTCTCCTTCTGAAATGATGGTGGAGTCATCTCCCATGTGGATGGGGACATATTTGACAGACACCAAGGATGAAAAGGAGTCTCTTTCAGCCATCATGTGGTTCAAAGTTCCAGAATCAATCAAGAGTGCTTTGGACTTCAAAGTGCTTGCCATGAGGGCATGACCTTTTTCATGCTGTGGTTCCCGATCTTGCTGATCTCTCCTCTGAAAGGTTTTCACAAGATTGATATGATTTCTCCCAAGGAGAGAGGTAGCTTCATCAAGCTTATTCTTCATGCAATCATGTTTAGGGTCGAAGCCCTTCCCGCAGTATGAACACTTGACTTTTTCCTTTCCATGATGCCCTTTTCATTTGTTCTTCCTTGAGCCAGAAGACTCATCATGCTGTTGGTTTTCAAGTCTATGCTTAGGAGCTTTGAATTTAGTTTTTGGGTTCTTATACTGCTTTCCTTTACCCTTCAGATCTTTGGGCCCCAAGACGTGGAGGGCTTGATCATGGGAGGATCTAATGATCCCCATCTAGACAAGCTTATCATGTTCACTTGTTAGGGACTCAATGAAGGCATTGAGTGTAGGCATCTTCCATCCAAGAGTTGTGAGCTTCCCTGCATGGAATGTAGAGACAAAAACTGAATAATCAGCTCCAAGTTTGGAGAGTATGGCGAGGATGAGTTGATCAACCACCTTCTCCACTTTCCATTGCTTCAAGAGTAAAATAGTGTGCTTGAACTTTGTGAAAAAGTCATTCAAGGTCTCGAAATTGGAAGGATAGAGAGACATCAATTCATTTTCAAGCTGGTAAAATCTCAAATCATCCTGATTTCCATACAGGGCTTCCAATTTGTCCCAAATTTCTTTTGGATTCTTCAATCCTACAAGATGGAAAAGAAGATATCAGGAAATAGAAAGGCACAAGAATCTAAATGCTTCATCCTTCTTGTTCAAGAATCTTGATTTTTCTATTGCAGAACCAGGCTCATCTTTAGTGTCCATGGTGACTCTATAGAGTCCTCTGGAGCACAGCTAAATCTCCATGTCTCCTTTCCATGAGTGGAAATTGAATGGAGTCAAAATATCTACTAAGGAGGCCATCTGGCTCTGCTGGACTGAATGCTTCACCTGTAGAAAACCTAAAAATCACAACAGAAAGGGAAATGTAAGGTCGGACATCCTGCACATTTTAGGATTTCATCACATCCAGCATAGTAAATCAAGAAATCTTGATCAACAAGTTCTTTACTTGGGGTATTAAATGGTAAGCCTTGTCTTCTGGTGCAGTGTTGGATTTTTGAGCCATTGCTCAATTTTCATGCAAAAATCTATCAAAAAGCTTGTTTTTGAGAGATTGAGTTTTGTCTCACCATGAGATATGATACCATATTAATATGCACAGTGATCTAGGGACTCAAGCACAGTCTCATCAAAGATTAATTAACAATAACACATGAAAATGGTGTAATCGGGCTACAAAATGAGTAGTCGCTCTGTATAATCAAATGAATGAATGATGATACAATACAATGATCATGCTGCAAGCATGAATGACCAAGCAATATGAATCCTCAAGGAGGTCATTCGAATTGAATGTGTGAGTCTAGATTAATGGAATGTAAGCCACAGTCAACACTCAAGTTAACCACTGATCAAAACCCTAATTGACTCAACTGAGCCCTAACTGAAGTCGAAGTGCAACAAATGACTGAGTCTTAATTGAAAGAGATCAGACAAATGTCACAGCAACAAAACTGTCAAGTGGTGGTGCTTCAATGACTCCAATGAACCTCGATGAGGTTAACTGAAGTGTAACTTAACATTAGAAGTGGTTGGAGGCACCCCTATTGACTCCAGTTCATTAAATAATCATTAAATAATCAATTTAATGAAGGGAGGCACCTTCAATGCTTTGTTTAACTGCTTGTAACCATCAGTTAACAATAAAATGCATTAATGACACTCACATCACCCCCAGAGTGCTCTAGTTAGCTTCCCTAAATGTAGGAGAAGGCTAAGTTAGCCTCCTTGACTGAAGGTAGGAATGGGTGTGAAATGGATGATGTCATTTAATGCTCCACTGATGTTAATTAATGTCAATAATACTTAGGATAGTGGTTTAACTAGGAAAAATTGACCAAAATGAGTGTGTATGGTGGTAAATGTCTCCAACACCCCTTCACATTAATCTCAATTCCCCATACCCAAACTATCTACTAAAAACTAATTCAGATTATGAAAGTAAGATTTATTCATAACAAGATGGGGAGGCAGGAACAGGTGGGATTATCTTCAATCTCAGAGGAAACATTGTCACTTATTTCTCCTGGGGAATAGGACATAGATATAACAATGAAGTGGAATGGCTCTCGCTTCTCCTAGATTTGGAATTTGCAGGGAAGGATAACATCTCGAAACTCATAGTTTTTGGAGACTCAAAACAATTCATCTAGAAAATGAGGATGGATTACAACCAACTATAGAATAATTTAGGACCCCATTCATCGCCTCAACCCAGTTCTGCAAGCTACCTATTTTCAAACTCTCAAAGGCAATAATACCATAGCGGACAAGCTAGCTAATCAAGAGATCAAAAACAAACTTTCCATAGTTTCTATTAAGGTCCAACCAAACATCCATAAGCATGTTCCCTAGTCGGCATTTTTATAACACTTTGTCGGGGTGCAATGTTCATCCCTCCCATCATTATCATCACCGTTCAAGTTTCTAGTACTCGACTGATAAATGTCCATTATTGTGGATAAGTGGCTCCGATGTTCACATGTTGGACTTCAATGATCGTCCTACTCTCTGGATTTCCAAGACTCTGAATTGATTGCTGACACGCTCCATGGAAGAACCAAGCAGTATGAATGAAATCCTACCAAACTTTTCTTTGCTTAGTGATTCTGAGGAAGAAGAGATCTCCAGGTTTTCTTGTACCCCTTTTGTTTTTTGGTTTTCTACAAAAGAGCTGCAGTTCAGGATTTTGTTCACTAGCTTAAATAGTGCAAGGTTTTCTAGTTTTGGTCTTCCTTTCAACCCTTTTCACCTCCTATCATTGTTCTTCGCTCCCATATCAGCTACAAGCAATACCCAGTTTTCAATGGAGAACAATCAAGGAAGTTCAGAAATAAATGAAATCAATTCCACTTTGACAGACACAAAAATATATCTGCGTCGGTTTTATGAAACAGTGTGCACTGGTGTGAAGGAAAATAGGGTTGTTGCCTCTGATGTTAATTATTTGGAAAATCGAATGGGTTGGCATGAGTCAATAATTAACAACAATGATTGTGACCTTCGTGAGCTGATGGGAACAATTGATTTCATCAAATAAGAAGTCTAGAAAATGGTAAATATGAACCACTGCAGCCATTGCGAAGAAACTCCAGATCATGGTGATGACCCAGTGAAAGAAATATCGGTCGTGCAACCCGATCGCGGGTTAGAAGGAAAGAAAAATTAGCATTTTCAGTCATGGAAACTAGATGCATTTATGTATTTTGTTAAATAGTCATTTTGTTAGAATCTACCCTTCAATGAGTTTAAGTTATTTTAGAATGATCCAAGAACTCCTCTTAACTCCACTATCAGTGTAGATATCTCAATCTTTATTTTTCAGAACAACTTGATACTTTATCTCCTCCTTTTTGTAGCTATGGTTGTGCTCAGCCTTTTTTATCCATAAAATTTTCTCTGGTTCTTGTTAAAAAAAAATCATTCATAACCAGCATCATAGAAAAAAAATTAAAGATACAAAATGAATAAAAGAGTGTGTGTACATACATGTGTTTTTGTGCAAACAAAACATATAAGTAAATCGATATGAATGTAGTAAAACAAAAATTGTACCATAGATTTTTTATATTAATAAATATTATCGTAAAAAAATGTTTCCATTATACAATATTTGTCTCATAATGTATATATTCACTTCTTTTTCTATATTTTATTTTCCAAATATTTGATTATTGGTTCATCACTAGTTAGTTCATTCCCCTAAAGAGTTGGGCCCTCTTATGGTGTTTATCAAATTTGAATCCCTTCATGCATTGTACTTATATTGGAGTACTCATGGCATGTAGGATTCTTTGGTGGCCTATAGAAGAGTCATTTTATCTGAATGCTTTCCTTGTTGATTACCTAGATTTTGTCTATGGGTGGGTTTCTAGTTTTTTGTTGTAGGTATTTGTAGGATTGTTATTTTTATTTTATAATTTCATATCTCACCATGGATAATCTACTCATTCTCCAATCCAGATGTATTAGGGTCCTTTCTCTTGTCAAGGATGAACCACCACCTATTAGGAGGGGGATCACCTTTCAAGTAAAGGTTACTAAAAATATTATTTTGAAAGTGATTTCATACATACCAATCAAGTTGAGATTGAAGTTGTGGATGAGGGTGTTGTCCCACACTTTAAACCCACTTTGACCAATATGTTCAACTTCATACTGCAAGTTAAATATTTGAGTGGTGATCATTTTTAATTGTTCATTCACATGATGTTTGGGACTACTATTTCCTCAACTATGGAAGAATCCACTTTGTCTTCCCTTGGTGTCTAAGGAGGGACTTTGATAAACTCTCCCCAACCATATTCAAGTGGATTTATTTCTCCATATACCTCAGCCAACACATCTATGTTTTCCATTTAAGTAACTCCTTCCATACACATGGTTCCACCTATAGGTAAATCCAATATTTCACAACCTATTTCATCTTTGTAACAACCCACCTCTTCCTTCGGTTTTGGTGGGGGATCATATGCCAATTTTAACACTAGTGGTAGTTCTAGGTCCACTGCTAGTATTTCTACTAGTATCTTGATTATTCCTAATGCTAGATTTCTATTTGGGTAGAATACATCTATAGGGATGAGATATACACCTACTTCAAAACGGGGTCAATTATGTTAGTGTCATCAACCTATTGGAGGGTCCACCATTCCTAGTAGGGTTCCTTTTATTGGAAGCAGACCCATTTTTTGTGCTTTACCTTTCAAAAGTAGAAAGAATGTTTTGGTGGTTTACCCTTCACTAGGGGAAGAAGTATCCCTGGCACATTACTCTTCCCCAAGGGTAACACTTTTCTTAGGGGCATTCCTTATCATAGTGGTAGTTAGATTCCTTGTAATACCCTGGTTTTGACCCCATTTGCGTTAAAGGGTACATGATGTAAATTTTGTAATTAATCATGGTGAGGAGATAAAGGAAAAAGCCCCACCATCGATTCGGCTATGTTATGTTTCGGCACTAGGGATCGTTACCGATGGTATATCATGTTGTCTGACACGTTATAGATTTGACATCATGTAAATACACACATCAATTTAATTAAACCTATAGCTAGCTACGATGGTGCAACATTAAATGAAAAGGGCATGATTCCCAAGGGTAAGGGGGGAGATTGCTAAACCTGGACCCCATGGGGAAAATCCATTTGTCACCACCCTGTTTGTTTTTCTTATTTTCCCTTGTGTCATCCACTACCATAAGTGTTTTGTTGTTAGTGGGGGTCGCTATCGGCTGGCAGGAAACCACTATGCCCACGCTTGATCACTCTCCATGACGTGCCTCTTTGGTAGCAGATGGTCTATCCACTATGGGGATGGAGAGTATGTTTAGTTTCCTCATGCAGGTGGAGATAAAAGGATCCACAATCTGTTGTTTGGGGGTTCTCTGCTACCTCACGGATTGTTGACCTGCAAGCATGTTCGTTTTCCTCTACCAGGACGGATTGATAGCTTGGGGGTCAGTTCTTCCTTTCTCGTGGAGATTGTAGTCAGTGGGTTGTGTTCATCCTCAGGTTCATGCTGAGAATTGATTTCTTTGGTGAGTCATTATGTTCAGCCCCCTTATGCACCAATGTAAAATGGGCATGGTCCTCCTCACGCAAAATCTTCTCTTTTGTTTTGAGACTCACACAGCAAGCTGAAAAGCATGTTCTATCATCCATGATCTCATGTGAATGAGACTATGCATTTTGTGCAGTGTGTAAGTTCATGCATATTCTCCTTATCAATTGTGGTCTATGTCTATGTTTTTCCCTATCCATGTTGGGAGTTGGGCTTCTTCCCATTGCAGACTGTGTAGTTGTTGCCATGGTTTCTTTATGATATTGGGGTTGTTGTCTTCCCATGGTTTTGGGTTGCTTCTTGGTTGCTGAGGTTATTGGGATTGTTGTTGAGTTGTTTTGGCCACGCTAGGGCCAAGAACTACTCTGAAGCGTTGTTGACCTGAACTGTGTTTCACCTTGTGGTTTGGGGTTGTCACCTTGTTGCCTTCCTCTTCTTCACAGACCTGTGAACTGTTTGTTTTGTTGCGGTATGCAGTGGTTGGTCTTCAGACTATTGAGAGTAGGACTAGAGGCTGGGTATGCTTGAGAAAACTGGTGTTTGAGGTCACCATCTTAGCATTTGGCCTTTCCTAGCTCCGTGACAGCTTGACAAACCCTGGTATGTGGGCTTGGCTGATTTTTGTACCTTGGCTATGTGTAAGCCTACTTTGACCCTTACTCCATGAGGAATCATGCCCATCTTGGGGGTGGCAGCGTTGCCAAGAGATTGATGAGCACGCTGGCCTAAGGTTGGGTGGAACATTGTAGTGACGTAGCTGGTTGCAGGATGAGTACTTATCAGATGAGTAATCTTGTCCATTTCAATTCTACATTTATATTTACCGATTAATGAATATGATGAACATGTGGCATGCTTGAATGTGTGTATTCTTGCTTCCGCTATGTAAATGAAGGGTTATGCATCTTAGTATGTTTTATGTTTAAGCTTTTTATCTCAGCATAATATGCATGTTCATGTTCATGGGGCTATTTGCCTGTATGTTTGATGCTAGTAGCGTCCTCTTCGCTGGTCAGAGGGTTGGGGACGTTACAGTGTGGTATCAGAGCTAAAGTTGCAGCATGAGCCTGAATGGGCCATGACATATCAGATAGCAGAGGTAGGTTGCCTTTTTCCCAGCAGCAATCAGAAAAATGTGGCAAGGAAACTCAGAAAATTTTCTAAGTGGCAGAACTATCGGCCCATCAGAAGACTTAGTGACAATATCTTCCAATGCAGCGACCACTTAGTGGGAAGGCCACCCGATGGATGATAATTGGAAAAAATTTGAGAAATTTTTCTAATTCCGACCATTGGTGATCGGCGGAAGATAGTTGTTCTCATCGGTGATGGTTAGACGAGGAAACTACCGATGAACATCGGCAAGAAGTAGTTGATCGAGTGCCTGCCATTGTGGATGGCTAGAGCACTATGCTTTCGATGCATAGAGCCTACGACTATTGACGCCAGGGAATTTTGGAAAATTTTCCAAAGTAACAGGACTGTCGATGATTGGCGATGATTAGTTGATCGCATTGTTGATGCATAGCTGATCATGTTGTCGATGCAGTGAAAGTTGACGACTACAGCAGAAGGAATTAGTGGAACAAAGAGCCTCCGTTGCGGAATCCCAGTGCACTAAACCTCCGATGGTTACAAATTCCACTTGCCGATGCCATGGTGGTTGTTAGCTGATGTGACCGAGAATGGTGGAATCCGGAGCCGCTGTTGTAGAAGGAATCAGCCGAAGGCCACCGATATGTCGTCAAAACTTAGTTGTTAGAGGAGCCGATAAGCAGCGGAGGAGTTGAACGATTTGATTGCCAAAAACGTCAGAAATATTTAGGCATTTTTGCGTCTGCCATTGCGGCTATTTTGAAAGGGCTATTTCCCCGACAGATAGTTGATCCGACAACCGATGCGGCGGAAGACGGAGGAGAAAATTCCCCAAAAAAAATTTCTAAGTGTTGATTTCATCAGCCATTGGGAAATGTTAGTTGTTCTTATCGCCGACAAATAGAGGATGGAAACACTGATACGTCGACAGGAAAAAGGTGAAGGTCACCAAAAATTTGTCATTTGAGGTGCTGATATGTCAGCGTCTGTAGAATTTTGATGATGGATCGGTGAGAAATAGAAGAATACCGCTGAAACGATGGAGAAAAATAGTTGGTGAAGCCACTGACAGCGGCGGCCAAAAGAAGAGACTTAAAGTGAAAATTCAAAAAATTTCTAAGGAACAAGATCATTGGCAATCAGAAAATGATAGAAGATCGAGTCGCTTTTAAATAGTGCACTAATCCTCTGATGCATACAGGTCACCAATGTGAATGTGTTAAAGCCTCTGATCGGAAAAGGATAGAAGATGATGAACCCCCATTGTGGCTACAGAATGAACTATTATGCCAATGCTAGTCCTTCTAGTCGCCGATGATGAGGTGTTCAGTGAGTAGTAGCTTCGAGTTCACTATGGTGGCAACAAACAGAATAGGATTAGGCAATGAAGCAGCCGACGTGGAGAAGAAGAAGAAGGAAAATTGGCGAAAATTTTCCTAAGTGATGAAAATGTCGGAAATAGGAACACTGATGAACATCGGAAGGATTTAGTTGATGGGACTGCCGCTGTTACGGATGTCTATGAGACTAACTGTCCAATGCAATAGTTGCTATTCACTCTAATAGCCAACGCATTGGAAAAAAATTTCCAAATTTTTTTCTAATGCATGAGATCATCGCCGATCAAAAAAGTTTAGTATACTACCCCTCCGATGGATAGCCATTTTGACCGCCAATCAGAAATGTTTAGTTGTTTAGACTACCGACCGGGAAAAGTTAGCATATGGAGAACCGCCATTGCGGCTACCATGTGGGCTAGCATTGTGATGGTTATAACTTTCAGCTTTCGATCTCCGACACATAACACTCAGTGGTTTTGAGCGCCGATGGAAGCTGGGAGAGTTAGCTGTTTGTGAGTCTGCCATTGTGGCTATCAACGAGACTATCAATATGATAATTAGAACTTGTGGCTGCCGATAGTGTTTAGGTCACTAATGCTGCGAAATGTTAAGGATCATTGACACATCGAAGGCAAGTTGTTGTCTGGTTGCCACAACGACAACAATGTTAGTGATTTGAACCACTGATGCCATGGAGAAACTCAATACACCTGACCGGTGATGTTGTGCACAAGTTGGTTTCCTCTCCAACTAAGTTTGAAAGGTTAGATAATTACGGTAGAAGGAAATAGAAGGGCAACCTACCAATGAAATTTAGAACCTCAGACCATACAGGTTCGATACGCCAGAGAAAGATAGATGAGCAGACTACTGATGAGCAGTGGGGAAAATTAGTGGTTTTGGACACCAAAACATCGGAATAGTAGTTGGGATGAG
The DNA here is from genome assembly GCA_001517045.1 of Pseudotsuga menziesii. Lineage (NCBI taxonomy): Eukaryota > Viridiplantae > Streptophyta > Pinopsida > Pinales > Pinaceae > Pseudotsuga > Pseudotsuga menziesii. The sequence continues at coordinate 192,580 of LPNX011057120.1, forward strand.
ACCCGATCCTATACAAGAAATTTGGGTTTTCAAAGGGGATTTTCCAGGAAAATTTCAACTATTTTCCATGGAATTTTCAGCAAAATTCCAGCTGGTGTTCCAGTGGGTTTGGTAGTAAATTTCTCATTAGAGTTTTCGTAGTCCCAAGGCTAAAAAAGAAGAAGAATTCTGTGTGAATGAATTTGACAGTTCAGACCAAAATATAATTGTGTGTTTTTCCTAAATTTGATGAAAATCATCATGTTTAAAGTGGTATGGTTTTCACACCCAAGGTCCAAATGAAACGTAATGAAACATGTGGATATAGATTAGAAAGATTATCCAGCAGGGAACAAGGGGAAGCCACCAGAATCTGAGTATGGAGCAGCAAAGTGCTAGTGATTGCTTGAAAGAGAAATGTGCTACTATCAAGGTGGACAAATCCAGGAATTGCATGCTCAGAGGTAGCAAGACCATGCAGTCAAACCAGCTATTGTATGGAAGAGGAGTTCCATGCAAGGATGAGGGACTTAAAATGGAATTTTCCTTAAACCCTATGTTGCTGATTATAACTACATTTTCTAAGTTTTATACATGAAACGTATGAGGTTATACTATGCATGCATAGGATATTGCATGTTGGTAAGAATAGTGAGGATTATACGTTTATAAGGAATCACTAATGACAATTATTGCATTGATGTTGGCATTAGCTGGAAAAAACAACGACAACATGGACATGACTGAAAATGTTGTTGATTCTAACTAGAAACCCTCTGGGGAAAGGGATAAAGCAACAAGTCCACAATCAAAAGTTGGTAAACAAACTCTGCAATCTCCTGCAAAGGACCAACCAAACTTGTAATGTCAAGGGTGTAAGTAGAACCCATGAAGGTAATGGTGTAATTATGACCATTGCATTGAGTGGTAAAAGTAAAAGATCTCATACCATGTGGATATGTGAATTTTATGCTGCATTCATATAGAAGGGTTTCATGCCTGCATTATGTTGTGATGAGCTTAGTAGCCAAGGAAAGTAAGCACTGCTGATCTTGATTATGATAATGCATCCTATTTGAAGTAGTCATGGTTAGGCCATGCACGGTATGTTTGAATGCATAATATTCTTGAATCAATGCAAGGTAGCATTGAGAGGATATGCATTAAAAGATTTTATGAATCTTGTAGTTATGCATTGAATCATTGCATATAAAGGGTGTGAGTAACTGATTACGTAAGTATGGGTGCAAGGGTTGTGATACATTGCATGAATGCATTGAGATAGTGTATGTGATTTTATGCATAAATAATGGCTGAAATGATGAATTGATGACAATTCTGGAACCATTTCAGAGGCTATTATGAATGCAGGATAGTAAGTGCATGAGGAGGGTAGTCATGATCAATTGGCTGCCGAAAATGCTCTATGGAAGGTCAAGGTGGTACAAATGATATGCTTGTGAAGTAAGGAGTATATGAACATCTCACTTTAGCATAAATGATATGATGGTACCCCGTAATTTAAAGTATGATAACGATTGTGTGAAGTAAATGAGTTTTGGTAATATTGGTGTGATTAATAGCTGAAAGTATTGGAATTTTATAAATTCTGAAAATGCTTCAGTGACTGTTACAGCAATGAAAATGTTATATGCATCAAGACTTACCGAGTGTTTGGCTGATTGAATTTCAGGTTTCAGATAAATTGTTGGAGCATGGAAATGAGAGTAGGACCGTGACAAAGGCAAGAATCTACCATGTGAAAGAGCCAAACCTCATGAGAAGAGTCTCATGGCTGGGATAATAGTTTCTATGCATAATGAGTTGTAAGTTTGAATTGTGAATTTTGGATTTGAGAAATTGTTGACAACTACTAATCACTATTGGCTTGCATAAGATTGTGTCAGGAGGACGCATTGTAAGTGGGTATTCATGTTATTCTAGTAAGAATGAAATTATAAGGGGTATAGTGGTGCTTCTTAAAAGGGACCCACAAATGAGGATGACCTCATTTCCAAGCAAATCAGTTTCTGCAGTAAACAGAGTTGTACATTCTCATTGAATTTAATTAATAATGTTATTGCTTGGTTATGAAACAATCAAATTTGGATTGTATTATTAGATAATGATGGACTATTTGGCTATTTGATGAATGTTCCAGGGGTACATGTTGCAAGAAGACCATCTGTGATGGCCTACAAGAGCCAAACTTCATGGGAAGGTTTTCCCTTATCTTGAAAATGGGTTTCGGGGGGGAAACTCCATTGGACATTTTGGAAATGTTGCATCTGCACTACATGTTTGGTAAGCAACATGAGTGAGATGGTATGGGTTATGTCGATAGGACATGCATGGATATAAAATGTAAAGAGGAATTGGGATGGCAAACCAAGGGATTTTCAACTCAGAGAAGGGAGCCCCCATTCCTCCTTAATGAATAAATACTACTACAACAAATGGATACGTGTTCTATAACACTAGCTAAGAACAAATTGCTAAATTCAATATGCAGAACATGTTTTTATTTTATTACGGCCGATTGCTTGAGTATGAATAGGGCCTACATGATACACACCGGACAAGGGTGCACACTTTTTCGATGTCAGATCATGAAAGGATTTTCAATATTGATTACACCCTAGGGAGTGGACATAATCCTAGTGTCTCAATACTTGAGAATGAATGGTATGAAATATGGTTACCATTTTAGAGAAATAATGCTAACAAATATGCTTATACTACTTGTGTTGTCAAGATAAACAAAGGTAGTTTGGTATTATACACTAAATAGAAAATGGCTTGAACTCATCCTACCTTATACAGAGAAGGGGAGCAACCATGTGGGGAGGATCCATGGTTGAGAGGTATGAAAATAGACCAGAGACACTAAAAGTGTCATGACTAAATAGAGGCGATTGTTGATGGTCTGATAAACCCAATGAGTGTTGGCTTGACTGTGCATGGTATATATATATATAAGGATGTTGTGAAGCATCCTGCGTGCTAACCTAACATCCAAGTCCATAGGCGATCCCAAGGCTTGCAAAGCGAAGAAGGTATTATTCTTGCACATTGATCTAGGAACAAATAATCAATCTCGTCAAGAAATAATCAACAAAATAACTCAGAAATGGTGTTAATCGGAACTAGAACGGTTTCCTCTATGTATTATCAATAAACAATGAATGGTTACAATAACGCTATCAAGAAATAGCTTGAATCAATGAGGAATTCAAGTACTTTAGGGGGTCATTCAAATTCAATGAGTGAGTCTAGATTAACTAATTGTAAGTCGTTGGTTCGCACTCAGTTAACCACTTGACCAAAACCCTAATTGACTCACCAAACCCTAACTAAAGTTGGAGTGAAATAAATGACTAAATCTCAACTGAAGGAGATCAAACACATGTCATAGCAAGCCAACCATCAAGTGCTAGTGCTCCATCACTTCAATGAACCCTGATAAGGTTAACTAAAGCTGAACTGATCATCAAAAGTTGGTGGAGGCGCCCCTGTTGACTCTAGATCATTAAATAATAATAAATAATCATCAAATAATATATTTAATGAGAGGAGGTGCCTTATTTAACTGGTTGAACTGATTGTAACCACAAGCTACCAATTACGTGCATTAATATCACTCAGATCACCCCCAGAGTGCTCTAGTTAGCCTCTTTGACTGTAGGAGAAGGATAAGTTAGCCTCCTTGACTGTAGGTAGGCATGGGTGTGACTAGATGATGGCAATTAATGCTCCACTAATGTCAATTAATGTCAATTATACTTAGGATAGTGGTTTAACTAGGCCAATTTGACCAAAAAGAGTGTGTATGGTGGCAAATGTCTCCAACACCCCCCCTTAAGCTATACTCGAGAAGAGTTAGAAAACATAGATGCATAAAAATGCTAGGGCATCGGAAACTAAGGCCACAGGTCACCTTGTACAATGTTGAAACTAAAACAATGCTCAAAACAAACTAAGTGAGGAAAAGAGGGAAAACCCAATGGGAACACCCCCCCCCCCCTCAAGTTGAACACTGAAAGTAGTATGAATCACCCTGATGAACTCACCCCTAGTAGTGAATGGAGGTAATTGAACTTCTTTTCTAAAAAGCTCTTGGTGAAGATGTCTACAATCTGCTCATCAGTCGGGCAGTATTGCAGAATGATGGTCCTATCATGCATTAGCTCTCTGATGTAGTGTATGTGAATCTCTACATACTTGTTCCTCTGCCTGGTAACTAGATCCGTGGATATATTAATAGCACTCTGGTTTTCACAAAAGAGGAAAATGGAAAAATTACTACCAAGATCAAACTCTGAAATAATTCCTTGCAACCAAACTGCTTGGATGCAAGCATTCACTGCTCCTCGATACTCAGCCTTTGCTGACAATAGTTCTATTGCATCCTGCTTTTTGCTTGACCAGCAAATGGGGCCACTTCCAAACATGAATACATACCTGAAATTTGACTACTAATCAATAGAATCACCCACCCAATCGGAATTTGTGTATCCAACCCGCTCTAGCTCGGAGTCTGCAGCATAGTGAATGTTGTAGGTCCTGGTTCCCTGAATATACTGGATGATCCTCTTGGCTTCCTTCCAATGAATATCATGAGGCTTCTACATGTATCTTGATACAACATTCATAGCATAACAAATATCATGCCTATAATGTGTCAATTACAACAAGCTACCAATCAGTTGTCGATAGATAGTTCAGTCCATGGGAGGTGTGTGTTTTCCTTCCTCAAGGTTGATCCCTGAAAGGAAAAGGAATGGTGTAGGCCTACATTCAGCCATGTTAAAATTGACTAACAAATCTAAAGTTTCTTTGGACTGAGTGACCATAATCCCATCATAATTTTGCTCAATTTCGAGCCCCAAAAGTTGTTTTAGAAGCCCCAAATCACTCATTTCAAAGGCATTGTGGAGAGCTGTTTTGATGGCTGAAATGGAGGAAACTGTGTTACCTGTGATCAGTAAGTCATCAACATATAAAACAATGATAATTATACTACCATAATGCTTCTATAAATACACATTTGGATCTAGTCTACATCTATGAAAGTTTTGCAAGAGAAGAAAGGAATCCATCTTGGAATACCACTCTCTTGGGGCTTGTTTTAACCCGTATAGTGACTTCTTTAGCTTGCAAACCAAAGATGGATCAGTGATGTAGCCCCAAGGCTGCTTCATGTATATCTCCTCATGAATATCTCCATGCAGAAAGGCTAACTTGACATCCATGTGATGCATCTCCCAGTGCTTAGATGCTGAAATTGCCACAACAAGGAGGATGGAGTCCATTTTTGCAACCGATGCAAAGGTATCATGGTAGTCCACTCCTTGGACCTAAGAGAAACATTTTTCTACCAGCCTTGCCTTATATTTTTATGTGCTACCATCAACAGAAACCTTGGTCCAAAACACCCACTTGCATTGAACTAGTTTCCTTCCTGGAGGAAGAGAAACTAGCTCCCAAGTAGTGTGTTCCTGAAGAGAATTCATCTCTTCATCCATGGAAACTTGCCATCTCGGATCATTTTGAGCATGGTATTAGGATTTTGGATCTGAAATAATCATCAAATAGAAACTTTTGGACAGTGAATTATCAGAACAAAAGAGCGCAATACCTGCTCTTTGGAAATCAGACTGAGTTCTCCTTGGATCATCTGGATTTCCAATGTTATCTCCTGCGAAGGAGAGTGTCTATTGGGCCCATGTAGGAAGATGATTTTGCACTTCAGGTTCTGATTCAGCATCTGATGATTGATGCACACTTATATCAGAAATTAGAGGATCCAAATCAGTGTTATCACCCCCAATTTCATCATCCAAATATTCAATAGAATAGGAAGAAAATTCAGCAATTTTCTCCTTCACTAGTTCCATCTCCTGAAGAGGCTCATCAAACTTAACACTTCTCTCGATGATGATCTATTTGGTCTTGATACCCAGCAGCTTGAATCCTTTAGACATTAGAGAAATTTTGGGGTCTAAAATGGGCCTCCTAAGGAAAATAATAAAATAATAGTTAAAATAATAAAATAATAGTTTTAAAAAAATATATATTGATTAATTTTGGAGCAAGAAAGAAAAAAACTACTTTTTGTGTTCGTATTTTCGACATATCTCCCTGTGTTTTTACTCAAATTTTGATCGGGAGAGCTC
>LPNX011057120.1:199035-326360 GCA_001517045.1 Pseudotsuga menziesii
ATTAGGATACCCAATAAAAATACATTCTATGCTTTGTGGTTGCAAAGCCCTTCTTTTATCAAGCAGAATCCGGGCCCATGCAGTCGACCCAAACACCTATAGGTTCGACGCATCCGGCTTGTGTCCGAAGTATGCTTCGAAAGGAGTATTTCCTTTCATGGATGAGTGTGGCACCCTATTATGAATGTATGCTATAGAATGCATGGCTTCATCCCACAAATTTGCAGCAAGCTTCTTTGACTCCAACATACAGGTGATCATCTCCTTGAGAGACCGGTTCTTCCTTTTCGCTACTTTGTTTTGCTGGGGAGTGTAGGGAATTGAATGCTGGACCTGAATACCACTTTGGTAGAATATGTACAGAAACTCATTACTCAAATACTACCCTCCACTATCAGATCTCAATATCTTGATCTTAAGCCCATAGGCATTATCGATCAAGGCCTTCAATTCAGAAAATTTTTCACATACTTTTGATTTCTTTTTGAGAAAGAAAACCCATGTATACCTTGAAAAAACATCAATAAAATTAAGGAGGTAGCTTGATCCATTCATGTATGTGACAGCAATCGGACCACTAATATCAGAATGTATCATCCCCAATATGCTTCTAGCTCGGTTTTCCTTCCCTCGACCGAACTTGTGCTCAGGGTGTTTTTCAATCACACAGCCCTTGTAGACTCCCGTTGTTTCCTTGAAGACCGGGAGGCCTTCAACCATGGAGTTTTTCTGTAATCGCTACAAATATTTGAAATTAATATGGCCAAACCTCTCATGCCACATCCTACTAACCTCATTTCCATGAGTTAGCAGAGCAGTGGGCTTTGCATCCGCAACAAAGTGAGAGAACTCGTAGGCTTTTGCATGATGATTTACAAGGCCTTTTGCAATGAGTTTTCCAGATGCAATTTCTATTATCTCAACATCATTTGGGCTGAGAGGGACTCTCTTAGGCATTCCTATATATTTCATTTGATAAAAAATAAGGATATTTACTGCTAGAGACTATACATACAAAACATTAGAGAAAAAACCATTTTCAAGATCTACAGTACCTTGTCCTTTGAAAATGATGGTGGAGTCATCTCCCATGTGGATGGGGATGGATTTGCCGGTCTCCAAGGATGAAAAGGAGTCTTTTTCATCCATCATGTGGTTCAAATCTCCAGATTCAATCAGTAATGCTTTGAACTTTGAAGTGCTTTCCATGAGGGCATGACCTTTCTCATGTTATGGTTCCCGATCTTGGTGATCTCTCCTCCGAAAGCTCTCCGGAAGATTGTTGTGATTCTTATCAAGGAGAGAGGTTTCTTCATCAATATTTTTCTTCATGCAGGCATGTTCAAGGTGAAAACCCTTCCCGCAATAAGAACACTTGAATTTTTCTTTCCCATTATGCCCTTTTCCTTTGTTCTTCCTTGAGCCAGAAGATTCATCATGCTGCTGGTTTTCAACTCTAGGCTTGGGAGCATCAAATTTAGTTTTCTGATTTTTTTTCTGCTCTCCTTTACCCTTCAGATCTTTGGGCCCCGAGACATGGAGGGCTTGATCATGGGAAGATCGGATGATCCCCATCTGAACAAGCTTGTCATGTTCATTTGTTAGGTACTCAAGGAAAGCATTGAGTGTAGGCATCTTCCATCCAGGGGTTGTGAGCTTCCCCGCACAAAATGTAGAAACAAAAACTAAATAATTAGCCCTGAGTTTGGAGAGAATTGCAAGGATGAGCTGATCATCCTCCTTCTCCATGTTCCATTGCTTCAAGAGTAAAACAGTATGCTTGAAATTTGTAAAGAAATCATTCAGAGTCTCGAAATTGGAAGGTTGGAGAGACATGAGTTCATTTTCGAGTTGGTAAACCCTGAAGTCATCATTCTTTCCATATTGAGATTCCAATTTGTTCCATATTTATTTCAGCATCTTCAAATCTGTAAGATGGAAGAGAAGGTCTTGGGAAATAGAGAGGCACAAGAAACCGAAGGCTTCATCCTTCTTGTTCAAGAATATTGATTTTTTTACGGCGGATCCAGGCTCAACTTCAGTGTCCATGGTGACTCTGAAAATTCCTTTGGAGTGCAATTGAATCTCCATATCACTTCTCCATGAGTGGAAATTGTATGGATTCAAGAGATCTACTGAGGAGGCCATATGGATGTGCTGTAGCGAATGCTTCACCTGTAGAAACCTGAAAATCAAAACAGAAAGGGAAAAATAAGGTCGGATAGACTGCACATTCTAGGATTTCATCACACCCAGCATAGTCAATCAAGCAAGCTTGATCAACAAGTTCTTTTCTTGGTATATTGAGTGGTAAGCCTTGGCTTCTGGTGCGGTGCTGGATTTTTGAGCTATTGCTCACTTTTCATGGAGAAATCTGTCAAAAAGCTTGTTTTTGAGAGATATATCTTCATCCTGTCATAATCTATGATACCATATTATTCTTGCACATTGATCTAGGCACCAGACCAAACAAGCCAACCATGTCATAGCAAGCCAACCATCAAGTGCTAGTGCTCCATGACTTCAATGAACCCTGATGAGGTTAACTGAAGCTGAACTGATCATCAGAAGTTGGTGGAGGTGCCCCTGTTCACTCTAGATCATTAAATAATAATAAATAATAATTAAATAATATATTTAATGAGAGGAGGTGCCTTAACTAACTGGTTCAACTGATTGTAACCACTAGTTACCAATTAGGCGCATTAATATCACTCAGATCACCCCCGGAGTGCTCCAGTTAGCCTCCTTGACTGTAGGAGAAGGCTAAGTTAGCCTCCTTAACTCTAGGTAGGAATGGGTGTGACTGGATGATGGAAATCAATGCTCCACTGATGTCAATTAATGCCAATTATACTTAGGATAGTGGTTTAACTAGGCCAATTTGACTAAAAAGAGTGTGTATGGTAGTAAATGTCTCCAACAGCAGGATCCTGTGGACCAACGAAGAAATGCAAAATACAGATAAGTATTGGGTCATTTTGCAAATTCCTACTTAAGAATATGCTTGTGTATATGATTTGGTTATGATTTTTTACGCTCTTGTTTTAGAGATAAAAACTGATGAGAATAAACTAAACATGTGAATTTATTTAATCCTTGAATATAGGTATCGCTAGAAGCAAGGACTATGAGAGCATCCTAGGGGTGCATGTGGACATGTGACTGTCTTGAAGAGATCAGAATGAGCAGTAATGAAAAAGGTGCTAGTGAGACTGTGAAGTTCCTAGCAGCCAAGACAAACCATGTTGGGAGGCCCCATGGTTGAGAGGTCAAAAATCGACCAGAGACACTAAGTGTCATGAACAAGAGGGATTGGTCCAGCATTCATAGTGAAGTGAAAGAGGTTGAGAGCATGAAAGGACACAGCGGTGGTGTGGGTTCCAGGATGGAACAGAACAAAAGGGGAAAAAAGAACTCTTGCTGCTCTCTCTTGCCTTTTGATTATATATACACACATGTTTATGCATTGTGAAAACAAAAGGTTGTTGAATGCATGTATGACTGGAAATAGAATGTGTGTATTTGCTTAAAGTAAACTATGAATGCTGGAATGGTTAATTCCCTGCCCAAGAATGGACATGAATGAGTTCATGTGCCTGTTGGGAAGGCATGAAAAATATGAAAGTCTCCTTGATAAGACTTGGATTGTCATGCCAATTGGGTAATTAATTGACTGATATTAATGCCTATATTATGCTTGGTCTAATAGAATTTCAATGATGCATTTCATAGGTGAGAAAGATGAAATCCATTGGTGCACATTGATCATGGCACCAGACCAAAAGTTGCTAGACTTGGCTGAAGGTCTCCTTCAAATGATTGCTAGGACCCAATAGAATCTTGGGGAGATGCTCAAGATACAGAAAAGGCAGAATGAAATGAACCACCAGATTTTGCAAGACTCTATTGTTTTGCAAAGGGAGGTGAAAATCCTTATGGGAGAAATCAGCAAAGGAAAGGAAGGTGGGTCAATGATGAGACATCCGTCCAAGCGATCCGTTGAGAAATAGTCCAGGAATGAAGACTCAAAATAAATTGAGCAACTAAAGATGAAGAAACTAGTGAAATGTTGGGAATGCGGAGGACATCATTTATGCCGGTACTGTCCAATGAGGAAACATAAAGAGGGAAGCAGCCACAAAGTTCCTAGGCTTCAGGATAAGCCAAGAGCTGAGAACCAGCAAGAGAAGCTCATGGAAGCCGAGGGGCTTGGTCCTAAACATTTAGAATAGATAAATGAACATGGGACAGGTCTGCAAAATTTTGAAATTTTGATGTACAAATTGTATATGTATTGGAACACTGAGGATGGTGTTATTCCAAGGGGGAGGGGATTGTAATACCCCGGTTTTGACCTTGTTTGTGTTAAAGGATACATGATGTATATTTGTAATTAATCATGGTGAGGAGATAAAGGCAAAATACCCACCATCAATTCTGCTGTGTTATGTTTTAGAAATAGGGATCGTTGTCGATGGTATATCATGCTGTCGGGCACATTATAGCTTTGGCATCATGTAAATATGCACATCAATTTAATTAAACCTACAACTAGCTACGATGGTGTAACGTTAAATGAAAAGGGCATGATTCCCAAGGGTAAGGGTGGTGATTGATAAACCTGGACCCCATGGGGAAAATCCATGTGTCACCACCCTGTTTGTTTTCCTCATTTTCCCTTGTTTCATCCACCACCGTAAGTGTTCTGTTGTTAGTCGGGGCAGCTATGGGCTAGCAGGAGACCACTACACCCACGCCTGATCACTCTCCATGACGTGCCTTTTTGGTAGCGGATGGTCTGTCCACTATGGGGATGGAGAATCTATTCAGTTTCCTCATGCGGGTGGAGATAAAAGGATCCACAATCTGTTGTTTGGGGATTCTCCACTACCTCACGGATTGTTGACCTGTGACCATGTTCATTTTCCTCTAACAGGATGGATTGATAGCTTGGGGGATCGATTCTTCCTTTCTCATGGAGATTGTAGTTGGTGGGTTATGTTCAACCTCAGGTTCACGCTGATAATTGATTTCTCTAGTGAGTCATTATGTTCACTCCCCTTACGAACCGTTGTAAAATGGGCATGTTCCTCCTCATGCAGAATGATCTCTTTTGTTTTGAGACTCACGCAACAAGCTAAAAAGCATGTTCCATCATCTATGATCTCATGTGAATGAGCCTACGTTTTTTGTGTTGTTTGTAAGTTCATGCCTATTCTCCTTATCGATTGTGGTCTGCGTCTATGTTTTTCCCTATCCATGTTGGGAGTTGGGCTTCTTCCCATTGCACACTGTCTAGTTGTTACCATGGTTTCTTTGTGATATTAGGGTTGTTTTCTTCCCCTGGTTTTGGGTTTCTTCTTGGTTTCTAAGGTTATTGGGATTTTTGTTGAGTTGTTTTGGCCATGCTAGGGTCAAGAACAACTTTGAAGCATTGTTGACCTAAACTGTGTTTCACCTTGTGGTTTGGGGTTGTCACCCTGTTTCCTTCCTCTTCTTCACAGAGCTGTGAAATTTTTGTTTTGCTGTGGTATGCAGTTGTTGTTCTTTAGACTATTGATAGTAGGATTAGAGGCTGGTTATGCTTGAGAAAAATGGTGTTTGAGGTCACCATCTTAGCATTTTCCCTTTCCTAGCACCATGACGGCCTAATAAACCCTGCTATGTGGGGTTGGCTGATTTGTGTACCTTGGCTATGTGTAAGCCTGCTTTGAACCTTACTCCTTAAGGAATCATGCCAAAATCGGGGGTGGAAGCATTGCTCAGAGATTGATGAGCATGCTGGCCTATGGTTGGGTGGAACGTTGTAGTGACATAGCTAGTTGTGGGACGAGTTCTTATTAGATGAGTACTCTTGTCCATTTTACTTCTGCATTTATATTTACCGATTAATGAATATGATGAACATGTGGCATGCTTGAATGTGTGTATGATTTCTTCCTCTATGTAAATGAAAGGTTATGCATCTTAGTATTTTTTATGTTTAAGATTTTTATCTCAGCATAATATGCATGTTCATGTTCATGGGGCTATTTGCCCATATGTTTGATGTTAGTAGCATCCTCTTCGCTGGTGTGAGGGTTGGGGACATTACATTCCTTGGGGTAGCTTTATGTATAGAAACAATCCTTTCATTGGGAAGAACCAATCCTATGGAGGGAGCCAATTTAATTGGGGAAATCCATCCTATGGGGGTAATCAATTTGTTGGAGGAATTCATGCTTTCCAAATCCTTTAAACTTCTAGAAGCCAATATATGAGACAACTTCAGAGTCCAACATCCCTTAATTGCTATTGAAAATGTAAATTCAGAAGATACTATTCATTATAATGTTTGTATAATTATTTTATATTTTATTGTACCTTTATTGTACCTCCTTTCAGGTATTTTTTCCTTCCGATCAGAAGGTGTCATTACTGTAATTGGTCATGTAAGAGTTGAGGTAAAACCATGGGGGATTCACTTGTTTACCAATATCCTATCACGTTAGTTCATATTGTGGGTTTTTAAATTATTAAAAATTGAACCAATATATTGCAGGTATTGGGGGCATGAGGGGTTTAAGGTGGGGGTGGGTAGGGTGGTTTATAAGGATTGAGGTATAAAAAGGGGTGGGGAGGAGGTTTTAAGTATTGGGACGGGGTTTCAACAAAAATATTTTGGGTCAATATCTCTGGAAATTAAGGGTATTCTTTAATATCCCACGATCGCACGTGCTATGTGAGATGTTCACTAAGTGAAGTCCCTGTGGGTAAAACCTATGTTGCAAGTCGGGGCGATAGTCCCCAAAATAATAATGTAAAATGTATTTTTGGTCTCCTAGAAGGATAGGCCAGCCTAGTAGGGTCTATAAGTCGGCCCTGTTGGACCAACAGGTCACACACATGATTAGTATAAATAGGGAGGCACCCTCTCTCATTTAGACACACTGTAATCTCAAACAAATTCACTCCAAGGAAGAGAAAGAAAATTTCAATCCTGAATAAGAATAAGAAGTTGTAGAAGACGTCTCATATTTGGGTTGTATATCTCCATTTTACATTGTTCTAAGTGATGAATCTATACGGAAGAAGTTGTTGGGTTTTTTCTGTTGTGGTTTCCCAAGATAAAATTCTTGTGTGTTTTTTTTGTGTTGCACTTGTCTATATTTCAGTGATCATATTGCATATGGTTAGGATGGTATGATGCTAAATGTTTCAATATATTTTATAACCATTAAAAATATAACATGGTATCAGAGCCACCCTTAAAGAAGTATTTGTGGAGCCAAAACAATGCTACAACTACAACTAATGGAGATCATGGTTTCATGCTTGAAAACTATAGAAGACAGAATTTGGTTGTCTTGGAATTTTATCTATAAATAGAGTTTATAGAAGGATTGGGAGATGAAAATTTGAAAGGACGAAGACGAAATATTGATTTACCTTGTGTGCAAATTTCAATCTCAAATTCACTATAACTCAGGAGATATGATCCCTCCAAAATAGAGTTTTGCCTCTTCCATAATTTAGTCTTAAACATTTGACTTAGGAAGAAATTATATATCTTAGTCTAGGAAGATACAAATCAAATTTAGTAAGATGTTTCAGATAGGGATTTTATTGTAGTTTCTGTGGTGACAATTTCAAAACCCAAAGGTCAAAAAATGACACATGGAAGTATGTACACGTTCTTTATACTGAACCATTCCATAAACAACTCACCTTGAGAAACTTAGTAAAAGTTCCACTTTGTGAATCCAATTTTTCTCTAACCTAGGGGGTTGGAGAGAACACATATCAGGCTACCTCATGATGAAGTTTCATATCTTGAGGATCATAAATATCAGAGATGCATCCGAATTAAGACAATACAATTTTGTAGAAGAAATTGAAGAAACTAGGGCATCAAATATTTTGCAGTTATATCGAGAATTTTGGGGAAAAGAGTAAACCTCCCAGATCACATTGAGGGGGAACATATTTCTATCCAATTAGATCTACAAGACACCAAAGTTGAAAAATTAGGGTTTCTCTATCAAACCCTAGGTCCACCAGAAGTAGTCTTCCAGAAAAGCATTGAATCAAGAATTTAGTTCAACCAATCTCACTGGTAAGTTTTGTTCTCTCATTTCCATTTGAGGCTCTCACTTTATCATGATGAAAAACATTACCAAGATTGAGCACAAGCTTAAAGGAGCTGAGAAATTTCGGCAGAGAACTATAAGGTATTTCTCATACAAAAGAGCATGGATTAAAATACTATGTCAAAAGAGAAGTTGCAGATACAATGGGAGATGAGGACAAAAATAAGCATAATAAGGACCTAGTTAAATCCAAGAATATTGTTGCATATTCCATATAGGACCATTTGATCCCACATGTGTCATCGTTGAATAATCCCAAGGAGATATTTGTTGTATCGAACCAGCTAAGAAGAGCACAAGGGAAGATTCCTCGAGTAATAATGAACATGTAGTTTGATCGAGAAGGATTCAACCCATGATGAAGAAGTACCTTTTATCCATCTCAACATTGGAATGGATGTAGTTGTGATTGATGAAGAAGAATGAACACCTAGATCTATTATATAGAATACTTTCTTACCACTGTCGATAATGAGAAATATAAACATAGGTCCTTAAAATCAAATGATGGAGAAAATCACATAGTTAGAGAATCCAATTATTCTTGCAAGGAGACAAAGATGAAGAGGGAGTCTACTAAACAAACAAAGATAAGTGTTTAAATTGTTATTTCTTGTATATCTAATGGCTTAAATGATATTGTTTAGTTGCGTACATATTTATCTTCCTAGATTTAGGAAATGTATTATGCATGTTTGATTGTTTTCATTTATGAACAATATACTACTAACCTACATGTGATGGGTAAGTGGCCTATGGTGATGTAGAACAATCCATTGCTACTATCTAGAACTAAATCTCTTTGCTGACATATTGGGAGTAGTGCACACTCTTAATAATGTTCTGTTAGAGATGGAAGGCATCTAGAAAGTTACCATATATGATGAATGTTATAGCATTGGATAATATATTTGCATGGCTGTGTGACATATATATTTATGCCTAAGAATTTGTCATTATTAATAATTTTGAAAATTATGAAATGTTTCTAATCATGCAACTGAATTTGACTTGTAGGAAGGATCATATACAATCACCTACAAGAGAATAATGACAAGGCTTGTTCCAGAGAACAAGTAATAACGGTTCAGCCATAACAGTAAAAGAATATTCACTCCAACAAAATACTTTAAGAGGAACCTGAATCTCCAAGGGTTAGAGACACAATGATGGAAGAAAGAGCTTCAGAAGAATATGAGAATCATGATATGACTGAGCCACAAAGACCTGCATATCCACCTTGAGAGGTGAACACCTACAAGAGAAGACTATATTGGGAATGAGAGATCATCCAAGATGAATAAAAGTATGGTGCTCTAGATGGGACTTCCAAAGAAAGTAAGAGGTCTCAAACACACTCCTGTTATGTGGCACTATTGTGTGACATCATTGATGCAGATCCTTCCAACTATAAAGAAGAATCCCAAAATAAAAGTGGAAGGAGGCTATGATCGAAGAGTACTAGTTGATCATGCATAATGATTTCCAGGATGTGGTTTTGAGACCCGAAGGGAAGTCCACAGTGTCTTCCACGTGGATCTACAAGATCAAGCATGCAACAGATGGAAACATCGATAAATACAAAGCAATGTTTGTAGTTTCTCTCACAAAGAGGGAGTATATCATGGCGAGACATGTTCCATTAACTAGACACACTTCTCCAGTGAAGTAGAAGTGCATATTAAGTAAAGAACCACATGTGGGAAGAAGGATTTGTACGATATTAGAAGGAACCCATGGGATAACATATACAGTTACATGAGGAGATTGAGGATCATCTAGAGTGATGGAGATCTCAACCTTTGCTACAAGGTTGGAGATGGAATCCTACAGAGGACTAGAAGCTCATAGATGGGTGCAAGAGGAACATTCAACAAAGTTTGAGATAGAGGATCTCGGTATCCAAATACCTTGGGGGATGGCATAGATAGATACACAGAAGATTAGTAACAAAGGAAGATACATGTCACTCCAATGTCCCAATGCAGAGAGTACAAGATGCATAGGGAGTGACTACTGTAGATCTTAGAGCTTAGGAATCTTGAAATGATTCTTGGGATTAGAGGTGTGGAAAAACCTAGATGATATTTTCTTCAGGTAAGTAAAATATGTGTTCAATATGTTGGATTGTGAGGCTACACTGATGGCATCAAACTTGAATTTTCTATGCGATCCTACTTCAGAGATAGTTGATGCCACAATCTATAGGAATATGATTGGTTCTTATTGATGTACCTGATGAACATGAGGCCAATTATATTCTTTATAGAGAACACTTTGTTGTAGTACATGGTGGACATGATATGCACCTCGATTGCTCTCCATATGGACTATGTCATGTATGCTCCTGGGAGGATCTCCACTCGGGTGGAAGATGTAGGTTGTGTTGGGGACATAATGTAGGCATATGAGATGATGAGATGATATGGATAGAATGGGATGATAGTAGGAGACACAAGTTATTTTTTGGGAAATGCAAAATGAGGACCTAGATTGATGTCTTACTCATAGAGTTGATGAAGTCCTAGTTGGAGACATGCCTACATCAAGTATGAAATAGGATTGTATATGTAGTTGATGAATTCATGGTTGGAGTTGGGCCTACATATAGTATGAGATAGGATGGGATATATAGTTGATGAAGTCTTGGTTGGAGTCAGGCCTACATCTAGTATGAAATAGGACTATCTTTGTAGTTGATGAAGTCCTGGTTGGAGTTGGGCCTACATCCAGTATGAAATAGGACTGGCTCTATAGTTGATGAGGTCCAGGTTAGAGTCTAGCCTACATCTAGTATGAAATAGGTCTGGCTCTGTAGTTGATTAAGTCCTAGTTGGATCCAGGCCTACATCCAGCATGAAAAAGGGTTGGCTCTGTAGAACTTATTAGGACTTATAGAATTAGAGACATGTCACTAGTCAATATTCAACGTGATGAGAGTTGTTACAGCCATGATGATGATCCAGAGTGATGATAATCAAGTGATGATGATATGGTGATGATAATCCAATGATGATGATGATGTCCATTGATTTTTTCTGCTTGTGGTGATGGTTGTGTCAGAAGAATACCTTCCTTGTTAAGAGGGAGTGTTTTTGAAAATGTAACTTTTAAATATATTCTTCATTGTATTATTTTTATTATATTATTTTATATTTTATTGTACTTTTCTTGTATCTCCTTTCAAGGATTTTTTCCCTCCAATTAGAAGGTGTCATTAATGTAATTGGCCATGTAAGAGTCAAGGTAAAAACTCAATTGTATGTCGGGGTAATAATACCCAAAATAATAATGTAAAATGTATTTTTGGTCTCCCACAAGGATAGGTCATCCCAGTAGGGTCAACAGTAGACCTTATTGGACCAAAGGTCACTGTAATTCCCCATTTAGGATACGAAAAGAAATTGAATGAAATAATTATGTATAAATAGAAATGTCGGCTTGATACTAAGGAATAATGGTTAGTGTATTTATGCAAACTAGCATGACATGATTCATGTCTGTGGATCTAATATCAAGGATAGATATAGTCCCAATACTAAGACATGGTAGGACGCATTGGAAATACAGAGATAATATCCATAGTTATTCTAGAATTTCAGGACGAAATTTCTTGAAGTAGGGGTGTATGTAACACCTTGTTTTTACCCTGGCTCCTAAGATAATAATAAATATTACTTGAGGAAATTCTATGATGAATGATGACCTAGCTATTTATTATTTTGAGATCTAAAACTTTGTATGGATGTATTGTTGAGGGAACTTGATTTCGGATGACCCGGACATCTGTGAAACGATTAAATACATATGATATATGAACTAAGAATAATTATCTGACATATGGATTATATGATGAGTAAATTGTGAGTATGAAAATGATGTCAACATTTGGTTATTTATGAATGCAATTATATTATGATTTTAATTGTGAATTAAAAATCATGTGAAGTTAGCAGCAAGGATTTAAAGTTGTATAATGTTGAATGATTCACAAAATTCATGTACCAAGTACTCTGATGGTATGTCGAGTGTGACATGAAAAGTAGGTACATGAACCACAAGAAAGCATTAGTATACAAAGACTCTAGCAGAGTCAACGAATATGGCAAGTGTATCAATATTGTTTATAATATGATTAAATTATGATATGTTTGATGCACTAGCATGCATGGACTCTGGATGAGTTGGGAAACCTCGACAATTGAGATCGATTGATAGTTATGTTATTATTGAAATCTTATTTATGAGATTTTATGCACATGTTTTTATATGTGCATGTGATGGGATACGATTGCCAATCGACCCAAATCAAGTGACGGGGTAGAGAAATTATACATGTAAGTCTAGAAAATGGGTGACGTGATGAGATTTGAATAGAGTGAGGAAAAATACATCTCATCAAATATGCGTGCAATGAGAGTATGCCATGAGTCAGTCACTCATGAATATTATATTAAGGGTCACGCAATAAGGATTCAGCCTTATTCCCCAAGAACCACCTGACTCTTAACAGGGTAGGCGAACCAAGGTAACATTGGCTCAGTCATGATAATGACCTCCCCACTTGTGGGAAGTATCGAAAGAGAATTGGAGAATCATAAAACCTTGATAATCCTGGTCGCGATGAGAATACGGTAGTAATCAACATCAATTTTGAATCGTCGAGATTAATAAATGTTAAGAAACAATTTTAAAACATATATAACCAAGTTAAAATAAATAATAATAATAATAATAATAATAATACAAATAAATGAATGAATAAAATAAAATAAAATAAATGAAATGAAGGTAAATAAATATAAAATCAAGCAATCAATTAAAAGAGTAAATTAAGGAAACTTGAACTAAAGTAAAATCCTAACTAATCGAAAAAGAACCAAAGAACCTATGATAACTAAAAGTGGTTGGTTTCTTAAATTAATTAATTAATTAATTAAAGAATGAGTTAACTAAAGTAGTGTATGGGATGCATGGTTATTAATGGAAGGCTCATTACAATATGAATAAAATGAAGAACTAGGGATCTTCTTCTTCAGTCTTGCCATAGCTTTGAGCCCGAACCAATTTGGTGGATTTGAGATGACTATGGAAGAGTGTGATTTAATACAATGTGAGTGGGGTTGGGATCCTCCCAGCAATAGCATGTCATTGTATTTCTATTTCTAGACATGTATTGTCATCCCCGTCGAGGTTAGGGGCCCCAAGCAAAGGAGAGCACCTGTCGGGGCATGGAAAGGAGGAAACCAGTGGGTTCATTGTGATTGGCAATTTGTTCAGAGTGTGGAACGAAGATTCCAATAGTGAAAAAGTCTCAAAGAACCAACAGATCTTTGTGATTTCACAAGAGCTTGTGTTGAGGATTTCAACAACAAAAATAGCCTTCGTCAACACTAGCAAATTTTGACATATTAACAGGTCATGCTCATTGTAAATTTTGGTGTTATCAAATTATGTTTTTATTACTATGGGAATTATTGTAGAGCTTCTACATTTTACAATTATTCTGGTATTTGTGTTTTTGTAATCTACACTTTGTTAGTTATGTGATCTATGACTTCTACTTAAGTACTTGTGTGATATGCATCATCCACTATATATTTTGTTCACACATCCTAGTAAAAGGTATCCTTCTAACTTGTACACTACTTGTTGTTCATATTCATCATTATTGCACAATCCATATCTGTTGTATGAACCTTGTTTTAAATCAACGAGCCATTAATACCCCAAGAATTAGAAGCTTTCAAAGTTATAATATCTTCTCTATCTCATCTTCAATCTTGCTTCAATACTTCCATATCTTGTTGATTTATCTTAAGATTTAAATGAACATACATATAATTAATAATGATAGAATAAAAAAACACATAGAAACATAGTTAAGATAGACACAATATTTACATTGAAAACCCAAAACTGGGAAAAACCACCATAATAGATCTATTATTTCTCTTAACCTAAACTTTCCAAGCTGAGCCAAGTGAGCTAGCCATCGTTCACCTCTAGGCCACTATACAATGGATCCTTCTTCAATCCTTATAAAGGATTATTTCCATGCAATAACTTGGGACAATACCATGGGTCACCAAATACCATGGAAAATACTATTGGGCACCAAATACCATAGTCCCAAAAACACATGCTAAGACCTAAACCATTTGACTGATTCTTGAGTCAAGGTTAACCCTAACAATCCCCCCTTTAAACTTGAATTTGAGTAAACACCAACCCCTATGAAATCTTTACTGAGGAATCTCACATACACCCCCTATCACCTAGTTCTATCTTGCAATTTTACCGGTGAGTTACCAATGGTATACATGCCTTACTAGGTCTTACAACCATATGCCCATTTACATGCAAACTACTCAATTTAATTCTTATTATGTTTCTTCATGGTAACTACACCATCACCATCCATTTCTTCAGCCTCTTGTTTTTCCATGCTCGTCTTCTTGCTCATTTATTACTATGTTTGTTTTGTACCTACATCCAACCTTGTCATTGATGTCCATATAAATAATTCATCTACCATATTACATGGTTCCTTAGCTGATGCAACACCCATTTTTATAGGAATTATCTTCACATACATGGTCATCAATATTGGTCCCACCACTAAGATTAAACCATCACACATTCCTTCTACAATTGAAGACTCAATCTATCCAATACACATCATGCTAGGATAAGAGTACACCAGCCACACTCATACCTACCCAGTGGTTCATTCCACACTTGATGCAACATCCCTTCTCTATGCATCAGAGGGATAATTTGTGCTTCCAACACCTGAGGAAATCAAATTTAACCAAGAACCAAAATTTTTTGGGGTGTCCGGTGCTACTGATCATGCACCCCACAATACAAATTAAAACTCATGTGTAAACATATAAAATACGTAGCAGCCTTATCATGAGAACACAAATAATACACCAAACCATGGATCTAATACCCGTTCTTAGGATTTAAATGAGCATACATATAATTAATAATGAGAGAACTTAAAACCACATAGCAACACATTTAAGATAAACACAAAATGTTTACACGAAAAACCCAAAACCAGGAAAAAATAACATAATAGATCTATTATCTCCGTTGACCTAAACTGTACATGCCAAGCCAAGTGAGTGAACCACCACTCACCTCGATACCACTTTACAATGGATCCTACTCAATCCTTATAAAGGATTCATTACATGAAATACCATGGGAAAATACCATGGACAACCAAATACCATGGAAAAATACCATGTTCCCAAACCATGTGCTAGACCTCAACCACCTTTGACTCATTCTCAAGTCAAGGTTAACCCTAACAATATCCTCTTTAAGATTGACTTGGGTATCTCATATACACCCCCTATCACCTAGGTCTATCTCTTGACTTTACCCATGAGTTACTAGGGGTATGCATGCTTTACTAGGTCTTACAACTATATTCCCATTTACATGCAAACTACTCCATTAATTTTATTTTTTCATGTCTTGATGGTGACTAAACCATCACCATCCATTGCTTCATCCTATCAATTTTCCATTATCCCTTTTTTTCTTGTCTACTTGCTCATTTTCTACCATGCTCTTTCTGTATTTTCATCCAACTTTGTCATTGATGTCCATATAAAAAGAATTAATCTACCATATTAGATGGGTCCTCAACTATTGTGACTGTCATTTCTCTAGGAATTCTCTTCACATACACGGTTCATCAATCTTAGTCCCAAAACTAAGATTAAACCATCTGACATTCCTCCCACATTTGAAGTCTCAACTTCTCTCATCCACATCAAGCTAGCCTACGAGTACACCTTCCACTCTTGTACCCACCCAATGGTTCATTCCACACTTGATGCTATATCCCTTCTCTGTCCATAAAAGGGATGGAATTTTTCATGTTTCTGAGAACTAGGAAAGCACATTTTAATAGGAACCAAAAAATTACTAGGGTGTCACGTACCACCAAAAATGCACCCCACAATTAATTCAAAAAACAAGGTACAACACAACACGCAAAAATACATTCCAACCATGGCTCTGATACCATTTCTTAGTATTATAAATGAGCATACAAATAATTAATAACAAAAGAACACAAATACACATAGCAACAGAGTTAAGATAGACACATAATGTTTACGTGGATAGCCCAAACCAGGAGAAACCACCATAATAGATCTATTATCTCCCTTGAACTCAATATTCCAAGTCGATCCAAGTGAGCTAGCCACCAATCACCTGTAGGCCACTTTACAATGAATCCTCCTCAATTCTTATAAATACTTACTTACATGCAATACCATGGGACAATACCATGGTGTATAACAAGCCATGTCCCAAAACCATGTGCTAGACCTAAACCACGTTTGACTCATTCCCAAGTCAAGGTTAAACCTAACCATCCCCCCTTTAAACTTGACTTGGAGTAATCACCAAAGCCCCTCAAATTTTTATCAAGGAATTTCACATACACCCCCCTAGCACCTAGGTATATCTCCCAAATTTAGCACTGAGTTACCAGGGGTATGCATGCCTTACCACATCTTAAATCTATATCCCCATTTACATGCAAACAAATCCATAATTTTTTATGTGTATTTATGGTGACTACACCATCACCATCCATTGTTTCATCCTCTTGGTTTTCAATGCTCGTCATCTTGCTCATTTTTTTCCATGTTCCTTTGGTACCTTCATCCAACCTTGTCATTGATGTCCATATAAAGAAAAATTCATCTACCAGATTGCATGGGTACTTAGCCACTACAATCAATAGTTCTATAGGAATTCCCTTCACATACATGCTTCACCAACCTTTGTCCCGCAACTGAGATTAATCGATCTCACATTCCTCCTGCAATCGAAGACTCAACCTCTCCAATCCACATCAAATTAGGATACAAGTACACCTTACACACTCTTACTTACCCAATGGTTCCTTCCACACCTGATGCAACATCCCTTCTTTACACGTAAGAGGGATGCATTGTGCTTCCAACACCCGTGTAAATCAAATTTTAACCAAGAACCCAAAAAATTTGGGGTGTCCGATATTATCGATTATGCACCCTGTAATGCAATATAAAAAATAAGGAACAAAAATATAAAATACTTAGCATTCTTCTCATGAGCACACCAATATTACGCCAAACAATGGCTCGAATACCACTTATTAGGATTTTAACAAGAATCATTAAATAATAATGAGAGAACATCAATGCACATAGAAACACATTTAATATAGACACACAATGTTTACTTGGAAAACCCAAAACCAGGAAAAACCACCATAATAGATCTATTATTTCCCTTGCATAAACTAGATAAGTCGAGCCAAGTGAGCCAGCCACGACTCATCTTTAGGCCAATTTACACTTGAGCCTCCTCAAGCCTTATAAAGGCTTCTTTACGTGCAATACCTTGGGACAATACCATGGGCCACCAAATACCATGGACCCAAAAACATGTTCTAAGATTTAAACCATTTGACTCATTCTTGAGTCAAATTTAACCCTAACAATTTATACTCTTTCTTGTATAAGAGGTGTGTCCACAATGTTATAATTTTAATGGTTATACAATATCTAAAAACATTTATAATTATAACATCATAACCATAAGTAAAGGATCAGTGAAATAAAGACAATCACATCCACACAAACAAACATAGAGATTTATCCTTGGAAACCCTCATGGGGGAGAAAACCCAACAAAACTTCCTCAATATAGAATTCGTCTAAGTACAGTGTAAAACCCCAAGAACAATAATAGAGGTTCTCTTTCTGAAACAAACTACTCCTCTATCTCTTGCGCAATTCTTGAGTGAAAGTGTGTGAGAATGAGAGAGGCATCTTACCTATTTATATTCATCTAGAGAGTGACTCAAATAACTAACTAGTATGGATAGGTTCTCTAATTAGGATCGAGCTAACTAGGGATACTCAAAATAACATTTATAAAATACTTTTGTGGGTATTATTGCCCCAACTTACAACGAATGTTTTACCTTATAACATTTACATGAACAATTACATCAAGGACATCTATGAATGGAGGAATAACATCTCTGAAGGAGGAATACAATAAAAGTATAGTAGAATATCTTTCAAAGTTACAAAATTTTAACACTCCCTCTTAACTAGGAAAATATTCTATATCAACAACAATCACCACCACAATTGTAGCTCTGAATGGTGAGTCTCTATATGTCATAGGAATTTTTGGAACAACACCATTCTCCTTTATCTTCAATTTGGAACTGCATCATCATCTTTATGTGAATACTGAGGCATCATCGTCTGCAATACCAATATGTGAATATTGAACCATCTTCTACAACATCAGTATGTGAATACTTGATCATCTTCTATAACATCAATATGTGGATACTGAATCATCTTCTTCTGCAATATCAGTATGTGTATACTGAGTCTTCTTCTCCAATATCAGTATGTAAATGTTGAGTCTTCTTCTACAATATTAGTATGTGGATACTGATTCTTCTTCTACAATATCGATATGTGTATATTGATTCATCTTCTACCATATCAGTATGTGAGTACTGAATCATCTTTTGCCATATCATTATGTGAGTACTGAATCATCTTCTGCCATATCAATATGTGAATGTTGAATCGTATTCTTCCATATCAGTATGTGAATACTGAATCTTATTCTTTAATATCAGTATGTGAATACTCAAACATCATCATCATCCACAACATCAATGTGTGAATACTAGATCATCATTTGCATCATCAGGATAGAGATGTTGGAACATCATCATCAACATAAAAATGTTGAAACAACATCATCATCACCAGTATATAAATACTGGAAGAACATCATCATTGTGAACATAGAAATGTTGAAACAACAACATCACCATCATTATAGAGATACTGAAACTGTCTCATCAACATCACAGCAACATCAGTCACGAAAATACCGAACCTGCCACAACATCAGCATGAAAATAATGGACTTGCCACATTAACATCAGTATGGAAATACTGAACCTCCCACAACAACATTAGTATGAAAATAATGAAAATTAGTATGCAAATATTTAACCTTCCACAACAACATCAATATGAAAATACTAGACCTGCATCATCAACATTAGTATGAAAATACTAAACATCAGTATGAAATCATTGAACCCACCACAACAACATCAATATGAAAACACTCAACATTAGTATGGAAATATTGAACCTATGAAAACAACATCAGTATGAAAATATTGATCCTGCCTCATCAGTATAGGAATATTCAAGCCACCTCTTTTCCACTGACCATATTGGAGAAACACCTTGGTGGGTTCTCTGGTAGACAGTATCTAGACATTTTTTCTAACTTACTAGCTCTTTCAAGATGACAAACCTAGTAAGATAGATGAATTTCCCTGAGGACCAAACAAGCTTGATATGGCTTACTAACCCTTATGAGACCAAAAATCCTAGCTAGACATACTAATCCCCCTAGTGTCAATAAGCCTCTTTTGACTTACTTACCCTTTTGGGACAACACTCCTAGTAAAACATACCCTACCCTAGACTGGGTTTCCACACCACTGCAACAAAAATCCTTCTACCATCTTCTTCACTCCCTCTTTCGAGGGAGGTCATTTTGAACTACATCAAACTTGTCTCGAAAGTATTCAAACTTTACATGAGACAAAGGCTTATCAACCCATCTTCTACTTGTTCCTCTTAGGAACATACTTGAGCTTTACAACTCCCTTCTACATCTTGTTCTTTATCATTCTTCTCTTGTACATCCACAACTTCATCTTACATTCGCAAATTCATCGTACATCCGCAACTTCATCTTACATTCGCAAATTCATCGTACATCCACAACTTCATCATACATTCACAAATTCATCGTACATCCACAACTTCATCATTTCTTCTCTTGTAGGTGATTGCATCCAACTCTTGCTACAAGTCAAATACAGTTGTATGATTAGAAACATTTCATAACATATTCATAATGACAAATTATTATGTGTAAAGATATAAGTCATATAGTCATGCAACTATTTTATCTAATACAACATTTATCCATATATCGTATACATACCAAGACTTTCTAGATGCCTTCCATTTCTACCAAGACATTATTATGAGTGTGCACTACTACCAACATGTCGGCGAAAAGGATCTCATTCTAGATCAATAGCAGTGTAATGTTGTACAAAACCATAAGCTACTTACCCATGATATGCATATTAGTATTAAAATGTTCACAAAAGAAAATACTCTGACATGCAGAATACATGTCCTAAATCTAGGAACATATCTATGTACACAACTGAACAACTAGATATATAGGAAATGACAATTGAAATACTTATCTTTATTTTTTAGGTGGTCTCCATTTTGATCTCTGTCTCCTTGCATTAGTTACTTGAGTCTCTTACAACGTACTCTACTTCATCATCTGATTTTGAGGACATGAGCCTATATTGCTCATGATCAGGAATACTGAGCAGGTCTTCTTACACCACAAACCACGTAGAATTGTGTATTTGTGTTGAAATTGTGTCTCCTATAAATGCATCCCTTCTTATCCAATTATGAAATGGATAAGAGTATGATATTTGTATTTATTGATAAAATTATTCAGTATCAAATTACATATTTCCTCACTTGAGTAATATTCCCTTGCTTTCTTCTTAGCTATTGTATATTCATCCTTGGTTGCATTGAGAACAACACTAGCCTTCTTTCTACAACATGTTGGAGTGATCTTTTTGTTTGTAGTATTGTCAACTCAATTGGAGTCATTATATTCCTGCAGGAACATCCTATGGTCTCTCACATATATGAGGCCATATTCAAGTGTACCACTTCTTTTCCACAACCATGTGAACACATCTCAGCTCTGTAAATCAATTGTATGGCCTCATGTATGTTAAGTACATCAACCAAGAAATATTCTACTTGTAGATTGTGACATCAAGTATTTTTTTTTGAAGTAGGATCACATATTGACTTCAAGTTTGACGCCATTGGTGTATCCCAACATCTCAAACACATATTTTCCTTGGCTAAGGAAAATGTATCTCTAATATTGATAATCATGTCAATATTATCAAAATTTGAGATCTACCATAGTCACTCCCTATGAAGTGGAGCACCATCCTTCCTCTACATCTTATACTCTCTATATCAGTACATTTTGGTGATAGGTTGCCTCATTTTCTTCTAACATTCTATGTATCCATCTATGTCACTTCTCAAGGTCACTATATATCAAGATCCTCCATATTGAACTTTATTGCAAGTTTCTCTTGCACCCATCTATGAGCTTCTCATCCTCTGTATGATTTTATCTTCAACCTTGTAGTAAAGGTTGGGATCTCTGTCATTTGAGTTGATCCTAGAGATCCTCATGTAATTGTATGTGATATGACATGGATTCCTACTGAGCTTGTACAAATCCTTCTACGCATATGTGGTTCTCTATAGAGAGTCCCCAAATCTTGGAGGTTGCTTGGTTTGTTCTTATACTTAGATTACACTAACTATTTATTGTAATATTCATAACTTAAAAGGGGTTTCTAGTCCTTAGATCAATGTATCTCCATGATAGACTCCCCCTTTCTGATAGAAACCATAAAATTTTCTTTGTATCTCTTGATACTTCCATATGTTGTATGCTTGATTTTGTAGATCTACTTGGAACATGTTACAAAAGTTCCCTTTAGGTCTCCAAACATCATTCCACAAGACAAAGTGGTACTTATTGATCACATCATCCTTCTATTCATTCTTCTTGGGGCATTCTTTCGCAAGGTGTCCTTTCTAATCACAACTGAAACATTTGAGCTGTGAAAGGTCCTTATTCTAAAGTCCTTTTATTCTTGCATGAATGTTCTTCCTTATTGTTCTTTATATTCTTGGAATTATTTTTTTGTGCTTGATTGTCATATTTATCCATCCCTTCGTCTTTTTCTATCAAACGAGCTTCTTCTTACATGCATTCCTGCATAGGTGAGCTTCCTTCTAGAACAAATATCTTGAATGAAATATTCCCATGAAATTGGGAGACCACTCAAGGTTGTACTCTCTACTTCTACTTCTTCACCATTGTCTCCAATGGATAATAGTTTATTTTTAATATGATATATACTTGTGAAGTAAGATTGAATTCTTTCTAACATTTCCACCTTCACATCCTTGAGTTGCGTTCTCAAGGTCATCTTCCTGTTGATGTTTTTTCCTTCGTACAAGCTAGTCATTGCATCAAACATATCCTTGGGAGTCTTCAACGATGGTACTTGTGAGATCCAATGGAGACTAAAATAATCCTCTTTCCTTTGACTAAGTCCTTCTTGTTCTTTGTCTTCATCTCCCTATGGATCCGCAAATTCTTCTTTGACATAGTTCTTCTAGTCATTATTCTTCAAGTATTAGAAGAACTCTATACTTCCATGGTAGAGAGTTCTAGAATCCTTTAATCTTGTCCTCAAGATTGGTATCGTTTTTCATCATGATAGAATTGATAACCTTAAATGTAAATAGAGGGGATAGAACTTACCAATGAGGTTTATTCAACTTGCTGCTTGCTTGAAATATTTTATAGAAGACTTCTTCTGGTGGACCTAGGGTTGGATAAAGAAATCCTAAGTTCTGATTGGATAGAAAGATGTGCCTCCTCAAGGAGAGATCAACATCATACTCATTTTCCCAAAACTGTGGATAAAACTACAAAATATATGATTCCCTAGTTTTCCCCTGACAATAGTGTTAGGCCAAAAATTGAAACCCAAAGAATGAGAAATTTTTCACACAGAAAGATACGTTCTCCTATGGCGAGTTTGATATTCCTTCTTTTTCAACTAATCAGTGGAGGGA
Organism: Pseudotsuga menziesii; assembly: GCA_001517045.1. Taxonomy (NCBI): domain Eukaryota; kingdom Viridiplantae; phylum Streptophyta; class Pinopsida; order Pinales; family Pinaceae; genus Pseudotsuga; species Pseudotsuga menziesii. The sequence continues at coordinate 222,041 of LPNX011057120.1, forward strand.
AGTGCCTGAAATAGGAAGCCCTAGTTTTCTCCCATTTCTTCTGCAAAATTGTCTAATTTTGATTATTATATATCTCTGAAATTCCTACTCCTCCTTAATCTTGAAATAACATGATATGTATTCTTTCCAATGCCACATGTTATTTTAGAATTGGATTCACCAAGTGGAACTTATGTTAAGTTTCCCAATGTGACATGTTTGAGGACTAGTTTTGTAAGGTGAACTTGTATGGACTTCAATGTGTCACTGTTTAAACTTGGAGGTCTGAAATTGGAACCACTGAAATGAAAGTTTGTTCCCTATATGAAACATATTGAGAATTTTGATTTGGACCTTAGTAGAATGAGATATATCAATTATCCCTAGTTCACCTCTTTAATGTTGAATTCTTGGAGAGGGTGGAACCCTGATTTGGAGGATTCATATATCCTAAATTATAGCGAATATGAGACTAAAACTTGCACACAACGTACATCATTATTTCATTTTTACCCTGTCAAATTTTCATCTCCCGACCCTTCTCCAAATTTGATATACAGTGAAAATTCCAAGATGGCTAGATTTTTCCTTCTAAGGTTTTTCAGGAATGAACCCCTAATATATGGTAGGTGCAGTTGTAGCAGTGTTTTGGTTGCAAAAATACTTATTTCAGGGTGGATCTGATGCCATGTTAGAATTTTAATGGTTATACAATATCTAAAAACATTTATTATTATAACATTATAACCATAAGAAAATGATCACTGAAAGAAAGACAAGCACAACCACACAAATGAACATAAAGATTTATTTCGGGGAACTCTCATGGGGAAGAAAACCCATCAAAACTTCCTCAATATAGAATTAAACCATTTACAGTGTAAAACCCCACGAAAAATAATAGAGGTCCACTTTCTGCAGCGTAATACTCTCTCTCTCTCTCTCTCTCTCTCTCTCTCTCTCTCTCTCTCTCTCTCTCTCTTGTGCAATGCTTGAGTGAAAATGTGTGAGAATAAGAGATGCACCTCACCTATCTATAGTAATCTGGTGAGTGACTCAAATAGATAACTAGGTTTTACAGGTTTTCTAATTAGGGCCGAGGTACCAAGGAAGACTCAAAATAAGATTTATAAAAATAATTTTTTGGCTACTATTTCCCCAACTTATAATGAAGGTTTTACCATGTAACTTTTACATGAACACTAACATCAAGGACATCTCCATATGGAGGAATAACATCTCTGAAGCCGGAATAAAATAAAATTACAATAGAATATCTTCTGAGGTTACAATATTTCAACAAACAAGTTGGGATTCCTTTTACTCTATGATTCCTTAACGCTCTTACTTATTGGTTAATATGACCACCTTATTTCATCTTGTGTTAGTGTGCACCCTTTGATAATTTATTCTTGTGGGGTTTTGTACACTTTTCTAATGACTTTATGATTACTTCACACATGTGTCCCATGTCTTGATGGGATTTGCAAACTTCGTGAGCAACGACATTTTTTCTCTATGTATTTCTTCAAATTGGATTTACTTACATAGAGACGCATTGTTTGATGCTACTAAGTCTTACATATATTTTTATATATTTCTTGAAACTGACTTTTTTCTTAGCATTGTTAATTTTAACAACAAGCTTCTATACTTTCAGCTTCATCAACATTTTCTCGTTTAACGTCTACCTTGTTTTCTTACACTTTGACATCAATGGAAACACAAAGTTTCAACAATGTCCCCCTTTGGCATTAATGTCAACACAAACTAACATTTAGATCTCCGTCAATATGAGCTCTTCTTTTGTGCACAAATACTCCCCCTATGTTCATGTATTTTGAATCATTTCTATGCCCGTTTGGATAGATCTCCCTTTCGTAACCTTTAGTTTCAATTCTCCAATCTTCATTCATAATTCTCCCCCTTTGACATCAATGGAAAATGGATACTCTTCGTATTTGACTCCCCTTGCTATCATGCTTCTCATTTTATCTTCTTATTACTTCTATTGCACTATATATGTCACAGATTATTGTGGAACATAGACTACTCCCAGTTTCCTTCTAAGATACTCAAGAGTCTCTATTGGAAGTGGTTTTATGAATATATCCATGATGTGTTTGTTTGTGTCCAAATACTCAAAGTTGATAACATTTTCAATAACTTGTTCCCTTATGAAATCATATTTTATAGGAATATGTTTAGTCTTACAATGCATGATAAGATTTTTTGAGATTTTTATTGATATTGTGTTGTCACAAAATATTGACATGCGTTGATCACATTCCACTTGGACATTTTTTAAGGTTTTCTTCATCCATATGAGTTGTACACAACAAGCTGTTGTAGGAATAATTTTTTTTTTCTACTATATATAGAGACACTGAGGATTGTTTCTTACACAACTAGGATACTAAGAAATTTCCTAGGAATAATTTTTCTCCACTTTTACTCTTTCTATTGTCAATACTTCCTACCCAACATACATCTATATATGCTTCCAAAGTCACATTATCATTACGTGGATACCATAATCAAAACTCCATCCTTCCTTTCAAATATCTAAAGATTCATTTTACAGCATCGACATGAGTTTCCTTAGGTGTTGCTTGAATTCTTCCAACTAAACCTTCCACTTTAATTATATCTAGGCTTGAGGTAGTTAGATTGAAAAAACTTCCAGTCATTGATCGATAGATTTTTTGATCTACTTTATTTGCTTCATCTTCTTTTCTCAATTTCCATCTTCTAATCATGGAAGTACACATTGGTTTTTAATCTTTCATATTTAATATTTTTCAACATTCATTTCTCATACTTGGTTTGAGAAATGAATCTTCCATCATTCAATTGAGATATCTCTAACCCTAAGAAGAAAGATAGTTCTTTGAGCATGGACATTTCAAATTCCATCTACATGTTAAGAGAAATGTTTTTGAATTCAATTTCCATCATTACTTCCAAATATAATTTCATCCACATATACTTCAACCACAATCATATTTCCATCCTTTTTTTGAGAAATGAAGATTCTGTCATTCAGTTGAGATATTTGTAACCCAGAGAAGAAATAAAGTTCTTCAAACATGGATATTTAAAATTCCATCTACATGTTCAGGGAAATTTTTTTACTTCCACTATCATCATTTCTTCTGAATATAATATCATCCACATATAGTTCAACCACAATCATATTTAAATCCTCAACCTTTCTGCACAAATTATTGTCTACATGACATTTTTGAAGCCTTGCTGCCGCAGATATTTGTCTAGTCTTGAATACCAGGATATTGGTGCTTACTTTAGTCCATATAAATTTTGCTTTAATTTGGAGACAAAATCCTTACTATATGAGAGAGAGATAAACCTTATATTTGTTCCATGTATACTTCTTCTTCTAGTTCCCCATTTAGGAATGTCAATTTGACATCTTTTTGATATATAGTGACATTCTTTGAGCAATTATATGCCAGAAACACCTTGATTGATTCTATTCATGCTACTAGAGAATAGGTTTCTTTAAAGTCTATTCCTTCAACCTATACATATCCCTTCCATACCAACCTTGCCTTGTTTCTGACAACTTGACCTTCCTCATTTAATTTTTTCTTAGACCCATTTGGTCCCAATGACATGTGTGTCTTTTGGTCTTGGAACAAGTTCCAAGGATTGATTTTTCTCAATCTAATTTAATTATTATCCCATCGCCTTCATCCAATGTTCATCTACTTTGGATTCATAGAAACAATTTGCTTCTACTTGGGACCATAAAGAGAAATGCACTTCTTCCATAGTGTCTATCAAGTACCTTCTTCTTTTTCCTGCACTAGCATTTTTATCCGTAATAATGAGATCCTGAAAATGATTCTTTTGAACATAACTGTGGGGCATTTTCATATTGGATCTACTTTCTTCCTCTATTTCCTTTTTTATATAATTCCTCTTATGTGTTTTTCAGCTCTTGCTCTTCTTGCAAGTATTCTGATGGTTGTTCAAACACCAATTAATCATCATCATCATCATCTATTTTTATGTACATGAATTATTCATCTACCTTTACAATTGGTATTTCCACCATCGTGTTTAGCATTGGGTTGTAGCACTTGTATTCCTTGATTCTAGTGGCATATCCAATCAATATTCCTTCATAAAATCTGTAATTAAATTCTCCTAGGTTCTCATCATTTCTCTTGATATAGCACTTGCTTCCAAATTTCTGGAAATGCTTGACTATTGTTGGCCTTCCTTTCTAGAGTTCATATGAGGTCATGTTTCTACAAGTTATGATTTGTCCTATATTTAAAATATGAATGGAAGTGTGAATACCCCGAGTCCCAAAAATGTCATATAATTTAGCATCATTTAACATGGTTTTGGTCATCTCCTGTACGGTTCTATTTTCTCTTTCTGCTACTCCATTCTATTGTGGAGTTATAGTAGTTGAAAATTGTCCTCTTATTCCATTTTTTTCAAAGAAATCCTCAAATTCATTTGAGGTTTATTCACCTCCATTATATAATAGTATACCTTTAATCTTCAGAACAATTTCATTTTTAACTACTTCCTTTAATATTTTGAAACATTTAAATGTTTCTGACTTTTTCTTGAGAAAGAGGAACCATGTCATTTGGGTATGATCATATATGAAGAGGAGAAAGCATAATTAAGCATTTAAACCTTTGGTACTTATGGGTCCACAAAGATCAGAATGATCTAATTCCAATGGTTTCTTCGTGGAGTGTTCCTTTTTTTAAAACATACTCTTGTTTTCTTTCCATGTTGACAATGTTTGTAAATAGATTGTAATGGCCTTCTGATATTTTGGATATCTCTCATGGCTTGTTCTTTGTTGCTGTCAAATTTTATATGTCCCATCCTTCTATGATGAATCCAACATTCATCTATTTACCCCTTGCAACACTTTACTTAATTTTTTTCTAATATGTAGACATTGTTTGAGTTTCTAGATGCAGTTACCACTAGTCTACATGTATCCTTCTTTCTTATTTTACATTTCTTTGGATTAAAGGTGATTATACGTCCTTAATCACTTATGAGTCACACCAAGGACAATGAGTTTAATGTTTTCAACTAGTAAGACATTATCTTCTTTGGTTTTCCTGTTGCCAAGGATAACCATTCCCTTTCCAAGAATTTTGGCAGATTCGTTGTCTCCAAAATAAAAATTAACTCCTTTTTATTCTCTAAACTTCAAGAATTTTTCTTTATTTTTTGTCATATGTTTGGAGCATACACTATCAATACACCATTTCCCCCTTTTATTCTGTGCATGTAGATCCAAGTTTCATCCTTCTTGAATCTGTTGATTAGACTATTGTTTTCCATATCTTTGCAGAGTTTCTTTTATTGAGGAAAGTTTCAATTGGTTTAATCGGTGATAACTAATTTGTGCAGTCCTTAGTTTTAGCCATAATTGTGGCAATTTCAACATCCACTATTAGAGTTTAAGGGGCTGAAGGAATTGGAATTTTCTTTCAGGGTTTTGAGAGATCTTTTGATATCATTCTTCCTATGGTTATCTTAGAGAAAGAGATAACTTATAGAATACTATCTATTATTCGTTCTTTACAATTTAATTCTTTAAAACCAAAATTGTTATTGAAAGAATAGCTTCCTAAGAAAATAGTTTGAGAAATTGTAAAGTGATTGTTTCTAGATTGCAAAGATCTAGTCCTCTAATAGAATGACATCTTTTATTTGCAATTTTGTATTTTCGTTTAAGTGTATCCTTTGATCACATCTACAAATTTTATTGTTCCTATATCAAAAATTGGCCTTGGACACTTTGAGTCTTTGCAACCTATTCCCATATTTTCAGATGATTATCTTTCATTTTTGATAATTTCATCTAGAGCCTTTGTGTTATTGCTGAACTTTTGTTGAAGATTCACTTGGTCATTAGCTTTGCACAGTTCTTTTTTTAAGAGAGTAACTTCAGTCTCCAATTTTTCAAAATTTTCTTCCTGTTGTTTCAACTGTTCAATCACCTCCAAATCGACTCTTCATGTTTCCTTGACTTGTTCTTCATATCTTAACACTTGTTCCTTCAAGGACATATTCATTTTCCTTGGTTTCTCTAATTCTTCTAAGGAATTGATAATTTCTCCTTCAAAGTCTACTTCAACCACTTCTCCATCTTCTGATTCCTCATTTCTTAGGACATCTTCAATTACCATAAGGAGCATTTCTTGTTTGTCCATTGTTTCACAAGGATTCATCTTCTAATGGTTAAATTGTTACTAAAGAAACACACTCTAATACAAATTCTTGGAATTATTACATATACTGAGAGGGGGGTTGAATCAGTATATACTACAAATTATACTGTATTTCCTACTTAGTAAATTGTACGTTAGAAACCCCTTTCCCCAAAACAATAATGGACATAGTTGCACTCAAAATTTGTAAAATAACTTATATATTTATATTACATGGAATGTGAGACACAAATATACAAATTGTGAGAACCGACTCACTTAGACACTAACCTGATTGCAAGCATCAACTTGTTGATTACAATAACCAACCCATAATGATTTCTATCATTTACGCAAGCTCCAACTCACAGTGTTCATGCACCAACCTAATTGAATACTTATATCTCCTCTTTGAATTCCTTATCTTTGATTGAATGGAAGCACCAACTTCCAATTGTATTTACTAGCACCAACTAGAAGGAATTTACAAATCCCTTTCCTTACCCTTCCCTACCTCCCTAAAATGAATATGTGTATATCAAAAACTAAGATCCATGTTTATCTTATATATGATTTGCATCTCTTATATTATGTAACTCCTTTGATCTATATCTTCTATGATATACATCTTAGCCTTATGTAATATGCATCACAATGGTCTACAATTTGTGACAATGTTTATTGTAGCACTTTTACATTTTACAATATTTTTATATGTATGTTTCTATACTCTACACTTTTCTACTTCTATGATCTGTGACTCGTAATTCTGTACTTGTGCAATCTACGTCATTCACTATGTATTTTCTTTGCACATCCTCGTAGAGTGTGTCCTTCTAATGTTTGTACTACGTGTTGTTCATGTTCATCATTTTTTTGCAATCTGAATCTGTTGTATTAACTTATTCTTATATCAATGAGCCATTAATACCCCAAGAATCAGAATCTTGCCAAGTCAAAATATCTTATCTATCTCATCTTCAAGGTTGCTTCAATACTTCCATCTCTTGATTATTTATACTCTTTCTTATTCAAGAGAAGTGTCCACAAATTGGGATTCCTTTTACTCGGTGATTCCCCAACCCTCTAACTTATTGTTCAAGATAAGCACCTTATTTCATCTTACATCGGTGTGCATCTTTTAATAATTCATCCTTTTTTATTTTGGCACAGTTGAGTCTAATGAGTTACTGGTATCTACACACATGTGTCCCATGTCTTGGTGGGATTTGTGCACTTCCTGAACTTCCACATTTCTTCTCTATGTATTTCTTCAAACTAGATTTACTTAAAAAAAAGGAATCGTCCAATATTTTTTAGGCTAACTTATACTTGTATATATTTATTCAAACTGCCCTTTTCCTCAGCATTGTTAATTGTAACAACAAGCTTATATACTTTCTGCTTTATCAACATTTTCTTCGTTGGCATCAAGCTTGTTTGTTTACTCTTTGACATCAATGACAATGCAAAGGTTCAACATGGAATCCTTGGCCTCTTTTCAAGCTTTCTCTTTGGCTTCCTTCTTGATATTTTCTTTAGCCTCCTTCCCTTGGGATGATTTTGCACTTAGTATTCCTTTAATTGTTCTTCAAGCTACACAATTTTTTTTCACTAACTCTTCTCTTTTAGTCTTGTCGAATTCATTCATGGTTGCATCTAGTGCAATACCATCATCAAAACAATATTTTCTAATGGCCTTAGCCATGTTCAATTCTACTACCTAAAGCAAGTGGACAACCCTGTTGTGGTTACTATAAGGAATTTTACCCAACCCTTAATTGTAATTTGTATCCCCTTTGAAAAGAAGTTCATGAGGACCGTCTTCATTCTTGTCTAAGGGGTTTAAAGCCACATACCTAAAATTTTCTTCATTTGTTCTCCTCATATCATGTTTCATATTCAACACCCAACAAAGATTAAGTTCTTAGAGATCCAAGGCGTCTTTCTAAGGGTGAGGGGAATTAGTCAAGATGTAAATTCCTACCTTAATGGGGAATACAAGCCAAAATCTCTTGTTGAGGAGTGGCAAATAAGGGGAAATTACTTTAACATAATTTTGATAAGTGATCTCCCTTAGGGGAAATCTTTCAATAACATATGTTGGAAACAAGTGCAACAGGGGGAAATGTCAAAAATCTTGTTACAAGTGAAAAAATGAAGAGCATACCAAGAACATATTTTCTGTAAATTTGCAATGACCTATTTGGAAAATCTAGGGGTAGGTCTATTGAAAGTGATATTTTATAATGGAGTGAGAAAATAATAAAAAATATCATAAAAGTGAAACCTATAATTCGAAACCCATAATTTATGAAAATAAACATGCATAGGGAGTGAGCTAGGGTTCCAATTCCAATCTATTTCTGGGAGAGATAGCATCAATATATGTAGACATAAAATTAAGAATATTAAATATAAATTATTTAAATTTAAGAAAAAAATGACAATTTAATAATAAAATTAAGAATTAAATACAAATTATTTAAATTTAAGAATCAAATACAAAGCAATTATTCATAATAATAATATATTATAGTTAAAAATAAAATATTATTTTTCTACACTAAATCAAGATATAACTTCTTATTAGTTCAGTTAGTCCCGTTTGTAGCCCTCTATGGACAACACTTGCTTTAGTAGTTCAAAATGGAGTTCAAGAGAAAAATAATTATGTTTTGTTACAGTGAATTGTACAGGTACATATACATCAATGGATCAATTTCCAGATTCTACAATCGAGCTACCGATCCTACAATCATGCTGCAGATCCTATAATCAAGCTGCAGATCCTAAAAAAGGATAGGAAACAACCATCTACAGGATAGGAGAGAATCATAGAGAGAATAGGAAAGAGTGGGTAAGAATAGGAAATAATTAGTTCATATCGCAACACTCCCCCTCAAGTTGGTGCATAGATGTCACACATCCCCAACTTGGCCAAAAACTTTGAGAACACTCAACTTCAAACTGCTTTGGTGAGAATATCGGCCAACTGATCCTTTGATAGAATCTTAGGCAACTCCATGATCTCCTAATACAACTTCTCCTTAATGAAGAATCTATCTACCTCCACATGTTTTGTTTGATCATGTTGAACTGGATTATGAGCAATATCACATGCTGCTTTATTATCACAATACAGTCGAATTAGCTTCCTAGGCGGATAGCCCAAATAATTGAGGAGAATTCTTAGCCACAATGCTTCACATACTTCAAGTGCCATACCTCTAAATTCAGCATCTGCACTTGATCGGGTAACAACATTATGGTTTTTGCTTCTCCACGTAACAAGGTTACCTCCTACAAAGGTGAAATAACCTAAAGTAGAACGCCTGTCATCGACTACTCCAGCCCAGTCAGCATCAGTATATGCATCCAAACTTTGACAATATTCATTTTTAGTGAATAAAATTCCTTTTCTAGGAGCAGATTTCAAATATCTCAAAATGCGCATAACTGCATTCATGTGTTGCTCACCAGGATTATGCATAAACTGGCTAACAATACTCAAGGAATAGGCAAGGTCTGGCCTTGTGTGTGATAAGTACATCAATATTATTGTGAGTCTCTGGTATCTCCCCTTATCAATTGGTACCTGATCATACCCAACACATAACTTCAATCCTTCTTCCAATAGTGTATTAGCGGGTTGACATGTTGACATACCAGTTTCCTGTAACAAGTCTAAGGTATATTTCCTTTGAGATATAAAAATCCCTTTATCAGATCGAGTGTCACATGCCCCAATTTTGTAAAATAATGTTATTTTATTTTGATTTTATTCCAAGACATTTTGTTAAATTTAATGCTAAGTTGAAACTGATGACTCGACAGAGTCAAGGATGTGGATTGTAATTCTGAATATTTAATTTTAAATAAATAAAAGTGGAGACAACATCAATGGATAGATGTTAAAAAGAGTGTTATTGGTCAAGTTGGTGGAGGAGACTAGGTGGAGAGCAAAAAGACAAGTGGTAGCATCCTCAAACACTTCCTATGTTGCAGGTGGCAACCTCCCTACATTTGGGGTCATGATCCCCCAAGAAAGTGGGATCAGAGCAAGTGGCTCAATTAATGACAACCAACCCAAAAATACCTAGGCAATATTAATAAAGTACCCAATGCAAAGAGCTGGGGCTGTTCATTCCAGGAGAAGAATCATTCAGGTGAATGCACTTGAAGGAATCCATTAGGAAGGGAAATTTGGAGGAAGGTGTTTTGAGGGGTAAAACTACAGAAAGTTGATCTAGTACAGCTTTGCAGCTAAAAGAACTTACTGCAGTATGTAGAGTTGGTCTTAAGTCTCAGGACTAGTATTTTGTTGTTTTCTCCACCTAGTTCCAGCTAAGTAGACCAGAACAGGCTCGGGGGTCTTGAGCAGTCACTGTTTGAGCACTCTCTAGGATTTCGTAGGGAGAAATGGCCTCCCATTGCTGTTGTCATCCAACTTAAAAGACAGGTTCCATTATCTTTTAATTCCTGTGTTATAGTTTATATCTGTGGGTGAACAAACAATGAATGATTATATGTTAGGCTGTAAATTGTTAAGTTGAAATCTCTTAGTTATTTCTAGGCCGAATCTGTACTTTGATGAAAGATAAATCCTACCTGTGTTTTTTCCCCATCTGGAGTAATCCAAATCATACTCTAGCACAGGTAGTGTGTTTAAGTAAATGAAGTATGATAGGAATATGAATGAATAGAATACTTATGTTTTCAGAGTACTGAAATGTTACTTTTCAGTAGATAGTTGTTTTCTAGAAAGTTTATTAATTTGTTTTGTAGAGATGTTGTCAAAACTAGACTGTGTAATTAGAATATTAGAATAGAACAAGACTCATATTATTTATTGACAGTAGTATGTTTAAGTATATAATTCATTTTCTACACAGTATTTACTTCTGTAAACTGTATATTTATACTGAAAGAGAATAACTAGTATTATTAGATGAATGTTTATGTTTATCATCTAGGTTGAGAAAAGATGTAAAAACAATACAGATAGCTATTTTTATCCCTTAGTACTAACTAATTTTCTTGCAACTACCTGAAGTAGGAACATGATAAATACTTCAGTATCCTTTTCTTAGTATTGTTAATTAAAGGACAGTAGTAGCTTAGGTTAGATTAATATTAATAAGAAACTGTTTTTATACATTTGCAGATAGTATAGATGTAAAGAATATTGATAGGTAGGAAAGTTCTTATATTCTTTCAGTAAGTCTACAGAAACAATTGTATTAAATAACACAAATATTACAGACTGCTCTCAGTCGTAATTATTATACAAATAAATACCAACATAAACTTAAGAAGAGATTTTTACCTAGATAATAATATTACCAATAATATTATTATTATCATTAAATAGTGATGTTTATAAACCATTAATTCATAAAAACAAACTGAAGAAAACTGTGTAACAGTAATCAAATTTACAAGATAATAACACAAGAAATAATACTCTATAAAAATTAAAAAGAGAATAAACCCTAGCTCATATTCTTAGCGTAATCTATAAGTATTTTTAAATACTATAGTAACTTAGGTTAGACATAGGGTAGTTCTTTTAAAACTTTTAACTAAAAATGTTATGCACAAAAATAAATTACAATACTCATTAACCTGTATAAATGTATTTATAAGAGAAACAATGCTTTTCTTTTGATAACAAATTACATCTATAGAATAAATGTCAAGGTTAAAACCCTTAAAACTATTACATTACAAGTATCAAAATATTAAACCAAATTTATATCAAATATGTAATCTTCAATAATCAGTCTAATAATCTACTCACAGTCCTTTAAGAACAAATAGAATCAAGTAGAAAAACAATATAATTATTATAACAAGAATAGTATAAATCAAAATGAGGGTTTTACAGGACAAACCCTAACCCATAACTTTTACTAAAACAAGTAAGATTTTAAGTTATGACTGTAAGTATCAGCCTTAAAATTTAAATTATAAAACCCTTACAAAGTACTCAATTGAGTTTATAACATCATTATATTCAGGAAGGGTAAATACCCTAGAATTACACAGAGTATAGTATAAACTCCCGCCAACCAAAACGAGTTTACAACTGTATTGCGATTACAAAATTTATAAACATAAACCAGACTGTGAAGCCAAAGCTTCGACTAAGCTCAATGCACAATACAAATTAAGTCTAACCTAACAAGGGTTTGGATTTAAGTATTTCCACAACTTCCTGTAAAAACATTAAAAACAATAACATAATTCGTGACAAGATGAGATAGGGTTTCGAAAACCCTTGGCAAGTCCAACGACCACCCTAACACTAACAGAGTGAGAATCCATCTTTCAGACCACGGGGCTGACCCGAGTTTGAACCACGAGCCACGCCCTTTGGAAGAGGCTGTCTTTTCTCCTTTGTTCAAGATTCACAGTGGCGAGCACCTGCAGCAAACAACAAACTACTGTCATCAAAACAAGTTACTTGTTAAAGCATGAAAACAATCTATATATACTTGTAGTAAATAAAAGAAATTACAATATGATAATCACCTGTCATTGGGAGAACAACGAACAATTTCTCGAAGCACTGTCACCTACAGGCGGTGCAATTGAAAACCCAAACATCCCTCAAGAATCTCACACAATAGAAAGCCATGATAACAAGAGAAGGAAACCGAAGCAGCCATTAAACTACACAGGCATTGGATGAAAGGTTTCACAGGAAGCGAGCCAAGGGTAACAAAAAAAGACAACTCCACTTGTTACAGAGAAACAACCAACATTCAAAAACCACACACCGAAGAATAAAAGTAGCGCGGAGTCAAGGCACAAGGCAACTGTAACCAGGAAAAATGACGACCACCATGGGAGACAAGCCAAGCAACCCTAGAGCCAGCGTAAATTGAGGGACATAAATGATTTTGGTTAGGTTTCCACAGCATTATATATTTTCCAGGTGTGGATAGAAATCAACCATGTAGCAACAAATTTATCCATGCATCCAGGGTCATGTCCTATATTTCTTGCATGGAGGAAATACTCCAATTATTTGATTATTAAAGAGTGGAGTAAACCTTATTGTCAACCCAAATAATTCATGATCCAAATCATTAATCATTTGCGCAATGTCTTATGTTAGCATAATGACAAGTATATCAACGTGGGGGTTACATTGACCAAGCTAATAGTGTCAATTATAAATCTTAGTTTAAAGCCCGATGTGGATTATGCATTAATCCCTTTCCACCATTAACATTATATTGTTATATAATAACATCACCATAATGATATAATTGGTTGCATAACTAATCTCTAAACATTGTTTTGATAAGATAGAAATAATTTAAATTATGTCTTGTTTATAGATAAGGTCAAAGTTTAAGTCTTAAATATAGATATAAAAGAGTTCATGCTAGCTATTAAATGACTATAGCTTCTCTAGTAGCAAACATAAACTATAGCTTATACATAGTAAACCTTTTGCATTAAGAATATTACAAGTCTAAACTTTATAATAGCACCTTGTAATAATGCAAAGGAATATAAAGGCTAGATTAAAATATGTTATAATAACAAACTATTTGTAGATTGAATGTCTATTAAACAAATAGATTATGCATATCTATGAAGTTTACATGAACTGATAACTCAAATAGTATCAAAGCTTTGAAGTAGTACAAAGCTGAAGATAAGATTATTATCATGAAATTCTATCACATAGTTTAAGTGACAATACTTTGATAGAACTTGGAGTATAACTCAACTTGGTTTTATTCTCGTTCAGAATGTCTAGTGGATAGTAATATAATTATAGAAGTAAACCTAGTAATTGGAATAGGAATGACCCTATTAAATCCAAAAGTTACTAGAACCACAGAGTTAGACTTGGAAATAAAATAGCGATAACCATGAGCTCATATAGAAGGGCATGATGATTGTAGTTATACAATTGAAGGTTTTTACTCTCCAAAAGATAACAGGCTGTAAGTTATTTTGTAGAAACCAAATGAGGGTCAATAAATACACAAGCAAGATAAGATACTATTGCATAAATATGTCATGTTTATAAATATTACAAATTTCTTAGACTAAAGTAGAAGTACTTGTAACTTTAGAGTCGTAAACATGTTGTACTGTCATTACTTACTTTCGAACTGGTTTACTTGATAAACTGATGAAAGCCAAATGGTTTTACCTTACAGGAGTTGTCTAGAGTTTAGCAGCTTATTTTACTAAGCTTTTTAAATTGCAAACAAAATATGGATGACACTAAAAGATATTTTAAAATATACTCAATCGATCATACCTGTAAACCTGTCAGAAAAAGTATTCATCTGCATTAGCACAATTGCTAAGTAAGCCCTGGATTCAAAAGTAGATTCCACCTACTAACATAAAAGAACTAATCAGTAAACTGAAGCAAACAACACACAAAAATATTTTATTATTGCTACGAAAAATAAACTGTTATGTTATTAATTTAGAATTTAGTGAAACTAATTACTTAACTATTTATTTTATGCCAACTGTTAGATGTTAGTAAACCGTAGGTTTAAGCATTTATTGTTATCTCAAAATTTTAAATTTTTGTGAAAATTTGGGGTTTTGACATCGAGAAACTTCGATCCCAAGGAAATATTTCAAGGGGCCGAGGTCTTTCATTTCAAATTCTCTGGACAAGTAATCCTGTAGAGCCTCCCTTTATTTGGGATCATTTCATGTAACCACCATGCCATCCACATATACAATAAGTGCAGTTATCTTACCCTATTGTTTCTTCAAGAATAAAGTGTGGTCTGAGTTGGTCTAACAGTAACCAAAGGCTTTCATAGATTTTGTGAACCTTCCAAACCATGCTCTCGGAGACTGTTTCAACCCATACAGTGACTTCTTTAATTTGCACACCTTTCGACTATGCATTTCTAGTATCATGCATCCTGGTGGGAGTTCCATCTAAACTTCTTTGGACAACTCACCATGTAGAAAGGAATTCTTCACATCAAACTGCTATAATGGCCAACCCAAGTTCGCAGCAAGAGACAACAAGACTCATACTGTATTGATTTTAGCTATAGGTGCAAATGTCTATGTATAATCGATCCCATAGGTTTGGGTGTATCCCTTTTCTAGTAGTCTCGCCTTAAAGTGTTCAATTGCACCATCTACTTTGTAATTCGCAGTGTAAACCCATCGACATCCAACTGGTTTCTTCCCTGGTGAACGGTCAACAAGTTCCTAGGTTTTTTTCTCCTGCAAGGATTTCAACTCCTCATTCATAGAGGCTTTCCACCTTGGGTCAGCTAAGGATTCCTAGACGTTGTTAGGAATATATATAGTAGATAACTGATTTACAAATTACTTATTTGATTCTAACAAATGATGGTTAGACACATAATGACTCATGGGGTATTTAATGTTACTGGAAAGCTTGGGTTCATATGTGGGTTTAGGAATACCCTCGGTGTGACATTGTGGTAGCTATCTTCTAAATGGTTCAGTAGCATCCTCAGCAAGTGATTGGTTTGGTGTATCAGATGCCTGTGGTGTGAGAGACTTGGACAGAGGTGGAGCCACAATTTCAGTTTTTGGGTGTTCATCACTACATGGATCCAAAGTCAAACCACCCACTTCCAATTTTCCCACTTCTTTATTCAGCACATCAGAGAGTTCCCCTAGTTTCAGGATGTGAGCAACCACATGTCTAGAGATGTGATCATCATAGTCTAGAGTCTCAATTTCCTTTTGGTACTCCACTAGAAGTTCATGCTCAAAGGAAAAATACATCAAGTGTTCATGAGAAGTTACATCTAATGTAATAAACATTTGTTGGGTTGGAGAATGATAGCATCGGCACCCCTTTTGATAAGCAACATATCCGAGAAAGGCACATCGTAGCACTCGAGGAGACAACTTGTTCTGCTGATGCTTATGGAGGTGTACAAAAGCTACACAACCAAAGATGTGAGGAGATAAATTTGGGACGGTTGGAGCAATAATCGCTTCAACGAGAGCCTAAGATGGTGTCTAGAAATTAATAGTGTTGGAGGGTACCCGGTTATGCTGCAGAGGTAAGTGCTTCTCCCCAATAGGATAACGGCATATGAGCTTCTATAAATGAAGCACGAACAACCTCCAACAAGTGACGGTTTTTTCTCTCAGCCACCTCATTCTGCTGAGGTGTATTGGGACAAGTAGTTTGATGAATAGTTCTATGTGCTTCCAGATACTGTTGAAGTTTAGAACTCAAATATTCTCCTCCATTATCACTGTGGAGAACCTAAACCTGTGCATTGTACTAAGTACGAACCATTTTATAAAAAAATTGAAATAAGAAATTCACTTCACTTTTAGACTTCATCAAGCACACCCAAGTCATCCTGGTATAGTCGTCAATAAAAGTAACAAACCAATGTGATCCACCAAAGGTAGTGACTTTGGATGGACCCCAAACATCAGAATGTATGACCATAAAAGGAACTGGACTTTATTCAAATTTAATGGAAATGAAGCACGATGGATTTTTGCAAGTTCACAAACATCACAGCGGAAACTAGAAACATCAAATTTTACAAATAAACTAGGAAATAATTTCTTCAGGTAACCAAAGAAGGCATGCCCCAAACGTCGATGGAATAACCAAATTTCAGATTTCTTCTTCTCCCCCTTAAACCCATCCACCGTTAAAGCTTGACATAACTTGTCCGAACTCTTTGACACTAAGTCCAAGTAATACATCTTTTCTCACCTAACACCACAACCAATCATTTTCCTTGTTCGGATGTCCTTAAACACACAAAAATCAGGCCAAAAAATTACAATACAAAGTAAGGTAGCGGTGATTTGGGAAACTGACAATAGATTATAATCCAAATATGGAACAACTAAAACAGAATCTAGATTTAAAGTATCAGTGAGCGGTAAGGACCCTTCTCCATTAATTGGGGTCAAAGAGCCATTGCCATTGGAAACAAACTTTTGTGCGGATGGTTTAAGAGGTCAGACCTGTCTAGAATCAAACGTCATATGATCCATAGCACTGGAATCAATTATCCATGCACTATTAGAAACTATTGCTGCTGCAACTTTTCTCCCCAAATCTCTTAAATTTTGGGCCCCTCCTCATAACTGAATATCGCTTCAGGTTGTTTCATCCTTGATGTTACATACAGCCTACTCCCAGAATTTGTTTGTGCTTGAATTTTTTGCAGGGGGTCACATAGTTGGGTTGATTCTTGCCAGTTGTCTTTGATAGGCCGTCGTTTTGAAAATGAAATGGTCCTTGACTGTTGTTGATTTTCTAAAATTCTTTCGAACACTTAATTTTTCTGTCAAATCGGCTGATTTTGTTCTTTAATTTTTCTATCAAATCGACTGATTTTGTTCTTTTTCCCTCCACCATTGCATCTCCCAAAGTGGTTTAGCATCCGAAGTCTAAATCGCTTCGATGTCCGATTCGTATTTGTCTTCAATCGCTTGCACATAGATTTTACCCTTCCGCCGTTGCGGCTGGGAAAGCTATCATAGCTTCCGATTTGAATGTCTTCCAACGTCCGATTAAGCCCTCTCCCGCCCACGTTTTGCATCATTTTAGTGCCTGTCTTTCTGCCGTTATAGCTGGGAAGTCCATTTGGCATCCAACATCAAAGTCACCCGATCTCCGATGGAGTTTTCCTGCCCACAGCTTTGAATCGCGCCTCTTAGTCTTCTTTTTCTTCCCGCCGTTGCGGCTGAACCAAGCCTTTGACTTCTGATGTCAGTATCCTTCTGACTTCCACTGTGGTGCACTAGGCCATTTGTTTTTGTGGAGAAATCATTTCAGTTTGTATAATCCGTCGCTCTGTTTCATAGCACAGCCCCAAATGGATAATACACGTGGGTTAATTGCAGGTGTGTGTAAGGAGCTAATGCATGAAGACGTAGAAGAACAATTTAGAAAAAATTGAAACGACACCGACCAGATCACTGAAAAGGCCCTCAAAGCAGAAGACAAAGTCAATAACGCTAAAGGCATGAACCTGACTGCTGGTCCGTTACTAAAAGAATCATGAGTGCATATGGACAACTCAGAAAAATACGAAACGCTGGGGAGACCGAAAGGTCATGCGTTGGGGGAAACCCAAACGATTTACTGTTTGTTTAAATACTAGAAAGGGGGAAGCTACAAGGGCTTTTTCCCTGAAAAATTTGTAAACTCTTTTGCTTGTAAGAGGAACTACTTCGTTTTACAGTCAGAAAGTGCAACTTTTTCCTGCTGGAGAGAGCGAAATGTGGAATGTATCAATGCTACTAAATGAATAATGTTGAAGAGGAACTATTTCATTTTCAGCTGTGTTTCATTTACTGTGAGAGTATTTAACTTCCTGAACCTATGTTCTTGTTGAGTGTTCTTTAGTATCTTCTGGGATGTCTTCCACTGTGAGTAATAAATGTTGTTCATAAAATAATCGGCTATCTGGTTGTTTAAATATCTGTAATTGTTCATGTGTCTTGAATGAAGTATCAGCTATCTATAACTCTTCATAATGCATGTAAAAAATGTATTACTCACCAATGAATAATAACTCTGCTCCCTAGGGATAGTTTAGGTAGTTAGTTTTTTTCTGTGTTGTATGTGTTTTGGGTGCTTGTGAACCTTAAGACGAGAGGTAAGAACCTGCACATCACATTGTGACTGTTCCTTGCATCTTTAACACCCTGGATTGTTATTTAGGCACTTGCATATCATACATTAAGTCAAAAAATACAAAAAACACAGTGGACCGGTCCGGAGCCGGTAAAGCCCTTTGTTGTATTACTTTGACCTACGGTAGCCAGACCGCAAACCGGATGGATTCCCTATACCAAATAGTCAACGGGCTAGTTGGGAACGTTGATTGGGGAGAATACCTTACTGTTGTTGCTTGCGTTTTTTGGGGCCCCAACAGTTTTGGCACTAGAAGGAGGGCCGCCAGTGTATGGCTAGCCGAGGAAACCCATTTTCCTAAGAATATTCCACCGGTAACAGTTCTGAAAGCAGTGGGTTTCAAAATGCAATTCCGGAAGAAAGATAAAATCTATATTCTATTGGGAACGAAATTTTTAATGATCTGAGAGGACACACCAGGGAATATGTAAAGAAGATTGGAGGATTGCCAATCATCCCTAAACTGCCTAGAAGAGAGTATAAAAGGAAGGATCATCCTAAAGCAGAGGGCTCAGTGCTGGTTGGAGACTGAGAAGAGCTTGTAGAAACAGCCTTACAGGAAGTTGTGCTACCTTTGAATCAAGAAGGCCTAGAAACCCCTCACGGTTCTTTTGCTCACACTCTAGTTGGTTCACCTCCTCACTCCCCACTCAGACTCATGGCCGAAGTTAATGCTAATCAACCACCTAACCCACCAAATCCACCACCTGCATGGAGAGCCATATCACCATTAAACCTGACACCTCCATTACACGACCTACCTCAAGCCTTTGATAAGATGTTGCCCAAGTTCGACCCAAATGAGAAAATACTAGTAGATGATCATCTACAAAGTTTTTACCTGGCAATGGAAGGATTAAGGGTCGGGGAACACGAAGATGTGGTATGTAGACTTTTCCCACATACCCTTAAAGGAGCTGCAGCGTCATGGTACTTTGTATTGCCTGCTAACTCTATCCCTGATTGGGATACCTTCGAAATAATTTTTAGAAGTAAGTATGCAACTCAGAAAACTCATGCAACTCTCATGAAAGGGCTGTGCGTGTTGAAGAAAGAAAGAAAATAAAAGGTGCACAGTTTCACTCAAAGGTTTGTAGCATATCTCAAGAACTTCTCTGAAACACATAAGCCTTCAGACAAAGTTCTTATTGAATACTATACTTCAGCTTTAGGCCCTGATTTGGCCATGTTTTCCAAAGGTAGGGCCAAGCCTATGTTGATAGAAACGTATGAAGAAGCAGAAGTGGTGGAAGCTGAAAGAGAGAGCATTGAAGACTATCCAGAACAATCTGGAGAAAAAGGTAGAGGAAGAAAAGTCTTATTGTTTACTAATCCTAAAGAAGAAAAGTCTTCAGATTTGGAAAATATGGCCAAAATGATGCAGAAGCTTTCCAATAAAATCATAGATATGGAGAAGGAAAAGGAAGCACAAAATCTTTATAAGCCATATTATAAGAAAAGAGAAGATAACCACCAGTCTCAACCTCCTCCGCACAATACTGCATCTATGAATTTAATAGAGCTAGGCTTGGATAATTTTTGCACATTCCACCAATAGCCACACTCTAAGAAGAATTGTCTGCAATGGATAAATTCGATGATGTTGGTCATGAATCAGCTGTTAGATTCTAGATTGATAGAAGAGGGAAAGGAAGAAGGAAAGGAAAATTTTACCTCTACGTCTACTAAAGAACAGGAAGAGGAAACCATGGCTTTATGGAATTATGTCTCACTATTTGATGCTGAAGAAGAAAAGACTCAGGGGTGTAAAGGCATTATGGAAACCAACGTAGCCATGAGGAGCCAAGGGAAGGTTAAGGAAGACAGTCTTATACTTCCAAAGATTAAGAGGCTGCAAAGAAATGTTAAGAATAGATTTCAAGACAAATATTTGGTTGATACAATTCCAGAATTCACTATTACCATCCAAAGTCTTAGACAGAATGATACAATGGCCAAGCCAAATGAAGGTAAGGAGAATGCTGATAGGCCTCATCCCATGGAACAACAGAGGGATTATGACATTGTGGAGGATTTAAAGAAGATAAAGGCGAATGTTCCACTATCCGAGATGTGCAAAGTGCCGCAGCAAAAATAAAGGCTGTTGAGAGCCCTTGAAACATCAGATGAGAAGACGCCCACTAACAATCAACCAGAAGAAGAAGAAGAGATTGGAGAGAACAATAGTGGAGGTAAGTCCAAGCACAAGCATCCACCTTTCCTCCTTACTTTTGAAATATTTAACTACAATGTACATAATTTCTTGGTAGATTCAGGGGCAACTGTTAATGTCATGCCAATATCTATCTGTAAAAGAATCAATGGGTAGCCTAAGCCATCCCCGTGGAGAGCAGTTCAGTTGGATAGGATAGATGTGAAGGTAATTGGCGAGATGGAAGATGTCCTAGTCCATCTGGCTTCAAATGATAAAGTATGCCAGGTCATTAATATCGTGGTGGCTGATATACCAGATGCGTATGGCCTTATCCTGAGCAGAGATTGGTCAGCCAAACTTAATGGATATTTCACTTCTGATTGGTCACATCTGTGGTTGCCATACAAAGGAAGTCTGAACCAGATTAAGATTTTGAGGGAGCCTCACATGAAGTACAATGTTACCCGACTTGAAGAGAAGAATGAACCTGTGGATTCTGTCTTGGGAAACTATTTTATTGAGTTGGAACCAGGTAATTACCAAGCAGAAGAAACCAGCAACACATCTGATACCCAGCTTGATCTCCTTCGATTCTCACAGGCTGATGAGATTGACTGTAAAATAGTAGACTTAGTAGTAGGAATAGATTCGTTTTCAGTAGTTAATTATTTTTGGACTTTATTTTTCGATGGCTCTAAGACATTAGAAGGGTCAGGGGCTAGCTGTGTCCTGATTGACCCACAGAAGAATAAATATTTCCTTTCATGTAGATTAGAGTTTGAGTGTACTAATAATACTGTTGAGTACGAAGCACTGGTGCAAGGACTAAAGAAGGGAATTGAATTAAAGGTAAGTAATCTAAAAGTATTTGGGGATTCTGAAATTATTGTAAAACAAATTCGGAATCAGATACATTGTATCTCTCCTCACTTAAAGGCTTACCAGAATGAGGTATGGGATTTGCTGAAATATTTTAATGCATTTAACATTATTTCAATTCCAAGAATGAAAAACACAGCTACTGATCTGTTGGCCACATCAGCCGCTAGACTCGTACCCACTAATAATCGATGTTCTGTCGAACTGCTTTTCAGGCCCTCTATACCTGATATGATTACGAACCTACGAGTGTTTGATGATGACCAGCAGATCATAGAATGTTTAACGAATGATGAGGTGTTTAAAGGAGCGATCATAGACGATGAAGAGAATCAGGATGAGATGAAATATGATAATTTCATTCCTAAAGGAGTTAGAACGTTGGAAAAAATGTTCGATTTAAATGAAAAATTCAAAAGACCACCCAACGTGAAGACCCACAGCTCATCTCTACAGTTTGAGTTGATTAATTTAGGGACTGAAACAAATCGTAAGTTCGTGAATCTCAGCAAATGTTGTTCGCCAACAGAAAGAGACAAATTCATTAGTCTATTTAAACAATATAAAGATGTTTTCGCATGGACGTATGAAGATTTGAAAACGGATGACACCAGCATCATCAAGCATGTCGTCCCCATTAAAGCAAGCGTCAAGCCATAACAACAACCTTTGAGGAAAATGCATCTGAAATTGGAACCACTGATTCAAAGTGAAGCGAAGAAATTATTGGACGCAAGAATCATCTTCAAAGTCAGACACTCTGAGTGGGTATCAAATCTGTTACCAGTAAGGAAAAAGTCTGGAGAAATCAGACTCTGCATGGATTTGAGGAACTTAAACCGTGCATCAGATAAAGATAACTATCATGTGCCACCCATGGAGCAGCTGCTACAGATGGTTTCAAGTTCTGAACTGTTTTCATTATTAGATGGTTTCTCTAGCTACAATCAAGTATTAGTAGTCGAAGAAGACAGATTAAAGACAACATTCAGAACCAAATGAGGAACCTTTGCCTATAAAAGGATGCCTTTTGGGCTGATTAATGCTGGAGCGACATTTCAGAGGGCCATGGATATAGCTTTCCATGGATTGATTGGACGAAGTGCGGTAGTATACCTTGATGAAATTAAAATATTCTCAAAGAAAAGAGAAGAGCACGCGTTTCACTTAAAGCAGATTTTTGAACGATGCCAGAAATATGGCATCTCCCTCAATCCTAAGAAATGTGTGTTCGCTGTCACGGAAGGCAAGTTGCTAGGTCACATAGTTTCGAAGCAAGAGATATCCATTGATCTAGAAAGAATTAAGGCTATTGAACAAATCCCCTTGCCCCATAATAAAAAATGAATGCAATCATTCATGGGAACCATAAATTTCGTACGAAGGTTTGTGCCTAATTTCGCTCAGACTGTTAAGCCGCTGCAGTAGATGGTCAAGCAGAATGCTCAATTCAAGTGGACTGAACTTGAGAAGAATGCTTTCAGCAAAATTAAGACTGCTGTTGCACATTCACCCTCCTTGAAAAGTCTAGATTTCGATAAAGACTTTATTTTATATACTTTTGCATCCGATGATTCACTGGCAGCTGTGCTCACCCAAAAGGAAGAAAAGGGGGATGAATTCCCAATCTCCTTTATGAGTACTGGTCTACAAGGGGCTGAATTAAACCACCCAGCCATTGATAAGCAAACTTACGCAGTATTTAAGGCAATGAAGCAATTCAGGCCTTATATATTAAAAAATCGAACCAAGGTAATAGTCCCCTACCCAGCTGTAAGATCCCTTCTCATACAGAAAGAGTTAGGAGAAAGGAGGGGCAACTGGGTAACAACTGTTCAAGAATACAACCTTGAATTCAAACCAGCCTCTATAGTTAAAGGACAAGAATTGTGCAAGCTGATGACCAAAAGTGGGAACAATGAAGAGCAAGCATGGGATGATGAGGTTGAATTACATGTAATGGATGTATGTCCTTTGTTTACAACTTTCGAGTCTTGGTATATAGACCTTGTGCATTACCTGCAGTCAGGGCTGTTTTCAGAACATTGGAATTCCAAGCAAAGAAGAGCGCCGCGTCTTAAATCGGCCTCCTATCAACTTGTTGAAGGAGTATTATTCAGACAGAATTATGACAGGGTTCTCCTCAGATGCTTAGAAAAAGAAGATGCAAAGAAAATAATGTCTGAATTACATGACGGTCCTGCTGGAGGACATTATTCAGGGGATACCACAGCCCACAAAATCCTCAGGGCATGTTACTACTGGCCTACGCTCTTTAGAGATGCACACGCACATGTCAGGAAGTGTGATATTTTCCAAAGGTGTAGTGGGAGACAGCCTAAAGCAGCAGCACCGCTAAATCCTGTGATGATCACGGAACCATTCGAGCAATGGGGGATGGATATTATTGGAGAAATAAAACCAAATTCCTCTCTGCAGCACAAGTACATTCTGACCGCTACTGATTATTTCACTCGCTGGGTCGAAGCTATGCCGCTGTGCAAGATAAATGAGGATGAAGTCATCAGCTTCCTGCAAGATCATATCATGACCAGGTTTGGAGTTCCAGTTTCATTAGTCTTTGATAATGCTAAATACTTTTCATCAATTAAATTGACTGCATTTGCTCATGATAAAGGGATGAAATTGCATTATTCTGCTAATTATTATCCACAAGGGAATGGCCTGGCTGAATCCTCTAACAAAAATCTGATTAGAATTTTGAAGAACACTATGGTAGAAAACCAGAAGAGTTAGCACTCAGCATTACCAAATGCCCTTTGGGCTGATAGAGTCACCCCCAAGTATGCAATTGGAGTGTCTCCATATACCCTTGTCTATGGTAAAGAAGCCATCCTTCCTCCCAATATCATGCTGCCATCTTCCATACTAGCTCAAGAGTCTAGAGGGTCTGATGATGAAGTTTTACAGATAAGGATATATAATCTACTGAAAACAGAAGATGCTAGGTCTAAAGCTAAAGAACGCTTTAAGCAACAACAAGAGTCAGTTAAGAGATGGTTTGACAAGCATAAAGCTGGAACAAAGGACTTTGAAGTAGGAGACTTATTCCTCAAATGGGATCACCCCCATGATGACAAAGGAAAGCACACTAAATTCCAGCAGTTGTGGATAGGCCCTTTCCAAATTGCAGCAAAGCTTGGCCCTTCTACTTACAAGTTGCAGTATCTTCAAGGGTGGGAAGAGAACTTGCCAATAAATGGTTTGGTTCTCAAGCCTTATTTTTCTTGAGTCTCTTTGATTTCTTCTGTCTTGTATGTAAATAACTCATCTGGTTGTCTTTTGAGTCATGTTTTTCAGTTTTCTTTAGTTTAAGTTTGATTGATTTCAATCAAGGGAATAAACCCGCGGTCGCATGGAGGACATCAGAATGCCTGGGAAAGATAGACATTTTTGAATCTCAGACTGTATATTGCTAAAATAATTTCTTCCAGTTTAGTCGTTTTCTCGAATAATTCTATGTGCATTGAAGTCCTGCTTAATCCTTGTGTAATGAACCGGATTCTGAGAGTCTGGAATACTATGTTGGGGCTCCATCCACGTCACACTTAAAGTGTCCTAAGGAGTGGAAGCGGAGGACCCATGGAAAGGAGCAAGGTGAATAGTATATTAAATATAAATGATCCCATGCCAAGAAACGAATGCCAATAGGCAAATAAAGAGTCAAAAAACTCCTAGGAAAGCATCATAAATCAAATCAGGTGCTGAATCATGAGTACTAAGTTGCCTAAAGATCCTCTCCATCCGTGAGCTGAAAATTAAAGTATACCACTCACACAAAAGGACACTATGGGATAGAGGATCCTGAAATAAAATTCAGTAAGACAGGGCATTCAGGAGGACTCATAAGAAAAGGGACAAAAGTCCAAAAGTACAAAAAGTACTAAAATGGCATGGGAATGAGGAACAAGTGAATATTTCTGTTTACCATATGCTACAATCCTATGGTGTCCCAAGCTATCAGCCACCTGAAGACAAGGGTAATAACGAAACTCATCTTCTGGCCTCGACAGAGTTATCTAGACTTGAAAATCTCAGTTTCCACTTTCCCAAATTGGACTATTATCAATGATTGAAGGTACACACTGCCAGCATTCGAGAAAATCCAGATAGCTGGAAGAATTCGAAAGGATGCATTTGTTGTTAGACAGTCTGTCACTCAAATATTAATTTCCCAGAGATCTAGGTTCACCAGGTAATCGCCAGTTGTTGCTGCTGCAACTTTTCTCCCCAAATCTCTTAAATTTTGGGCCCCTCCTCATAACTAAATATCGCTTCAGGTTGTTTCATCCTTGATGTTTCTTCGGTCATGCTTTAAGTCTGGATGTTTTGAACAATTTACATACAGCATGCTCCCAGAATTTGTTTGTGCTTGAATTTTTTGCAGCAGGTCGCATAGTTGGGTTGAGTCTTGCCAGTTGTCTTTGATAGGCCGTCGTTTTGAAAATGAAATGGTCCTTGACTGTTGTTGATTTTTTAAAAGGATTTCGAACACTTAATTTTTATGTCAAATCGGCTGCTTTTGTTCTTTTTCCCTCCGCTGTTGCGGCTCCCAAAGTGGTTTAGCATCCGAAGTCTAAATCGCTCCGACGTCCGATTCATATTTGTCTTCCATCGCTTGCTCGTAGCTTTTACCCTTCCGCCGTTGCGGCTGGGAAAGCTATTGAGCTTCCGATTCAAATGTCTTTCGACGTCCGATTAAGCCCTCTCCTGCCCACGTTTCGCATCATTTTAGCGCCTGTCTTTCCGCCGTTACGGCTGAGAAGTCCATTTGGCGTCCGACGTCAAAGTCACCCGATCTCCGATGGAGTTTTCCCGCCCACAACTTTGAATCGCGCCTCTTAGTCTTCTTTTTCTTCCCGCCATTGCGGCTCAGCCAAGCCTTTGAATTCCGATGTCAGTATCCTTTCGACTTCTGCTGTGGTGCACCAGGCCATTTTTTTTTGTGGAGAAATCGTTTCAGTTTGTATAATCTGCCGCTCTGTTTCATAGCATAGTCCCAAATGGATAATACACGTGGGTTAATTGTAGGTGTGCGTAAGGAGCTGATACATGAAGACGTAGAAGAAAAGTTTAGAAAAAATCGAAACGACACCGACCAGATCACTGAAAGGGCCCTCGAAGAGGAAGACAAAGTCAATAATGCTAAAGGCACAAACCTAACTACTGGTCCGTTACTAAAAGAATCATGCGTGCATACGGACAACTCAGAAAAATACGAAACGCTGGGGAGACCGAAAGGTCATGCGTTGGGGGAAACCCAAATGATTTACTGTTTGTTTAAATACTGGAAAGGGGGAAGTTACAAGGGCTTTTTCCCTGAAAAATTTGTAAACTCTTTTTCTTGTAAGAGGAACTACTTCGTTTTACAGTCAGAAAGTGCAAATTTTGCCTGCTGGAGAGAGTGAAATGTGGAATGTATCAATGCGACTAAATGAATAATGTTGAAGAGGAACTATTTCGTTTTCAGCTATGTTTCATTTACTGTGAGAGTATTTAACTTCCTGAACCTATGTTCTTATTGAGTGTTCTTCAGTATCTTTTGGGATGTCTTCCACTGTGAGTAATAAATGTTGTTCATAAAATAATCGACTATCTAGTTGTTTAAATATCTGTAATTGTTCATGTGTCTTGAATGAAGTATCAGCTATATGTAACTCTTCATAATGCACGTAAAAAATGTATTACTCACCAATGAATAATAACCCTACTCCCTAGGGATAGTTTAGGTAGTTAGTTTTTTTCTATGTTGTATGTGTTTTGGGTGCTTGTGAACCTTAAGATGAGAGGCAAGAACCTGCGCATCACATTCTGACTGTTCCTTGCATCTTTAACACCTTGGATTGTTAGTTAGGCACTTGCATATCATACATTAAGTCAAAAAATACATTAAACACGGTGGACCGGGCCACAGCCGGTAAAGCCCTTTGTTGTGTTACTTTGACCTATGGTAGCCGGACCGCAAACCGGACGGATTCCCTATACCAAACAGTCAACGGGCTAGTTGGGAACGTTGATTGGGGAGAATCCCTTACTGTTGTTTCCTACGTTTTTCTGGGCCCCAACAGAAACAAGTGTAGAAATATTTAAAACCTTACGACCATTACCTGTCGTTGCTACTAATGCCGAGATATGACTAGCAACACCATCCACTATTTTTTTTTTGACAATTGCAGCACTAGAGGTCCTCTTGGAATTCTTCTTCCGTGAATTGCGCTTATGATCCCACCATTCTGGATAAGCCACAAGTTCAAAGCAGTGGCTCTTGGTATGACTAGTTTGATTGCAATGACTTCATTTGTAGGTGGATTTATTGGCACCATTAGTGTTCTTAGGATGGTTTTGGGATGATCGGTTCTAATTAGACTGATTTCGAGTCACCATGGTTAAAGCTTCATAATTTTCTGGTTCTCCATTCATCATTGCGAGTCAAATAGATTCATGGCGGACCAAAGCATAACACGCTTCCAATTCAGGGATAGGATCCTTTCTCAAAATTTCACCATAGATTTGTTTGAATTCACCATCTAATCCAGCAAGAAAAATATGCACCCTTTGTCACTGAACTAATTTTCGATAAGATTCAACATCATTCTCACTTTCCATAGTCACCTTATCACGATGATCCAACTCACAAAAGATCTCGGTTAACTCTCCATAATACACCAAGAGTGTTCTGCCATTCTGTTTCGCAAAGAAGGCCCTCTATTTCAAGACAAACACCTGCAATTCATCTGCTCCATCATAAAAATATTTTGAAAGAGCTTTCCAAATATCTCGAGCGGTGGGTAAGCGAATATATCACTCCATGATTTCTAGGGACATAGACATCAACAGCCATCTCTTGACCTTTTGATTGTCTGCATACCACTTCTCATATCCATCATACTTCTCGGTAGGTGACTGTGAATTACCATGAATGAAAGAGAGTTTCTCCTTCTCGGCAATATGCATCTCCATGATTTGAGACCACAAATCATAGTTTGTTTCATTGAGTACAATCCCTACATTGAATGACGAACCTTCAGATTGAATAATAATGGGAGCAGATTTGGTCCTAGATGTTTTAAAATTTGAGTCAGCCATGGTTCAATGGAGAGTACTAACAATTTAAGCTTCTTGGCTCTCATACCAAGTTCAAAATAGAGTTCAAGAGAAAAATAATTATCTTTTATTATAGTGAATTGTACAGGTACATATACATCAATGGATCAATTTCTAGATCCTACAATCGAGCTGTCGATCCTACAATTATGTTGCAGATCCTATAATCAAGCTGCAGATCCTAAAAAAGGATAGGAAACAGCCATCTACAAGATAGGAAAGAATCATAGAGAGAATAGGAAAGATTGAGTAAGAATAGGAAATAATCAGTTCATATCGCAACATTAGTCTTAAGCCGTATTGACACAGAAAAACTACTAGTATACAAATCAGTATGTGTTAAAAGCATATTACTTACCAACGTGTGAGGCATAGGCATAGGCATCCCACCTACCAATGAAGGAAGGACAAGAGAGCAAAGAAAGATAATACTACCCTATTTATTAAAATTAATCCAAAGTCTATAAAAATATACAATATTTTATATCAATCCAAACTCTTTATTCGTCACTCTTATATTCATGACTAGATACCAAACAAACAAAATTAGATAGCATCGGGCTAGCTATTCAAAATCTGTTCAAACAAACATAATACCAAAATGTTTAAAAAAATAATAATGCTGACCCAGCATCAATATTATAATATATTATATATCAAATTATGTCAAAGTCACATGAATACATGTAGTATAATAAATAGAATTATTAATGTAGCAAACAAAATTGTAATTCCAAAATAAAAATTATTACATTGTAACCAATAAAGTGGGTTAAAATATTACAACACGACCAATAAATTGGATTTAAAAATGTCTGTAAGAATTGGTCCAATGTAACCATTAAAAAGGATTAAACTTTGAAGAAATAGGGCAAAAATGTAGGTGATTTCAATGTACGATTCTAAAAGCAATAGGCATATTCTTCATCACCATAAAATTCTTAGAATGCACTCTCTCGTGAACGTGACGAGATCGTCACTAACACAATGTAATATCAGCACTTTGCAGAGATGACACTCACAGTTGATGGCCAAAATAAATTCTCCACAAACGAGTAACATTTAAATCTCACAATATCAAGAAATATGGGCAACTACGAAGTGATGACCAGAGAGCAACTCATCATCCACCAATTTTGTTCAGCCATGGCATAAATCTTTGTATCAAAAATATATGACTCGCTATCAAATGTTGAAGAATAATATATATGGGTGCCTATCTTTCATCCATGGCAAGAATGTTGGCTCAAAAATATATGGGAGAGCAACTCATCGTATGCCAATTTTGTGCACCCAGGGCACAAATCTCGGTCTCAAAAATATATGGCCAGAGTATGAAATGTTGGAGAGCAACTCATCATCTACCATTTTTGTGCACTCAGAACAGAAAGCTAAAAGTCTTAATAATATAGGGGTGGCTATCGAATGATGATTGGAGAGCAATTCATGATTTAACGATTTTGTGCACCTATGGTTGAAATGTTAGAATATAAATATGGGCGGCTATGAAATGATGACTGAAGAGCAACTCATCATCTACCATTTTTTTATGCACAGGGATCAAATCTTAGACTGTCATGGCAAATATCAAATCCGGAAATAACAGCAACGCAGTCCCATTCGCTACCCAAAATGAGAGCAGCCGCCCCTCTTATGAAGTGGTGTTGTTGCTTTTAGATTTTGTATTTTCCATGATAACAGCAACCTCTCATCGAAGTGGCTACTAGATTCCAGAATCAAGCCGACACCCTCTTACTGAAGTGGAGCTGCCACTTTCCCGGCACCCATTGTCGCTCCCCTAATGGAGGGGTCAGGGTTGATAGCCACTCTATTTGGGGATCAATAACTAGCTTGTTGGGCAAGCTTTAATGAGACGGCATCTTTCGAGCAAGTTGTTGGATTTCAAGTTCATTGAGATCACCCTCTTACTTACTGAAGTGGAGCTGCCACTTTCCGGGCCACTTTCCGGGCACCCATTGTCGGTCCCCTAATGGAGGGGTCAGGGTTGATGGCCACTTTATTTGGGGATCAATAACTAGCTTGTTGGGTAAGTTTTAATGAGACTATATCTTTCCAGCAAGTTGTTGGATTTCAAGTTAGTTGAGATCTAACTACCTGTTGGTTGAAATTTAACTACCTGTTTGAGATCTCAAACTGATTGAGATCCAAGGCTAGCATTAAAACCTGCTTAACTTTAGCCTCTCTATTCTATAATCAACCTATACTCCCCTCCCATGTTAATATTTTTTTTATTTGTTTCTTTGTTTGGTTTTTGGTATTATTATTATTATTATTATTATACCTGCCTCACGCGGGTATTGTAATCGATCACAAGTCAAACTCCTTTGACTTTGGTGTTTTTTGAGGCAGTTTTAAAAAATCAAAACCTGTTTTGCAAAGTATGACTTAGGGGTTTGTAAATTTTTTTTTTTAATTTTGTTAAAAAGCTATTTTTGTAAACAGCTGATTGGTGGATAGAAGATGATGTCAGCTTTGGAATTTGGTATCTAGATTTGAGTTGACATGTGGCAAGATGACGTCATAATAATAAAATTAAAAAAATATCCCATTGCCATGCCTCCTGTCGCTGCCGCTGCCGTGTGGACCGTGGCGCCTACCGGGTCTCTTTGCCTCACTGTTGTTAGTTACCAATTCGTGTGTAGCCCTTCCTTTCTTGCGCTACCGAAACACCCTGCAATCGATCCAGCCGCATCCGACAGCCAAGCGCTCGACTGTCTGAAGCTATTTTGCACTCTAAATCCTGAGGACTCAGACTGTTCGCCCCCCGGATTCTCGACATCGACATTTTCTCTCTGCACAAAACCTTGCAAGAGCTGAGGCGCCCTGTCATCGAGTTCCTTGGCTTCTTGATCGACATTCTCATCATGTGACTAGCATTCCAACTTTTTGCCCCCTTTCCGTTCAGCTACAGTTAAATGTGAGGGTAAAATTGTTTGAAGAGCTTGAATATACATTGTATAATTATAATGCGATTGATGTTTAAAGGTTGCTAAATTCATCTGTTATATCAAATCTGCTATTTCCATCAATTTCATTCTCAACTTCAACAAAGATTCCATCATCAGTTAAAGGGCAAAACGTTGATAGAAATCATACAATAGAATATGGACCCTGTAAGGTCAAGATCCGGAGATTTCATTGTAGATGATATTGTGCAGAGGTTACATGGCCCCGGAGTACGCCTTACACGGACAGCTGACAGAAAAAGTAGATGTATTTGGCTTTGGAGTGCTTGCTCTTGAGATTATTAGCGGAAGAAAGTGTCGGAGTTTGGCTCATGAAATGGAGTTTCTCATCGAAGGAGTATGGTTCTTATCATCTCATGATCTTGAAGTTGAATTATTCTTATTTTAAAATCTTCATAGCATTATGATCCTGACTAACTGAAGTGTTGTTTTAGCAGACATGGAGACTGTATGAAGCAGAGAGAGCTTTAGAAGTTATCGATACCACGTTGCAAGGTAGTTATTCGTGGGAGGAAGCCGCTAGAGTGATTAAAATTGGTCTTCTGTGCACGCAAGCAGC
Organism: Pseudotsuga menziesii; assembly: GCA_001517045.1. Taxonomy (NCBI): domain Eukaryota; kingdom Viridiplantae; phylum Streptophyta; class Pinopsida; order Pinales; family Pinaceae; genus Pseudotsuga; species Pseudotsuga menziesii. Next base: position 254,616 of record LPNX011057120.1, read on the forward strand.
TGCAGTGTTGCGGCCTTCAATGTTCCAAGTGGTGTGGATGCTGACAGGTGAGCAAGAACATATTTCTTCGCCCACGAGGCCTGCATTTATAGATCTATGATTCTCTATGCAGCTTCTACACACCCTGCAAATTGTTCAGTTTCGCGTGGAGATCACTGCATAAAAGAGATTGTAAATAAATAAATAATTTGTTGTTGAATTATCTAGCGAGTCAAAACAATGGGTATCTATGTGCCTAAGTCTCAAATATAATATTTTTATCTATATTTCATCAGAGCAAGTAAACTGGAACACAGTGCCGCAGTATTAAATCATTGCCATGTACATCATTAACTAGATTGATGCGCATTCTTATTCTTTGGGTATTTTTATTTTAAACAAATAATGGTGAAAGGTCAATCTACATTTTCTGTATGGCCGTCCACAATCTATGGCGATTTTTAGTAGGGATCACAAGAAGGTCAACAATCAGCCATTTCACGGAACATGTCCACACGTACTTTTCTTTTTATCATTTTATAAAAAAAATTATTATATTAAAAAATTGGTTTAAATAGTTTAATTGCAGCGTTTCTATAAAAATAGCACAACAACTAACCAAAATCTTGATTCATATACGACAATGAATCATAGTTTAAATGAGTTTGCTGAAACTAAGGAGCACAAAGGAACCATCACACATTTCATTTGCTTTCCTTTTGAAGTACTTCAGAAACTTATCATAGTTGAGATCTCAAAGCATGGGATTTTTTTCTTGAATTACGAGTGATTAAAATATATATGATATATAGTCGTAATTACTTGTCATCGAAAGTATACACAATTTCTATGACCATGAGGAACATCTTGAGATTAATAGTACAAGATTGTGGTGAAAGATACAATGACTTAACACTTATTGTCCTCTTTGTGAATGCAATAAATCATACTCTCTTTTCATCATCTGAAATTAAGCTCATTTTTTAGTCATATAAAGATCAATCACCATTAAATACAAATATGGAGAATTACCATTAAGGGTTTATTTTACTATTGAATGGAATAGTGAGCATCAACCTAAATCTAAGTTTATTAAGCATTTATAAGAGCAATCCAAGCTTTTAGTTTACCTTTTGTCTTATCAAAATTATAGTTACACCTATATGTGTTTATATTTAAGTCAATTTGGGGTGGACTATGGCCTATGCTTTTTCATCTACAAACAAGGATGAGACAAGTGTACCATGAAAATTGATTCTATGACACTAGTTCAAAATTTGAAATAAACAAATATAAAAAATAACTAGTAGCTAGATAATGAATGGATAATTTGTAGCAATGCATATATAAAAATAATTGATAGTTGATAAATGGATAACATGTATCTAGGTATGGATAACTTAGAGTTGAACTCATTTAACTAGAAGAATATAATGAATAAAAAATAATTCCAAACGCTTTCGTTCCACAACTATCTTTCAACCATTTGATCATTATATACCTTCCTATTTATGCTAGTCTATAAAAAAAACTTGCATATTTGTATAACATTATAAATTTATAATAAAATACAAATAAACTATTCTCACAACAATGATATTAATTTATAGTCTTATAAGCTATTATTTCTCATTTCCTATTTATGCTAGTCTATAAAAAAAACTTGCATATTTGTATAACATTATAAATTTATAATAAAATACAAATAAACTATTCTCACAACAATGATATTAATTTATAGTCTTATAAGCTATTATTTTTCATTTCCTATTTATGCTAGTCTATAAAGAAACTTGCATATTTTGATAACATAAGTCAAGAATATTACTAGAAGTATGTAAGGAAGCTTGAATATGCTTGTTTTATGCTACATTGCAATAACCTATATCGTATTTAAATGGACATTTTTTAATTCATTTTTGTTTTAATTGCTTTCAAATTGTAATTATATTTGTTTTATCATATATTTTTATACCAAAATTATCCTATTGCTATATATTTTCAATCTCTTCTTAGGAGGCAGGTACTAAGCAACTGTGTTGCTTATTCCACTTGTTATTATTATTATTGAGTTTCTTTATATTAATATTTTTTATATTTTGATTTTTTTTTCATTTTAAATTTTTTGTGTTTATTAAGAAAATTATTTTTGTGAGTTTTTTATTTTATTTTATTTATATTTTAATGAATTTTAAAATAATATTTGTGTATATTTGCTAGTTTTTTATTAAATTTAATTTCAATTTCTTTTTTAAAATGTATTTTGATTTTGTAAATTGTCTATTATTTTAAATTTATGAGTTTTATTTAGATTTTTTTAATTAAATGGCCCTTTTATGTTTTTAAAAGTCATTTAAAAAAAATATTTAATATTTTTTTATGTTTTTCATGTTTTCAAAATGTATGCAATAGTAACTTAATAAAACAAATGGGTGCACATGGTAGTATCACTTTTTCCATTGTTGGATTTGCAAGTTGATTTAGGGTTTTGATTATTTTTCTTGTTTTTGACACAAAAATATGAGTTTTTATGTGTAGAGTTCTCATTTTGAGTATATAGTTCTCATCAAGTTGTATAATGTATTCAAATCATGAGAAAAACACAATAGATTTATCTTTAGGATTCTTAAGTAGGAACTCGAACATACTTTTACAATAAATGCAAGAACCAACTTGTTAGAAAGTTTGTAAGGTTTAATTTATAGGAGATATCGATCCTCTCAACTTGTTATAATGTTTGCAAGTTTCGATTTATTGGAGACACCTATCCCCTTAGAAGGGAACCAACCTATTATTACAATGTTTGCAAGTAGCCACTTGTTAGAGATATCAATCTCCTTAGCAAGTAACCAACCACATTGTTACAATGATTGGAAGCACACACTTGCTAGAAACACTAATCTCCTTAGCAAAGCATCAAATCATCAAAGGTTTCCTAGTCACCCAGCTACTATCTATACATTTTCACTTCCTATAAAGTCCTTGAGTTCTTGTAACACTACCTACACACTTCCTTCTTGCATTGTATTATGCAAGGTGATTCTAACTCATGTATGTACCAATCTACCTTCTGTCATTGCACCGCACACAAATAATTGCAACATATGCATCGATATAACATGTACTAACCTTGATGTGTTGATGTTCAATGCACCAAATTTTCTATCACGCTCTTCTCTACGCAAGACTATTCTACCTTTTGTATTGATGTTCTATGCACCAACTTTTCCATCGCACTTTGCTCCACACAATGCAATTCTACATTCTGTGTTGATGTTCAACACACAAACTTTTATGTTGTTCTCTACTCTACGCAAGATGTTTCTACATTCTATGTTGATGTTTTGTACACAAACTTTTATGTTATGTTATGCTATGTGCAAGATGATTGAACCTTGTGTGTTGATGGTTTGTGAACCACCAAATTATATTTAATTGGAATATGCTTTGTTTTCTAATGCATAACAAGGTTATTGGAGATGTTTATGGAATGAGTGTTGTCACACATTAAGAAGAATCAATGTTTGTATTTTATCTTAATGTTGTTTGATTCCTCCAAATAACTTGAGTGCAATAAGATATTGATGCAATGTATTTAGTTTATGTTGTAGATAGACAAATTGGAGACTGTTTTTTTCTTAGCCATGATACTAGACAATTTCCTAAAAAATAATGCTCCTCTTCTTATATATTTTCTATCATAAATGATGGCTACCAATCTGTATTAGTTAATGTTGGTAAAGTAAAATCCTCACCTTTTGGGTACCACAATCCAAAGATCAAAGTAGCTTTTAGATATAGGAAGATTCGTTTAATTATTGATTGAACATGTCTCTCCTTTAGCACAAATTGAAATCTTGCAACCAATCCTATTGCCCGCATAACATCTTTCCTTGATGCTCTCACTTATAGTAAGCTACTAGTCATTGGCATGTATTGAATTTGAATTGTTTCCAATGATTCATCATCATTCCTCAACTTGGAACTTGTAACCATGGGAGTGTTGATGGGTTTGCAATATTCCAATCCAAACATTTTCAACATTTCTTTAATATATTTATTTTGAGAAATAAATATACCTTCTTTAGATTGAGAAATCCACAATCCTAGAAAGAATGGAAACTCTCCCAGCATAGAAATCTCAAATGCATTTTGAATCTCTTCTACAAATATTTAACTTAAATGGTTAATATCACATCTAAATATGATGTCATATACATAAACCACAATAATAATCATACTTTCATTTTCAAACTAGATGTAGAGATTATTATCTGCAAGTCCTCTTTTGAAATCTTGTTGTTATAGGTATTTTTCAAGTCTTGAATACCATTATGTAGGGGCTTTTTTTAGACCATAGAGTGTTTTATTTATTCTACATACATAGTATTTGTTTTTGGATATTTGAAATCCCTTAAGATGCTCATTATACACTTCTTCTTCTAAGCTTCCAATTAGATATGGTGAGTTGATATCCATTTGGTATACCTTGAAATTATTATATAGCAGGTGAATGCTAAAAACATTCTAATGGTTTCTATTATATCCGCAAGAGAGAAGGTTTCTTCAAATTCAATCCCTTCAACTTGAGCATAACCGTTACAGAGAAATATTTCCTTATTTCTAGCAAATTTTCCATTTTCATTTAACATTTTTCTGAAAAAAAAAACCATTTTGTTCCAATCACATTTTTTTCTTTAAGTATTTGGACAAGTTCTTAAGTTTGTTTCTTCTCAATTTGATCCAACTCCTCATTCATAGAAGCAATCCAACTCTCATATTTACTTGCTTATACAAAGTTTTTATGTTCTATTTTGGACAATACAGAGAGATTGACTTGTTCATAGATGCTTGCCAATTTTTTCGTAACTTATGTTCATGCAATTTTGTCACCAAGAATTAAGTATTTTGAATGGTTATTTTGTATAAACCCCTCTTATTAACCTAATTAACCTTTCATAGGTTATCCATCATCATGGACCCTATCATTAACCTAATCACGAGAAAGAATTCGGAAACATGGTTAGAGCCTTAGTTTTTTACGTTCTTTTCGATAGTCATCCCTTTCATAGGTTTCCCATCATAATTAAGGCCTCCTTTTTTATTATACTCTTTAAACTAATAATAAAATTCTCTTAATAATTTACTTTAACTAATACATAATAATTTATTTTAACCCAAGTCAAAAGCATTTTAAGAAACTTTAAAATTAATAATAATTTTACTATGGGATGTATTAACATAATTATGAAAAAGTTAAAACAACAAGAACATTAATTTATTAGTTTTCTAAAAAAATCCTAAAACAATTCTAAGAAACAATCCAATACTCTATAATAATCTAAGATTTATAGCAATTCCAAGTCTTAAAAAAAATTAAAATATTTTGAATCTTAAAATATTTTAAACTATAAACTAATATAAATAAAATAAAATAACCCTTTATTAACTATTTATCTTTCAAATAATCTAACCTAAAATCATTCAATTCAAATAACCCATAAATACTTCAAATTCAAGGATCACTTAATTTATTAAATGAATTCAAATTCTAAAAATAAGAATAATTCTAAGATTCAAACTCTAAAATAATATTTCTAAAAATTAAATTTAATGTCTAAACCTTTAAAATGATTTTCGACTAGCATTCTTTGCAACAAATTGGAGAAATAAAGTATATATATCCTATGTGCAACACTCACTTAAGACTCTTCAATATCTCCTCTTGAAGATGGATTGTGCTACTCAACCCAAAACGTCCAGGTTAAACAACATCTCACACATATTCACCAAATCTTCTTTAAACATGAATATATGTGAAAACCCAAACACGAATGAAATTGAATCTATGTTACTAGATCAACCGTCTCCCTCGCATAGATTCTTACATATTCTTATCTAATATGCACACAACTCAAATACATAGATCGTTCTAGGATTTTCCTAGGATTTGAGCTAGGGTTAATAATAGAAGAATTTTTTCCCTAGGATTCACTACCATCTAGACACTAGAATAATATAAGATCAATTGATGAATGGATTGAATAAGGAAATGTGGGATTGAGCAAGGCATTGAGAGATTGCTTTGCAGAGAGAAGGCTTTGAGATAGATGGTATTGATCTTACTTTATGAGAGAGCTACCTACATCATAGAAACAAACCTATTATGTTTACAGAGCTCCAGGCCTTATCGAACCCTAAAATATTATTTATCTCAATGTTCATACCAACGGGGATCGAATACAAGAAACCAAATAACAAAATGCACAATTGTACAATACTATTTCTTGAATACTCTTGAAGGAAGTGATTTTGTTGTTGCTAAAGTCATCTTGAAATATATTGTAGGATTCTCCACCATTTAACCATAGGTGTGAATAACATAATAAAAATTATAGAAAATACAACAAAGGAAAATGAAAAGGGTTCAAAAGACTCATCTCGGCTCCTCTATAATGAAACCCTCTGTCATCTTGGCTCCTCTGTAATGAAACCCTCTGAAACTAAAACGTGGAGGCCCTCTAGGTTTTTTATTGCAATATCTACTCAAAGATTGAAAATCCACAATTAAAGGTATGAATAATCCCCAATTAAAACTAAAATTAAAAGTTGACTTTAATGTTTTAAATTAAAAAATTAAACCTTTAAAATATGAAAGTAATACCTAAAAATTAATAATTAAAATATATAATAAATTAAAACAAAGTATTAAAAGATTAAAAGCCTAGAACATTAAACTACTAGTTAAAGTTTTAAAATATTAAAATATTATATTAAAATAAAAAATTAAAAAGTTAAAATTGGTTTAAAAAGATAAAATCCCCCCCCCCACAATAGGTGCTTACATCATGGCTAAACAAAACGGGATGAGTAATGAGTGTGCGATTTTTTGGGTCATCCATGCAGAGGAATTTATGGCACAAAAGGTGGGGAAGTCATTAAAGATCGATAACTCATCATCAAGCCAAAACCTACTACAAGGTACACCTTCAGGGGAAGTGAAGGATCACAAATTATGCTCTCTATCCTTCTTCTCGTGCAAGCCTTCATGAACACCCTAGATGGCTCTTATGATGATTTCATAAGAACAACCTAATCAAGTCAATGGCCCCGACCATTATATAGTCATTGCATGCCACTTCATATCAAGGATATCCAGGAAATATTACCTTCCATTGAAGGGAAACGAACTGGAGGCTTAACGGTGTGTTGGTCCATGCTCAGGATGCTTGAATGTTATATAGTTCTCTCATTCTTCGGGTGGGAAAGATGGCTTGGAAAAAATACACTAGCATGTGAATCGTTAATGGCTCAAAGAGAACACACATGCCATGTGCTCTCAAAGAATTACGGAAGCTGAAAGGCTTCTTTCAGCAACATCTCCCAACTATGACAAGGGATCGAGTGGAATTTTTACAGATGAGGTTGTAGAGGGGAACTAGGATGTTAGATGTGAATCAATGGCTCAAAGCTTTGGTGGGTTAGCGAAGGACTCAGGGTCCACCCGCACCTAGGAAACTTGTCATACCAAAAAATTGTCTCTTTTTGGACTGCTAAATCCATTATGAACATGGATATGGAAGACTGCACTTACAGAAATTTTGACGGTGTCTCAAGTAGGACCTCAATGTCCAGTCGGATTGCAAGTTTGGAGGATGGGATTCAAGCATTGGAGTGGGAACAATGAATGGGTATCGATTGTATTAATGTGAAATTGGATTCCCATGTGTGAGCACCGATGAGGAAGACTTTCAATCGAACATAGCTCTAGAAGAAGGACGACACTTAGTTGGTGTTTTAATGATGCTCGAAGACTGTTCAACAAGAATCCAATATGGAAAACACATGTATTGATCCTTAACATGTCTTAATTTTTTATGACTAATTTGTCTTCATTTAGAGTGGTCTCATGAAACATGGTACAATGTAGAGAACATTGTCATTTAAAATAAAAATTGTGGTCATAACCCCTGACATGTGGGGGATCCAAACTTAATCCCTTTTGAATTGAAATACTTCAAGAATAGGATGTTAATAGGGGGGATTATTTAACCATCGGGGAGGCATTGTGTTCAGTAGTATTTGGTTTGGCACTCTGGACATGATGGGGACATCATTGGTAATGCTATCTAAATTTGTTTGGTTTTTTAATTAATCCAATTTACGAACTTTACAAAAACATGATTAAATTCAACTTTGGGTAAGTGGACATGAAGGCAACATAAATATCATCAAGCATAAATTAATAATGAAATACAGTAGAGTTCTCATCAATCTTGATAGGGTATTTGTCGTTATTATTCATTCACCTTCCTTATTAGGTGTAATGGTTAATTAGATTTATACTTCAAACATGCTCATGGGCACTCAGGCTATATAATATATGGAGGGCATATTAATGTTTGGACTAATTTATATTAATTTAGGTTGTATAAATTTCATCCAGTAATTTTTATCTCTCAATTAAATAAGTTTTTTTTTAAACAATAAAATTTAAGGTTTCGTAAATTTTGACACTACATATGGATTCAAGGACCACTTCTAACGTTGTAGATATATTCATCTTCAGCGTTAAACTTTACGGAATTGTAATAACATTATTACAATTTTGAAAATTTTAACAATGTACATCTTATATAATTATTAATTTAGACTATCTAGACATTTTTTTCATCCCATTACTAGACTAGTCATTTATTTTAGTCATTTTTTTATTGTGACCACTTAAAATTTCAAAAATTTGGTCATATTTCACTTAAAAACATAGTGGTGAAGTCATTTATTTCACTTGGTGACTAATTTTTTTGGTCGCCTGATCATTTATCACCCATTTTTCTACTTGTGTTAGAATTGTACCATCTTCAACAAAAAAATACACTTATGAGGATTCAAGTGAATATTGTAGTAATGACATCGAAGGAATATATAATCTCTAAGATTCTCTGGACGATATTATTGATAGGTGGAATGGGTAGGTAGATCATCTAGATAAGGGTGTACAAGAAACTTGATGTTGTGGAAGGCATATGTTATAGCCAATTGAAAAGTGGCGCCAACATTTTTAATACAAAAGGGTAACTTGTGTTAAGAAAAGGTTCCCCATGGGCATATGAAATTTTTCTTGTGTTGATTGAAAGGAAGGATTTCAATCTAATTATAACTACAAAAGCTGTCCATAAAAGAGAAAATGACACTTCTAGCACAGTTATTAATAATTTGGTCGATGAAGGGGGTAGGCTAATTGTCCTTGGGACAATCCTTATTCGTATCCCTATAATTGACGTAAAATATAATGGTCCCTTGTTTTTTCAATACCATGATGATATTATAAACCCATTTAGTTAACAACATAGGATAAATGAAACCATTTCAAAAAAAAATTGATCAATTCTTTGATGGCGGTGGTATTGTGGGGATGTATCGGGCAGGGTTTTCTCTTCACTAGTTTATCTCCTAGGTAAGTCTTGATCTCATGTACTACAACATATGGATCAATACCTGATATTTCTTCATAAATACATGCAAAAACATCGTGGAATTCTTGAAACAAAGGCTTATAAATTTTTACCTTTTCAGAGGAATAGATTTGGCCAAGTTGGATGTTTTCCATGATACTAGGTTTCAATGATATATCAACTGACGTAGTGGGTGTAATATTCGCTAAGTTTCCTTCAAAAAATACACCTTGAATAAAGATAGGGGATTGAGGATTATTGATAATATCAAGTGGAAAAATGGACTTGATATCATTTTCTATTGTCTATGTTAGGAAGGAAATATGATTGATGGTCATTACCCTCCCAAGGTGGATCTTCTCAATTCATGACCTCCATAATGGACTTATCTAATGGAAAATTATACAAGAGGTAATACATAGAAGACATAAAAGAGTCAAAATAGGATGATAGAAAATATGGATCTAATGCCACGAGATTTTTGTCATCGGAATCCAAGTTTCCATACAAAAATTGGATAACTTGATATGTTGTCTTAGTGGGACTAAGTGGCATAATATGACCAACAGATGAAATTTGGGATGGACTAGGCATTACGCAAGGGTCATCTGATCCATAGGATTTTGGTAACATGGATGATATCATATTCATTGAGGAAAAATATGGTGGATGATCGAGAAAAGGTGAAGGAAATACTCCCATAAGTGAAGAGTCTTTAAGGTGCCCTACTGCAACATCCTCATTAAATTTTGATTTTTCTAAACGAGGAAAATAATGGGAAAAGTTGTTATGGATATTTGGCATACAATACTAGAGGTGGTCGATAGTAACAAATTTCTCTTGGTGGGGAAATTGTACCATCCAAAATACTAAAGAAGTGATAGCAGTCATATCATCAAACCAGTTTTGACCAAGTAGAAAATTGTAATCCAAGGGTGCATCTACCACTTCCACATGAATGGAAATGGATTCCCCCCCTAATTCCATGGATAATGAACGCAAAAGTCCATATGGTTGAAAACTATGACCGTCAAAAGATTTAAGTGTCATAGGATATCGATTGACATTAGGAAACCCAATGACTGTCCAATAAGATAATAGCATAATGGAAGTAGAGGCACATTTTTCCAACATAGTACGATGGATATTCTTCCCAGAAACTATGGTATTAATCTAAAAAGAAATTTGGTGGGAAATAATCATCTTAAAGTACTCCAGATTAAACATAATGCAATTGGGAGTTTCTAGATCCAATGCTTCAAGAGTTGACAAAAGGGTTCTACACTGACTAGGACAGTTCTACAGAACATCAAGAGTCGACATGGAACAAGGTGCTCGGGACAAATCCTCAACAATATTATAATTTTGAGTGGAATGAGAATTTTCATTATATGTTCCCTTTTGAATGGTGGCATTAGATGCATGCTATATAGAGTCAACAATAATATTTTCTATCTAAAGAGGGCTTGAAGGAGGGGGAGGACTAGTGGACGTGGAGGTTAAAGTCTTGTCAAAAGTACCTCCATTATATTTTTTATCTAGAAGTGGATGATATGTCTATGACCTCGTAGTGGAATTAATTGTTTCATTACACATCATAACATTAGAAATCGAGGATGCATCCCATTTATGAGGATGGTTCATATTACCCCCTTATAGGGGGCAGTTTTGTGCTCAACTATTTTTTGTTGTTGTGGTAGAAAATGGTCAATTAACATGGCTAGTTGGGAGTTTCCCTTTACAAATTTAATAACTTCCCCATTATGAGGATATTATTTTGTTTAATGGTCACCTCTACATATTAAGCTTGGAAACTTTTCTTTTCTATGCGGTTTGGTTTCAACATTGGTTTCTTGAGTTTTAGGATTCCCCCATTGGTTAGAAGACTTTTTGGCATTTTTTTTCTTATTATCCCCTAATGATTGAGATAAAGAGGATTGTATCGCATTCACCTCCAAATGTTTTAGCAGGGGAAGGAGTAGTTTTGGTTTTGTTAAGTATGACATGATGTGGAAGTAGAATTCGATTGACTTTGTTGTCAAGTTGACTGTGGTCTAGACTATGTTTTCACAGAATCTACAATGCCATTGAAAAAAGGATATGTGGAAGGTATTGAAGGGTCATTTGTAGGAAAAGGAGAATTATGGATCAGATCATATAATATTTCGTATTGGGAATAAACCAAATCCAAATATTGAACACGACTGGTCACTTTCTTCTCAGTTACACCACCTCCCATCGAAAAATCCCTAACTATTGGTGGAAATAATTACTTGGTAAACCAATTAGCTAAAAATTGGTATCGAATAGTGGATTTGACTTATCTATGCCATCGTCTCCAATCATGTATATGATCAAAACTATGGGTGGAAGTGGAGTGTCTAATCAATGTTATAAGCTTAGTATCAGTTTTGTATCATATTGGTAATTGAAAGTGTGTCAAAAAATCCATAGCAAGGGAGTTGAAATATATAAAGGAGTGTCGTGGTAATTATATATACCACTTTTCTTCAATACTAGTAAGGTTCCTCTGAAAGAGTCTCAAATGGATGGAGTCATCCATTAAAGAGTTTAAGAAACACCATAAATGATAAGTCATCTAGGGTTATTTGGATCCTTGTTAGGATTTCCATCAAATTTAGGAATGTCGGATGGAAGTTTGGCAGGTATGGGAGGCCAAAACTAGGCATGTTGAATGGGACCATTCATCAAACATGACATGCCCAAGAAATCTAAAGTGTCCATGAATGGTAACTTTCGTTTTGGTTGAGGATATTGGTAATAATTATGCATAATTAGAACTCTAGTAGGACCATAGGTAGGTCCTCCCATATATTTGGATTGGATGGGTTAGGAAGTCATGGGGTTGGCTTGCTAATTAGGAAAAAACCCATGTCGAGGTCCTCCCATCAGATTGGGTGGTCCACATGGTGTACTTGCAACCCCAAGATAAGGTAATCTAGATGGAGGCCTAATGTTTGAGCCATGTAGGAACATGGTTGATAATCTTGTCCTCCACTAAGTTGGTGACTACCAATAGGTGCAAATTGGCCCCAAGTTGTATATCGCTCCCAATTCGGATTTCTTCCCCTAGTCAATCACATAGATAAATTCCCTACTAGAACTGACACGGGCATATATAAACCATCCTATGTGATTGTCATGATATTACCCATTTGAGGTAGGGAAGGAAAGAGTGAACCAACCATAATAGGACCTACAACTATGACATTATATGAAACTTGAATAGAGATATGAATCATAAGAAAAACATGAAAACTACTTAGTACATTCATAAATAAATATCTATAAGTGGTAACGATACACTAGTTGAACGTAAGAGGATTCATGCACGTAAATGGAAACGCCATACTCATTTGACTAGGTTGGTGGGGATTTTGGGCTATTAAGGGTTCCCAAAAAGGAAAGGTATTAATAGAAACAGTTTGGGATGTAGCGGTTCTATATGGGTCAACCATCATGGAAGTACGTAAAGGTGTCACAAATCTATTTGAAGGATGTAGTGAATTTTGGTACATGTCTGAAGACCATCTAATATGTGCACTAGGAAATAAGCGATACTTAGAAAAAGCATAAAAATACCTAGAAGAGGGTAGTTCTACAGGCATAGGACTAGAATTTATAGTAAGCGAGGGATTAATCAGAGAGACGAGGACTTATATGATAACTTAAATTTCATCTTCAGGATCAGATTATTAAAAATATCTACACTTCCAACTTCTAAGATAATTCCTTTATGGATCATGCCCTCATTGGAAGAATGGTGTGAATGTTGTGAAGGTGGAGGGTGAAGGCAGAGGATCTTAATCCTTAATCATTCTCCTCGGGGTCCAACCCTTGTATTATATGTTATCATCTTAACCCATGATTAGACAATGTGGGGATAAAATAGTAATAATAGTAATCGTAATAATAATAATAATAATAATAATAATAATAATAATATCATCATCCCTAATTCCAAATATGAATAGATAAAGAGTACACCCCTAATAAAATATAAAATAAAAAAACCAAGCAAACAATGGTTAAGGGATCTTTCGAAGATAGGATGTTAAGCCACCAACAAATATTTGATCAACAGTTATGATAAACCCCTACAACAACACTCTAAGGTGCAAGTAAAGGCCCATAATCCAATAACCTCTTGATTAAATGAAGTGAATAATAACACCTACTCAAGTAACTTTAAGGAACCCTCTCAATGAAAGAATCCCCCCTTCTATTCACCTATCTAGACCCCTAAAAGATAATAGATTATATGGGTCACCAATTCACAACGAACAACCAGGAAGGTATATTCAATAATCAATACTAGAAAGTAGGACTGGGCATGATGGAGACATATATGTTACCCAAAAACTAAGAAGAAAAGGCATCACTGCAAGGATCTACCAGTTCTTTAGAGCCCCAACTTTCCTAGCTCCACTAGGTGCATCGAAGAAGGAATTCTGAACCGAACACTTCATTTGACCTCATGTTTAACTCCCATTTAAGAGGATATGTTTGAACATGCCAGTTGTTACTACTGGATTTTTCCACTCTTTAGTGTTATACAGTTTGATTTTATAGCCTTGGATTGTTTACTCACTCTAAACCTTAGATACAAAGGCCCTAAACTCTATATTACTATTGGTTTGATAAAAAAAGTAAGTTGTCCAATTAATTTATTAGCTTATGGTTGATTCTTATGGTTTATTCTTAAAGGTTGTTTCTTACTCAAAAGGTGAATAGGAGTGAAAATAATTGTGTGAATACCTTACACAAAACCATGTAATATATATGAGGTGCAAAATCCTCACTTTAATGAACTCTATCTATGAGACAGAGAGCAATTTTTTTCTTCATTACAACAATCACCAAATGCAATCGCAGTTTTTCACTCTATCTATGAGACAGAGAGTATATTCCTTTTATGAATGATAAGAAACCCAATCCAAACTCTCAAGCAACAAAAAAAGGTGTTTTATTCTCTCTCTTCAAAAGTTGTAAATAGCTTTAAAATATTTGAATTTTAACTTCCTTTGTTCTAACTGAGAATATTCAATTCCCTCTAAAAAAATTTAAATATAAAATAAGGAAAAATACTCTTTCACTTTCAAAATTTTCCTAATGGCATAAAAAGACTTGAAAAAGGACTTTCTTGTATTCAATTTTGAGAGGATTCAATACTTTTTCAAGAGAATTTAAAGGAAAAGAATGAAAGAAAACATTCCACTTTTCAAATACTTTCAAATGATTCAAAATACCTGAAATGAAATCATCTTTGATTCAATACAAAAACCAATGGCAAATACAACAAAACTAAGGCCAAAGAAGACAATGAAAGATTTCAATTTCTGAGCACTTCCAAATTGCACCAAATGAGTGAATGTACATTTTTTTTCTTTGTTATTATTAAAATGAATTATTTTGAACACTTTCCAATTAAACTAGGTTCAAAGGAGTTGAAAGATATAGGTATCCACTCAATGCAACAAAATTGAAAAGGATTGGATGACTCAATTCAATCTTGCTCACTCCCAAACCAATCAAACCAAACACCACATGGGGGATATTTTGAAACCTCAAATACTCAATCCAATAAAACTAAATGGAAAGAGAGAGTCACAAGAGGGCCACAAACTTATGGGCTTGTATAGGGTTGGTAATTTTGTTCAAACACACAAGCAACAAAAACATGGTGTGAAAATCCCAGCCAACACTTCACTTTCCAAATTACACAAAAAGGTTCCAAAAATATATAGACAAGTTTTGAGGCTACTAGACTTGGTGTAATAAAATCTTAAATTCCAAAAAATAGATGGAACAGAGGGAAGTGACAAACTCAATAAGAAAACGAAATTGATTCAAGTTGGATTCAAACTCTGAAAGATTGACCAAGACCAAGATGGATGTCAAAAAGAATAAAAAAGAAACCAGTGCTTAGATAAAGAGCATATACAACCCTTGATAGAAAAAAATACATGCACAAACACACTGGAAGAAAAAATCCAAGAAAAATAACACCAAAAGGACTAAAAAATGACATAAAAAATATTTTTTCACTCATGTAACTACCTAAACAAATTGACAATACTAGAATTTTTCTCTCTCTAAGACACTTGGGGGGAGAAACAATTTGGAATTTTTTTCTTTGTAAGCCTCTCCACGGGGCAACAAGGTCCTGTAGTTTAAAAATGATGGAGGACTTTACCTAGATCCAAGAATGGATCAGGTCCTAGGCTCGATATGCTTCACAATAATAAACAAAGAAAATAAAAACTAAAAGAAAACAACACTTTGAAGAGGATCTGATGATTCAAACAAAAAGTCCAGAAATTATTCAAGGAGTTAAAAATGGGGAAAGATTCCCAACATAGTTGCCATTTGTTGTCGCAGGAAACTCCCCCTACATATAGGTTGAATCCCTCTTATATATATAAGGTTCCCTATAAGGTCCTTTAGCTAAGACATAAATGAAAAAAATAGGTTCTAAGTTTCTTCTAGAAGTAGACCTTATGCACATAGTAATGAAAGAAAGAAGAGGAGTAAGGGAGAGTAGATGACTTACCTCTTTACTGATAGTAGGTCTCATTGTTCCAACCTCTAGGTTTTATGTTTAAAGCTCCAAATATGAGTAGATCCTATAAAGACAACACAAATAACGACCTTCCTACTACAATTTAATCATAAAGAATCCTAGTACATTAACTGCAACAAAAGTAATCATACATGTAAACATAGACACTTATGGAAGAACATAGTCCAAGTTGTATTAATACAAATCCATAAAGAATCAATTACAATGTTATACTTGACTTTGTGTCAATAGAACCTCCTCCAATATTTCCTTTAGCACCTTTCAAAGACTCATGAGATCATAAGGACCACCTCTCTAAGTGTTGTTGATTTGGGACCTTGGGTTGAGGTAGGAAGTCCCTTTTATAGCATGGAAAGGGAAAACCACCTTGGATAGAAGGATGGATTATAGGATATTCATGTTACCTCAAATGGAATTTTGAAGGCATACTCAAAGGATAAGATGATCCTACCTAATATCAAGCTTTGGTTCTTCTCCCAAAATCAATGAAGATGGATTAATCAAGATTGTTGCTTCCTTAAGGCATGGCACAATGTTAAAAATATGATATTTTCAGTCCCTTGAAGGCATGCAAGGAGCAACAAATCGAATGAAATTTTTACTCCTTGATCAACTAAGAGGGACAATCTAAGGTTGTTTAAGTGCTATTTCTACCTCTAAACAATATGATACCTTCCCAAATGTGTCTAGGGAATAATCCAACCATAGCATAGTGGTATTTGACACACTCAGGATACATAGGGACCATGCAACTCAAGGTGACCAATCAAAAGTGGCATATTAAGGTGTAACATTCTTTCCCTTTCTGTAAATTTTGAATCTAGAGTATTCTTCATCAATATTTCTATATTTTGCTTAAGGAAATTTAGTAGAAGAGTGTCCTACTTATCCACGATTATAATCATTAATTGGGATCTTACATTTGTATTTTCCTAATCCTGTCTTGATATTTCTAACGAAATTGGCTTCTTCTTCATCTAATTTGTTGTCTAAGTTGTTACTTGATTTATGTTCATTGGTTTTTGTATTCATTTATTCCTTGACAGTTGATTCTCTCTTTGATGGTTTTTCTTCTTTGTGTTTTTCAATCCTCATTTCGTATGGAATAAGAATTCCATGTATTTCATCCAATATCAAATCATCTAGATCCCTCATTTACTCAATTGTAGATATGATGGAATGAAATTTTAAAGGAATTGATCTAAGCACTTTTTTCACAACAATTTTCTCATGATCCCTTTCACCTAACCCTCTAATGGCATTGAAAATCTCATTGACATGAAGGAAGAAGATAGTAATGTTCTCTTCTTCTTTCATTTCAAGACTATCTAACCCTCCTCTGTGGGTCAATTTTTTTTTCCTTTTGACCTTTTCATCCCCTTCATATATATTTTGTAGCTTGTCCCATGTATTTTTTTTTTCAATGCATAAACTTGACAAATTTGGATTATTTTAATCCACACGAAATTGCATACATGGCTTTAGTGTTATTTTCATTGAGCTTCTTTTGAGCTGAATCTACATATGAAGTTGTTGGAGCTATATAACCAATCCTAACTGTGTCCTGAATGTCAAACCCTATATCCCTTAAGTATTTTTTCATTCTTATGCTCCAAAAGGAATAATTTGATTCATCAAACAAAGGAGATCTAATTTTGGAGAAAGCTTTAGTGCACAATGAGCTTTCTTCTAGTTGTTAAACTATTCCTGAAGGAACCCTCTCTGATACCAATTGTAGATTTATGATTACACTAAGAGGGTGGGAGGAATTAGTATAACATTTATTCTTTAATTACTCATTCATAAATCAATTCATACAATAAATACAAATAGGCTCAAGCCATAGAACACAATATGTAATGTGGAAACTAAATTGGGAGAAAACAACAATAGGCTTATCTTTGAGAATCTTAGTTAGGCACCAACCTATTGTTACAATAAATTCAAGAAGAAACCTACTATTATAATGTCTATGAGATTCAATTTATGGGAGACACCTATCCCCTTACCAAAGAAGAAACCCATTGTTACAATGTTTGTAAGCATCCATTTGCTGGAGACACCAATCTCCTTAGGAGGGAACCAACCCGCTATTATAATGTTTACGAGCACTCACTTTTTGGAGACACCAATTTCCTTAGCAAAGCACCAACTCATCAAATATTTTATAGTAACCCATGTAATTTGTATACATTTTTAGTTCCTCCAACATCCTTGAGTTCCTATAACACTACATGTGCATTTCCTTCCTACATTGTAATATGCAAGAAAATTCTAACTCATGTACACCAATCTACCTTCTTTCACTACACCATGCAAGAAAAAAATAATGTATGTATCGATATAATGTGTGCTAACATTTTGCCACATGTTTCCCTATGTAGAACATTTATAACCTATACATTGATGTTCTATGCACCAAGATTTTTGTCATGCTTTGCTCCACGCAAGATGATTCTACCTTCTTTGTTGAGGTTTTGCACACTAACTTTTCTATCATACTCTTCTTTGTGCAAGATGATTCTACCTTCTATGTTGATGTTCTACGCTCCAACTTTTCTATCACTCTTTGCTCTGTGCTGTTGATGTTTGAGAAAAATAAGAGAAGATTGAACTTTAAAACTTTTATCAATCAATTTCAGGACAAATGCATATCATAGATCAACCACATATGAATATATCAGCGAGATGTGAATCTCATAAATATATCAGCCAGATAAATTAGCTCCATAAATCAGCCATATAAATAAATAAACCATTAGAGTCAAGATATACCCTGGGAAAAGCCTCCAAACACGGAGGTTTAAAAACCCAACAATTCTTTGAGTATGATAGATGTATTTGCAGAAAATAGCTTACAAGAAATCAGATTTCCCGGTAAGAGATATAACCACAACAAGAGAATAAATATTCAATGTATCCCTGCAAAAACCATTGTATGGAACTGTATTGAAATTTCCATATGCCTAGAATATTAATAACAAGCCAAAAACCCTAGCATGTAGAAGGTAGTGCATAGGAGGCTCAATAAACACATTGAGAGCACCACATAGTGCATTCACAAGGAGGATTTAACTAGAACTTCATCCATGGAAACACTAGTCCCCTTCCTTTCCTCAATTACCATTAACTGAATGTTCACTACCTTCAATTGAAAGTGAACTCACTAGAGTTGAATGTTAATTGTCTTGAACTAAATGTTCACTAACTTGAAATGAATTTTAACTTACTTGAACTAAATATTAACTTATTTGAACTAAATTATAACTTGAACTGAATGTTATCTCAATTGAACTGAATGTTGACTAACTTAAACTGAGTGTTATCTAACTTGAAATGAATGTTAACTAACTTGGACTGAATGTTAACTTACTTGAACTAAATGATAACTGACTTCAAATCAATCTTTAATTGACTAGTGATCACTTAGTTAACATTATAACTTAAGTGTCATCAATTATTCACTCTTAGTGCCATCATGCACAATTTCTATTATTCATTGGAGGAAATTTCAACTCAAAATGGGCCTCCTAAAATGAACTAATAAAATAATAGTTAAAATAATAAAATAATATCTATTAATTTTGGAGGAAGAAAAGAAAAAAACTACTTTTTTGTTTGTATTTTTGACATATCTCCTTGTGTTTTTACTCAAATTTCGATCGGAAGAGCTTGTTGGATGTGGAATTAAATTTTGCATCCAATGAGTACCCACTTGGAATACTTTTGACGGACCCTGCTACCCCAAAAATAAGAAATACCTAGAAAAATGGAATGATGACATCATCATTCCATTTTTCCAGGTATTTCTTGTTTTTGGGGTAGCGGGGTCCATCAAAAGTATGTCGAGTGGGTACTTTTTGGATGTGTAATTTAATTCCGCATCCAATGAGCTCTCCTGATTGAAATTTGAGTAAAAACACAGGGAGATATGTCAAAAATACAAACAAAAAAGTAGTTTTTTTTTATGATACCTATCCCCGAATTTATATTAAAAAAGTGTTTAAGACCTATACGGTATTTCAAATTTAAAGCAATTTCATTGGCTAGCACATGATGACATGGAATTTGAATAAAAGTTAAAAGGCCCATTTTGAGTTTAAATTTCCTCTAATGAACTTTTGCATGGATCTCTTCATTTAAAGGATGGATGTTTATTTATGAACATTAAGCTCTTCTTTACTTAACTGATTACATTGATTAATAATTCAAATGATTCTTTGACTGAGACATTGATTGAGGCATTCATATTTTACTGAAGCCTTATAACATGAGTTCACTCATACATTTGCATGGCCATTTAGAATTCTCTTTCTCTATGATTTATCTCATTATCACTAAAAAATTAATGCATTGTCCATATGTGTATTATTTATCCGTATTATCGTATCATACTGAGAATAATTATTCCATACATATTGATGATCATATATATTATGCCGGGCCATATATTCATATGGTAAATTAATCAAATCTAGGGGTAGCTAATACCTTAATGATACTTATAGCACTCGGTGACCATGCCTAGCAACATATCACATAGCATAACCAACTTAACAAATGGAGGTCCACATTTTTTATTTAACACAAGACTTCAATCTTGATACAACACAAGATCATCTCCTCAATTGGAGATCCATTCCATAGGAGATCATCTATGAGAATCATTGAATTGATACAACACAAGTATAGACTTGATACAACACAAGTATAGTCTTGATATTACTCACAAGACTCAACTTGATATTAATCAAAATCTCTACAATACAACATCACTGCCTCAATCATATGAGGATACTTAGGACTTGATACAACACAATGTCCTGACTTGATACCACACAAGTATTGGACAATGAATCCTTATGTTGTATAATCAATATGTGCAAGATGATTCTACCTTCTTTGTTGATGTTCTACACACCAAATTTTGTGTCATGCTATTCCCTACAAAATATGATTCTTCCTGATTTGTTGATATTATATGCACCATATTTTGTTTTGCAGTCTTCTCTATGCAAGATTATTCTACCTTTTCTATTCATATTATCTACACCAATTTTTTTAATCACACTCTTCTCTCTACAATATGATTATTCCTTTTCTGTATTCATATACTTACCAAAAATCAAATTTATGTATCACAGATTTCATCATCTATTGCTTGCACACCACATAAAATCTTATGAGTACATCTCTTTTCTTTACACATATTCCAAAAATGTGTCAAGAATTATTTATATATACAATTCATCATATTTTTTAGAATCGATCACTTCATTTAGCATGGCATTATTTGGTGTTTCAATCATATTGACCCAACACTAAAAGGGCTTTCATGATTCTTAGTTGACTTTCTTTATATATCCCTTGTGTATATATATGGCGGTTCCCTTGCTCGCCGTGGTTTCTTCCATGCATGTGTTTAATTCCCAATATTTCATTCCTTCACTTTATATCTACATGGACTCCATTATCATCAATTTCACATTTTTATTGACAGCAATGACAAATATTCCCAACATATTACAGCACAAATGTTTGGCACTTCATTGACACTGATGGTATATGGGCGACCCTAATGAAATTAAATCCTTTCAAATTTCATTCAAATGTCAATAACCGGCCTCCGAATATCCCTAATGTAATCTAAAGAGTCCTAATTAATTTTTGTGACTTTACTTTAATTAAGAGTTGGAGCGATCCATAAGTGTTGATTTCACCTCAAGACATGTTATCAACTCCTTCTAGGGTTTTTTCCACATAAAAATGATTATTTTTAGGGAACTCACACCCTTCCAGGAAGGTGCACATGCAAGATACTTGGTTTCTTGGAAGGAGTGTGTTCTCTAAAAAATACTCAAAATCATAAAAATCCTGTAAATTGCGAAATTCAATGGCTGGAAAATAGTTTTTTTGGTGTAATTCCTAGAAATTACCTCCCGAACTATCTCATCTATGTCCAAAAATTATAAATGAATCATTAATGAAAGAGATGGGGGCATCAAGAATCTTTAATGATGTTATTTTGGATGATTTGGTCTTCTATCCTAGAGTGTGTATGTCCACTCCCCCCTTAGAAATAGGGATTCAATCTCCCCTTACTTGAACGAGGTGTATCCACTTGTTTGGCTTCCATATTTTACAAGGGTGAGTTTGAAGGACTTCGATAAGAAAATTAATTAGTGGCTTGGTTGTATAGGGACTCAGATAGTGGTTCTAGAGGTTCTAGCAACAAGATCAACTAAACACATACTTTTTGTTATTTCATTAATTAATAGAAATATATTATCTTTCACCCCCATATGATGTTAAATATTGATTATGTTTATTCTTATTGATGTAGGCACTTTATATTTATTGATGAACAAAGTAGGATTAGTTAATGTAAAATTTTATTCAAGATTTTATTTATGTTTCCATATTGTCTTAATCTTTTAAAAGGCTATATGCCTTTATTAATGTGCATGTTTCAAGATCTATGAAATGGAGTGACTTGGATCTTTTTCATTGGAGTAATATAAAATTCAACCTATAGTATTTAGATTCCTTCTTCTCTCTCTCTCTCACCCAAATGATTGTATTTCTCTTTAACACTTCTAATTAGACCAATGACATGAATCTATGTCAAAATCATATGGGAGTTCAATTATTTATCTATCCCTTTCTTTTTTATAGTGATCCCTAGTTATTCAATGAATTTTCCCCAAAACAAGATGCTATATGCTAGCCTACCCATCAGCTAGTGATTTCTTTCCATAGAATCACATGTTTTGAGGGAAAAATTGGCAAAAATCATCATTTTTCTTACCAAAAAAATATCGGCATGAAGTTAACATCACAATATATTGTGATGTTGTCTATATATAACTAATTTTAGTAACTATGATTTAAAGGATCATTTAAATTGGATCTATACATGGTTTACTATGTAGCAATTAATTGAGAAGAAGTTCTCCAAATGACCTTAGTAAAATAGGATATCACCTTGTATGTGTATCTCAATCAGAATTATGGAGTAAAAATAGGAAAAATCGATGTCTATTAATTCTTGAAAGCTGTACCAATTTTTTTGGCTCCAGTGATTGTACCTATTGTAATTCCAATATGGGTTCCATGAATGTTTCATTCTACAATTCTCTAACTAGTCACTCACAAGAAAACATTTTTTCTCAAAAAGTTTTATCTTTCAAATACCTACATGAATAGGAACAACATAGTTTCATATGAGTGAAGAGATTGACAAAATTAGATAAAATCGTAGCTTGGTCCTATTGATGAATAACTAAATGACATGGCATTATATACTATAGAAAGCCACCAAATTTGATCAATGTATGAAATTTGAGATAGGATCATTATTCCAAAGATAATCCTAAATGGTAGTTGGATGGATGGCATGGATATTGTTTTCCTTTATATGGAAAAAATTGGAATTCTTGATTGACTTTATGTTTTTCACCATGACACCCCAATTAGTATATTTAAAAAATTGATTTCATTTATGAAAAAAAACCATTTGAAACTTAGATTCAGCTTTATTCATTGCATTCACAATTATTGAACTTGGTTGGGATGAAAAACTACACCATATTGGTAATGCAATATAAAAATAAAAATACCCCCCTTCCTTCCTCTCAACCACTCGTGTTGAACATTCCCTTTCCACTATAATGGTTAGTATTGGAACAACTGATGAAAACTAATACTAATCAACAATATACCTCATATCCTATAGTAGATCCTTCATTACACAATATATACATGAATTGTGTGGATTTTAACCTTCAAAATTGTAATAAATAATATGGTTTCCCCTGTGATCTTATCCCTATTGACAAGGAATATAACTCATACTCACATAGTGGTGCATGTCCTCTGACCAAATTTCAACCCTATGCATAATGTACCAAAGGTCCCTTTACATCACACTAATAAAAACCCACATATAAGGGTAAACTATAATTAGAGTGTAGTGGATCACTTCACATGATCTCATGGCACCATGTTTTCCCTTGAGGTACTTTATAAGTTCCTTCACAATGGAAGTCCTTCCTATTATATTTTTTATCTATATAATACTATATTAATTACTTTTGAACTAGATCAAGCAAAGGCGTGTCTTCCTTCTATAGTTTCATTTCAAGTGTTGGCTAATACTAAGAAACTTATTTTCCACCATTGTATCACCAATGAAGGGAAACCAACTTGCAAGATGTCTACCAATGTTTGGAGGAATTTCGATATCTAGAGTTAATTCCATCATTAATCAGCCTTTGTACATATGATTAGAATCCTTTTCAATCGCATGGACTTGTTCAAAATGTTCCCATAGAACTTGCTAGTAAAACCATTTTAATTAATATTTAAGTTGTAGATGCTCTACTTGACAACAATATTTTTTTAGGACATACTTACATGTATTTTATGGAGCCTCGTGATTCTTATCATCAATGAAATATTGTGACACTATATTAGGTTACACACTATTATTATAAGCCATAATCCAATCCTAACAATGTATTACCAACTTTGTAAGGAAACCAATCCATGCCTTGTTTTTCTAAATTTGTTTGTGATATGTTCAAAGATGTCACCTTGTTTGTTATGTATTAGGACCAACACCAAATGTTTCACTTAAAAGGAGGTCTCAAACAAGGGCTACTTCTAGTCTTCTAAGACTCACTTTAGGTATACTTGTATGGTACCCCAACCAACATAATCTATTATTTTCTTCAAACCTATAAACCCATATCATATTGACTCTCATACATCATTTGAGTGTTCCCTTCACATTAAAGTCATGGACTTTAAAGGATCATGTCCCATTGAATCAAGTTAGAAAAGTTAAAATAGGGTTTGGGGGAGAAAATAAGAATTTTACAAGCACCAATACTCCTAGTCCATCTATGGACTCCAAACTAGAATGCCTACATAATTTACTCCTTCCTTGGCCCTTTTTCATGCTATGGTTCATGCCACCAATAATTTTTGGAGCTACTAAATTTATGGAGTCTTATTTACCACAGAAAAGAGAGCTCTGATAAATTAATTCCCATAGGACATACTAGTCTTCCAAAATATACAAATAATAAAAAAAATCATTCCATACAAACCATCCATGTTCTTTATGTGAGACATACAGTCATTATTCACAACATTTTCATGAACTTCCTATGTTACAAACATGCTTGATGTAGTATGTGCTATTTTTACAATGCCACAATTTATTCCCTAGTCATGTGAGATAGTCATGTGGACTTTCAAGAAGATCATAGAAGGTTCAAAACCATAATACCAATTGTGATCAGAGGTATGAAAGAAATCTAATCCTATATGACTATCAATAAATGTTAAATACTAGCCACTTGGAAACATAAGGGGTTCCAATCTTGTTGTATGAATCATTAATCCATAGTTGAATATACCAAGGAAGTGGGATATTGTTGCAAAGCAAGTAGAAGAACATATATCATTCATATATTTTATACTGTCTACGCAAACTCCATAATGAGTTCACCTTTCCTTGTATTTGTTTTTCATATTAGAGAATAAAATATCTAGGCATAGTCATCACCTTCTGGTTGGGTTTTCCCATATTAAGTTTATGATGGTCATCATTGTGAAGATGCTATGGAATTTGTCTAGATTCATTTATTTCAAATTCGTATTGTTTCAATATTTTGAACACTAAGATAGAAATATTAAATATTAATCACAATTAAAACACTATTAAACAAAGAGTTTGTATAAATTTGTAATATTTTTTGTGACAAACTATTCCACTGTAATATATATCGTTGTCTTCTTGTCTTTGGGGGTATTATGGAAATATGAAAGATCCATAAATTGGCTTAAATAATGAAGTTTCAAATCCTATCCATGGTAAATGAGAAGATTAAGAATCCAAGATATGTCTCAAAAGAGAGATTTTAAAAGTTGGAAGCATAAGTTATTTTCATCTCCCAAAACATCACATCTGCATGACCACTATAGAAAATGTCGTTGGGACTTTTGAGTATGATATATATAACTAATAATTTGTATATAATGATAAATTTAGAGACAAACAAGAACTTTAAAATGATGTAGACAAAGAAAGACCAAGTTCTAGCAGCACCTCTTCCTAATCATTTTCATAGTGGACGTGAAAGTTGACATCAAACCATATCAAGGTGGTATTGATGATATTATGTTGAATCAATGTTGACAACATTATAATTATATTACAATTTCCATAACATAAGATAAGGGAAAATAAAATGATTGCATAACTTAAATACGAGGTCCATGCCCAAACTTGATTGGAAATCCACATAGATATACTTAGGTTGGAGGGTGATCCCCTAGTAACTAAGTAGTACATATTTAAAATGCTCATTAAGTCTTAGTTTTACCCTATTGGGTACAACTAGGATCTACTGAAATTACTTTTGGAATAGGAAAGGGTAGAGTATACAAGATTACGTAGTTGAGTTCAAAAAACTAGCCATTATGTTGGAAAAATTTACCAATGACTCAAATACACTCCTAAATTATTTTAGTTCTATCCAATGTAATTTAACAAGGAATGAGATGATATTTAAACCCAAAAAAATCATGTCCTATGTGAAATCATAATATCTAGATATGGATAATAATAAAGGACAACAAAATGGGTCCCACAAAAAGACTACCAATACACTTCCAATGAGTGAAGAAGAAGGAGGAAGGAAATGATAAGAAGAAAACAACCACTACACATCAATGTATGGATTGAAGAAACTACTATAGCCATTATAATATCAATTTTCATGTCGATGAGTGTTGGAAGATGCATCTATAGATAAATCTAAAGAACCATAAGAAGGAGGCCAAGAAAAATAACACATTATCCTAGCCATGGATTCAAGGAACTAAGTAGACAGTATATTATATGTAGATGAAAATATTGTCATCGCGACAATGTATAAGGACATGAGAATGAATAGCCTCAATCATAAGGAAGATAGGAATATGACTAAAATATTCAATACAAAAACCAAGTAAAGAAGACAAAGGTGGATGTTTCATTTGATTATGGTTTAAAACCAACCTTATTGAAAAGGGTGGTAAGAAAGCATGGATTAGAAGTTCATAACGATTTCTCACTCATGCCATTTGGGATGCATAAATGAGAATGCAAAGGTCGATTTCAATCAGAAATGTAATATTAGTTTCTTTTAAGCGTAAACTATATTGATGGAGTGAAGGTAGATGGAGTACCATATGATGTTTGTTCTATTGTTTTTGGAAGTCCTTACATGTACATGACTCAATGTGATCTGCATGAGGAGAGAAAACTAATATTGCTTGACTAAGTATTGGAATTCATTCATCATAAATGCACATAGGTAAGTAAAATATCTAATTTGGTGTGAGAATTGAAACAAAGATGGATCTACGAGCCAAGAAACTCTCAAAAATTCACTACGGTTCACAAAACATGCACAAAATAGATGAAAGACTAAAATTTAGATACACATATGGAGTCAATAATGGATATTATCAACACTGTACAACATGTAACTATGTATATAAATGATAATTAGTACAATAGGGAAAAATCATGAGGCCTTGGAGGCCATGTGGAAGCATACAAGTGTTATCACTGCATTTGACCCTCAACCCCCTAGGTGGACCAATGAGCCTCCAAATCATCCCAAACAGTCATGAATGCATGTCTGAGCATGGATGAGGCATGTTGGAACATGTGTGAAGGTTTTGAAGGCATGTGGAAGCACATGGGTGAGTGGAGCGGCTCTAGGAGGGAAATAATTTCCCACAACAGTCCAAAAAACACTCAAAACAAGCACTAGCATCTCAAAGGAGTCAAATTCCCACAAAATGAGGAAGGGGAGTGCATTCCTAGTTGAATCCAATCAATGTGGGAGCCTGGGTGTCAAAATGACCAACCTATAGCGCATCAACTATGCAAAATGATCAACTAGGAGCACCTTAATTGTCATAATTGCCAATTTCCCTAAGTCTAAACCATAAGATGTAATGCATGGAAGCAAATAATATGTCTAAGGTATAATACTAAGTTTTTAAGGTGGATTATTAGTATAAAACCCCCCCTTAAGTTATAATTAGTAATTCTTATCCAAAAATATCATGGAGTCCTTGGCAACAAAGGCTCAAGTCACCTCATACAACAAAAATATTTATTTGTGCATAGAAACAAGGTAAGGAGGAAAACCACATGGGAACAAAACCTCAATCCTTATAATCCTTATATGCTATCTCCTCCTATAATGGAAACATATATACTTCCATCCCATGCTTATTCCTCTTTGAGCTCGACATCTCTTCTTATAACAAAACTTTTGGTATTGGTATTGTGCAGTGTATATGTTTTATACAACTCATTGTAACCGATGAAGACACATCTCTCACTATGATCACCCAACTTCTTTCTTATTTATCTTGCACATATGGATATCTTATGCATCCAAAAACATGTAAATGTGAAATTGAGCATTTCCCACCCATCCATTCCTCTTGAGGTACTTTATTAATCAGGCTACTTGTAGGAATCTTATTTAAAATGCATACATAAAACCAAACAGATTTTTCCCAACAGTCATTTGGTAAGTGCTTTGTCTTCAAAATGCTTTGGGACATGTTCATGATGGTCCTATTCTTCCTTTCATCCACATCATTCTACTGTGGTGTATATCTCGTATTAAATTGTCTCTCAAGTCCATGGTGCTTGCATAAATATAAAAAAAACAATTGAACTATACTCACTACCTCTATCATATCTTAGCACCTTAATGTACTTACCACTTTGTTTTTCAACCAGAGCCTTGATATTATTAAGGATTCCAAAGGTTTCAAAATTATGTTTTAATAAATATACCCGATTATTCCTGCTATAATCATCAATAAAAGACAATAAATAGTAAGCTCCAACAAATAAAGGTGTTTGGATTGTCCCACACAAATATAGATGTATAATTTCCAAAGGTACTTTCTATCTATAGGAAACACCTGTAGGAAAAATTTGTGTATGTTGTTTTGCTAATATGAATTTATCACATGATATTGCTAACCATTGTAGAATTGGAATCCATTTCACCATTTCCTTCTTCTCCAAAAAACTCAAACCTTCAATATGAAAGTGACAAAACCTCAAGTTCCAAATCCAAGGATGATCAACACTATTAGCTTTGTAAGCATTAACATAATTTTGAGTATCGCTCATCATTGTAAGTGGGAACATCCTTTTATAGGAAATGTAAACTCTTGCAATCAAACTACTACAATGAGGCCTATCTCTAATTGTGCAAGATTTGTCATAGTAATTTATCTCATACCCATTTTTCATCAATTGTCTAATACTCATCAAATTACATTTCATTCCTAGAATGAGAAACACATCTTTCACATTCTTCTTCTCACCATTCTTGGTGAAGACATCCTTGACTCCTTTTCATTTAATAGAGACTCTACTATATGTTCCAAGCTTTACTTCAGACCAAACAAAACTATCCAAACATATAAACAACTCTTTATTTCTAGTCATGTGGTTGCTACAACCAACATCCAAAATCCATGCATTGTTTGGACTCTCCTGACCAACATTACAGGTGATAAACATGGACTCGATCTTAGTTTCAAATACCTTAGATAACTTAGTTGATTGGTTGCTTTCATTTGCTTCCATTTTTCTGCAATCTTGAATTACATGCCCAAATTATTAGAGTAAAATCATTAAACCTTGTATTTATCAAACATTTGAGGCTACTTATCATTAGGATTACTTCTTAAACCTCTAGAAATTTACTAAATTGAGGTTCTATATTGATTTACCAGTTTGCTTTGAAATTGGTCTTTCATCACTCTGATTTTAAGATCTTCCTATGCCTCTATGGCTAAATCTACCTTTTCCTCTACCAATTGAAACCTGGGTCTTGAATGGATATTCTAATGAGGTATTTGAGTTCCAACTCATTCTAAATTCATGGTGCAATAGGTATCCCATAAATTCAACAATACACAATCGAATATTTTGATTCTGCAATTGCAACAACAATTGCATCATATTTGTTGAGAAGACTATGCAAAATTTTCTCCACAATGTTTTCATAATTTAATTCCTACCCATGTGTTTTTATCTGATTCACCACATTCATGGATCTATTGAAAAAAATGGTCAATAGTTTATGAATTATTCATATTAAGGGTTTCAAACTCTTTTCTAAGGGTTTGTAACCTAGTTATCTTAACCTTATAATATCCTTGATAGTCAGTCTTGTTGAGAATATAGTTGTCATCGATGTCAAAGGAGTTCACGAATGACAAAGGAATAACCAATAGACATGGTAGCAGGATGAAATTAGTAAAATACAAAGGATCCATTACATGGATTATAATTAATGTCAAAGGAGTTCAACAATGACAAAGGAAAATCAGTAACAAGGTTGATGACAAGGGAAAATCAGTAACAAGGTCGATGATAGGAGAAAGATTTGCAAAGAAAGTAGTGGAAGATCCATAGATCAGACAGAAGATGGATTTCGAGTGACTTTATCTCAAGTGAGGATAAATATGGTATCTATCATGTGAGGATTGAGTGTGGAGTGTGGAGAGCAGAGAGTGTGTATTGAATTTCATGACTGGTTAAGTTGAATGAAGACCAAATTTTTACTCTGCAAGTGTTTTGATTGTTTATATCTTCATGTCATTGACCATAAGTATTGATTGAAATTCTCTATGTGTATATGTACAAGTATAATTTGATAAACAAAATCCAATCTTGTAGTCCCGAGAGAAAATATTCAAATTGCAGAAGGAATTGATCATTTCAATAATCAATTGAATGAAAATCACAGAGAAAATAAAGAGCGTGTATCTTGGACAGATCCATGGTCGAGGTCTAGATTCACAAATATAAGTTGTGCTCGAGATAATCCTAAACCAATTGCACATACGACTAGAGACCATATGGTGGATATTAGAGGTGGAGAGTATCAACGGTTGAAGGAGGATTTCTCTGGATAAAATACACAAAAGATAAAGAAGGGTCAAGCTTGCAAAATCATAGGTGATCACTGGAATATGGGATCAATATCGATCATCAAAATAGATCGACGACGTATAATGATTCCGCTAGGTGGAGTTGCACAGTTTAGAAAATTTTTGATGTGCATAGAATCTTTATGAAGTTCCCTTCATCATATTTGAAGTCCATGCTAGATTTGGGAGGGACATAGATATGAAGGTCCTTAAGTATTCCACTGATTCAACTAGAAATTTGATTAACAACAGAGAGCAGGCACAAAATGTTTATCCAAAAGAATTTGTTCCAGGCTTGAGTCTGCCTAGGTGAGTTGAACAACAACTCAAGGACTGTTTGCTTGCTAAATGGATCATGTATTGGACCTATGAATCCTACCTAGAATAAAGAGAAAGATAGATCTATAACACAGTTTAATAAATTTGTATTCCATCATTGATCCAACCAGATCTAGATCTGACAACCCTCAAGGGATTTCTCAGATTTAACTAGTAAGCTAGTTAAGGTTCTGGATGGGAGAAAATTTTCATTGACAAATAGTTTACTAACAACATGAATGCTCTAGATCAGTAGAGAGAAATGTGGAAGTTTATTTTGATAATATCGATGGTAAAGAATGATTTCCACACAAAGAAAAGGGAATATCCACAAATATTCATTTGATCGTAGATCAACGGTTAGGATTTAATCCATGAGGAAATCTATGGTGGTGAATGATTTATGCATAAAGAAAAGTGAGGATACACAATCCACATTAGATCGTAGATCAACAGCTAGGACTGAACCCACAAAGAAATAAATGGTTCATAAGAAAAGAGGAAGGCAGAGAATTGCGAAAATACTTTCGAAAATGTCACAGTTTCGCTTCCTGAAATCTAGAAGATCGACGGTCTGCAAAACATCCGCATAGGATTGACGGTGCAGAAATATTGGTGCAAAAAGCGGAAGGGAGAATGCGGAATACAAGAAATCAAAGTATAAAATAATATGGGTTTCTGTAACTCGATGTACACCAGCTGAATTTGGAATTTAGAAAGGGAAAGGAAGAAGATGGAATGCAGAAGATGAGAAATCAAGGTCTAGATTAATATGGGTTTTCGCAACCCGAAGTCCTTGAGTGGATTGCAGAAAGCAAAAAGCAGAAGGCGGAGAATTGCGAAAAAGGATAACACTGCATAATATAGACGGTGTGGAAAGGTTTGTATAGAAAATACAATTGTGGAAATCAAGGAATGACATTTTGAGAAAAATTCACGTATCTGAAACCCGCTTCTTATCTAAGATCAACGGTCATGGAAGGGCCTGTGGGAGATTTATGGTGAATAATGCTTGATGCGGAAAGATAAGCGTGGAAAGACATTTTGAGAAATGTCACAGTTTATAAATCCACATTCTGCATCCTATCTTAGATCTATGGTTAGGAAAAATCATGAAATAAAATCAACGGCTCAGAATGATTGTGGAAATGAAGATTGCAAAAGAACACAATTGGAATAATAAACTATAAATCGGTTAATAGGGAATTGTTTTAGTTGTTTTGAATAATCACGATGGAGGTAGATGACTCTATGACTTGGAAATAGAATGAGAAATTGAGCTCTCATGAAGAGGCACGATCAAAGAATGAAATGGAGTAGTGATGAAGATATGTGTCCACAAGAAAAGTGAAGGTATTTATACACAAAGGGATGAGTGAGAGAAATTGTCTTTGGGGTCCATATCATAGAAGAAGAAGCAGAGACCAATGAGTGTGATAGATATTGAAGGGTTAAGGGATATGGAATATTACTAAAAATATTAGGGTGGTAGGATCGTGCTAGGGTAGGCAACATGCCTATAGAGGGTTATAGCCTCCTTCCAATAGAAGCTGGTAAATAGGGTGTA
The DNA here is from genome assembly GCA_001517045.1 of Pseudotsuga menziesii. NCBI lineage: Eukaryota > Viridiplantae > Streptophyta > Pinopsida > Pinales > Pinaceae > Pseudotsuga > Pseudotsuga menziesii. The sequence goes on from LPNX011057120.1 coordinate 287,578, forward strand.
GCAGCATCCTGTCAGTTGTAGCTGAAAAAATAGGGGCTTGTAGCCTCCTTCCACTAGTAGCTGCAAAACATGGTACATTAGAATTTTATTAGTTGTAGATGACAAAACAGGGGGTTGTATCCTCCTTCTAGTAGATGTTGGTAAATAGGGTGCAATACCATCCTTGTCTGTGGCAGTAGGAAAAAACTATTTGTAAATAACAATTTTGTAGTAAGAGGAAGTATTGGTGGTTTACCCAATTGGGATTCCATGTTAAATTTGTGTTTTGTGTGTTCTTGTTGATTATTTGTTTTAATGAGTAAATTAAAAGTGGTTTTAAATTGATAAAATCTACAATATTGATTTAAGCCCAGCGCCCCCCCCCCCCCCCCCTCTCAGTATTGACCGATATTTCAACGATTGGTATCAAAGCAGATTCCTTCACCACATTTTAACCACTGGGAGGTAGATCCTATTTAAAATCACTATAGATCAACAAGAAGGTCTAGCCACCAACAGACCTCCATTATTCACAAGAGAAAATTATGCATACTGGAGTGTGAGAATGAACTGCCATATGATGTCCCTTGGATGGAAGGTTTGGGTAGAAAATGATAAAGAGTATAAAATAGATGACCAAGCACCTACAGACCAAGAGGAACGCGGCCAATATGAAGGTAATTCCAAATCCCTAATGAAATCCTTAGTGGGTTGACAAACTATGTATTTACAAAAGTTATGCGATGCAAAACTGCCAAACAAGTCTTACATAAGTTAAAAATTATCTATGAAGGAGCATATAAATTCAAAGAATCCAAGCTTCAGACATACAAAGGGTAGTTTCATAACCTTAAAATGAAAGAAGAGGAAAATATTGGGGAATACCTTCTAAAAGTATATGAGGTTGTCAATGCTATCAGTGGTCTTGGAGAAAAATTAAAATAAAGAGAAGTGGTGAGCAAGGTACTAAGAACATTTTCAATGAAATATGACTCAAAAGTGTCCACTCTAGAAGAACAGGATGAGCTTGATGACATGACAGTAGATGAACTACATGGGATCTTCACTGCATATGAGATGAGGACGGGACACAATGAACCCTCAAGAAAAGAGGCAACATTTAAAGCCCTATCCAAGAGCCAATTAGAGAACCTAGATGATGAAGAAGCTCTTTTCATCAATAAACTTGAGAGAGGTAATGAGAAATACAAAGGAAAGATACCCTTGAAATGTTTTAAATGTGGAATAATTGGACATTTTTCCAATAAGTGTCCTTACCCTAAATAAGAGGATAGTGATCATGAAGAATCTTGTAAGGATAAGACCATGGGTAAGAAGAAGTTTAAGAAAAATAAGATGAGCTTATATTCCAAAGAAGATAGTGATAATGCAAGTGAAGATGCATAAATCCTATTTAAACAAATCAAATTATTATGGACTTGAAGAACTAGCTTCAAGAGGCCAGGAAGACCGAAGATGATCTAGTAGTTCTCCTCAAGGAGAGAATCCAAGATTCTAAAAAACTTGAAAAAGAGATTATTCAACTTAGAAAAGGGGTTGATGAAAAATATATCAAATCAAAGTTTGAGAACAACTCAAGGCTCTTAGATGATATCTTCAGTTTTCAAAGACCATCAAATGATAAAACTGGTCTAGTATATGACAAATTAAAGGAGGTCGAATATTCCTCTACCACAAACCAAGATGGAAATGAAACAAACTATGATGCACTAGTGAGTCCTATTAAAGGGGAAGAAAGCAAGACGTATGTCTCATCCTTTCATGACAAAGAAAAAACTAGTGAGGTGTATAAGAGACCAATGAAAAATAGATATCAACAGATATTTTTGGGTCATTGTTACTCTTGTAATAATTTTGGTCATAAATACCTAAAATGCAGAGCTTATGGAAATATTTATGAATATAAGAAGGATACGTCTAGTAAACCAAATGGAAGGAATCATAACCAGTTCGGACCTCTTCAAACATATGACATAGAGTGCTACAAATGTAATAACTTTGGACAAATAGCTAGAGAATGTAAACTAAGGAAGAGTGTTTTAGTAGAAGCTCAGAAACAGTGGGAGAAGATGGAAGTTGTGAAGCAAGAAGATCAAAGATTCCTCAAACATAAAGGGAAATTCTATGGATACTGTCATTGTTGTCATAAGTTTGGTCACAAGTCTATTGACTATAGACCCAAGGGAAACGATCAAAGTTGAAGAAGGAAAAAAGACACAAACACATAAGATGATAAAATAAAAGTAACCAGGATACCTCATGGGAAGATATGGAGGAAAAATTTAGATTACAAAACTTAGAAGAAACACAAATTTCAAGCATTAGTCAGGTCTCCAAAGATGATGATGAACATAATAGTGCCATAAATAAGAATGGCATCCATTATAAGGAAAATCAAGATGGAGATGTAAAAGAATACACTGATGAAGATGAAGATGAAGATGAAGGTGATGAAGGATATAGTGATGATTGTGGGATTCTTTTCTAAATATCTCTCATGATTTAAAGAGAACCCTAAAAGTAACATTCGGAGGGATCATATAATCAAGGGGAGTTAAAGTCAGAAATTTTCAATTTGTATCTAATGTTGAAGTATGTTGAAATCTATCTTCATCAAAGACAATAGATGATCAAGGTTAAATGATAAGATTAGTATATGGTTTACATAGAGAAAGTGTAAGACCTATGAAGTGACATGAGAATAAAAGAATGTGTGATTTATGAAGACCATGATGTTTGCAATCAAATAGAAGATAAAGATTTTATGTTCACTTAGAATTTGAATTCATGACACTTAAAAATTGTTGACAGTGGAAGAAAACTCAGGTCTAATCTAAAAAATAAAAAATTATGTCTATTGAAAAATGCCAGTATGAGTAAAAATAACACTGAATATTGTGAAGGAATAATGGGTATTTAAAAAATATATATTTATCAGTTTAAGGAATTTCTTTCTAAATTTGTCTCTCAAACTTGTAGCAAAGCCTATTTTTATCTCAGTCCAAGGATTATGTGAACACTTCTCAAGAAGAGCAAGTTACATAATACAGTGTAAAAAAAAGGAATAGTGTAATGTTGGGTGTAAACTCGGTCAGATAAATGTCGACAAAGGAGAGGAAGTATAGTGACATGGGGGGTCCATGGATCTATCATTCAAGTTATCATTCAAGAACCTGTTGCAAGAAAGGAAATATTAAGATAATTTATAATGCATTGGTTAGTACCAAGTCTAGTTAACAAAGGGGATTGGTTAGTACCAAGTCCAGTTAACAAAGGGGAGATATGATGATAGGGGGAGTTTTCAGAAAGAAGAAGATAGGAAATCCTATATCAAAATGGGTACAACAATACATGTTATCCTTTTTCATTGTTGTCAAAGGGGGAGAATGTTTAGATGTTTCCATCAATGGAAAAGGGAGATATTGTTGAGAATATAGTTGTCGTTGATGTCAAACGAGTTCATGAATGACAAAGGAATAACCAATAGACATGGTAGCGGGATGAAATTAGTAAAAGATAAAGGATCCATTACATGGATTATCATTGATGTCAAAGGAGTTCAGCAATGACAAAGGAAAATCAGTAACATGGTTTATGACAAGGAAAACTAAGTAACAAGGTTGATGGTAGGAGAAATATCTGCAAAGCAAGAAGTGGAAGATCCATAGATCATAATTGAAGATCCATAGATAATACAGAAGATGGATTTTGCAATCCATGGTTGAATATGGATTTTGAGTGAGGATCTATCAAGTGAGGAGAAAGATGGTATCTATCAAGTGAGGATTGAGTGTGGAGTGTGGAGAGCAGAGAGTGTGTATTGAATTTCATGACTGCTTAAGTTGAATGAAGAAGAGAGTTTTACTATGCAAGTGTTTTGATTGTTTATATATTTGTTTCATTAACCAAAAGTATTGATTAAAATTCTCTACATGTATATGTATAAGTATACTTTGATAAACAAAATTTAATATTGTAGTCTTGAGCGAAAATATTCAGATTGTAGAAGGAATTGATCATTTATCTGATCAATTCAATGAAAATCATAAAGAATCTAAAGAGCATGTATCTTGGACAGATCCATGGTTGAGGTCTAATTTTGTAAACTGAAGTTGTTCCCATGATAATCCTAAACCAATTGTACATACGACTAGAGATCGTATGATGGAGATTAGAGGTGGAAAGTATCAATGACTGAAGGAGGATTCCTCTAGATAAAATACATGGAAGAAAAAGAAGGGTCGAGCTTGTGAAATCGGAGGTGATCGCTGGAATATGGGATTGAGATCACCAACCAAGATCGATCATCAAAACAGATCGATGATGCACAACGATTCTGTTAGATTTTTATCATTCAAGCTAGCATTATCTTAGGATATTTAGCTGAGAGAATAACAAGCACAGCAATCAAACATAAGAGACAATGCACACAAATATTTTCCTCAGGGAAACAATAAAGGATAAAATACTACAACTTTTTTAGAGATAGAATCATCACCAAAAGTAAAACCCCAAAAAAGTAAGATGATCTCCCGAGAGCAGTAGTCTCTCACTCTCTTGTCCCAAAAACTTCTTCTGTCTCAATTATGCACTACAATTGAGTGTGAGTGTATGTATGATAAATAGAGAAGCTCCCTCTCTATTTATACTAATTCCTGACTTGAGAATAACTCACTAGCGTCGACTTCTCTAGGAAAGCCTAATAACCCTAGGGCCCCATAACTGTGGGGACTTCAACCCTTGATCAACAGGAGGGTTACCCATGATGACTTTACATGACTTGTTTACATTATTGAATCTCTCGATAGGAACATCGGGGCATGACATGACTCAAGTAAATTACAGACACTTCTTGGAATAAACATCGAGGTACAATACATAAGATATACAAGTGAATACATTTCAAAATTACAAATACATCAACACTCCCTATTAACTAGGAAGGTATTCTCTCAACATAATTTATCAGCACAAGTCTTCTTCTCTGTATCATCTTGATCATCATCGAGTTCTCGTCATATTCATCTTCAAGTCATCTTCATCTTCAATTCATCTTCATTTGGATCTAGATCATCACTCAATCTGGATCATCACTTGATCTGGATCATCACCATTGGATCTGGATCATCACTGGATATGAATCATCACTCGATCTAGATCATCTCTGGGTCATCATCACTAGTGCTATATATTGATTCTTCTCATCATAGGAAGTTCTATAGAGCCAACCCTTTTTCATGTTGGTTGTAGGCCAAGCCTTCATGTAGGTATTTATCATCTTCAGTACTTATATCTGGCCATCGAATGAACCATATCAGAAAGGCCCTCCTATCACTTACATCTGACCATGGGAAGAACACATCCAAGAACCATGTCAAAAGGGCACGCCCAACACTCACATCTGACCATGGGAGGAACACATCCAAAACCCATGTCAAAAAGGCCCAGCACTCACATCCAACCTTATCTTGTCAGAAAGCCTCTACACTTACATATGGCCATGTGTAAACACATCATGCTAGAATGGCTATGCACTTACATCTGACAATGTGTAAACACATCATGCCAGAAAGGCTCTGCACTTACATCTGACCATGTGTAAACACATCACGCCAGAATGGCTCTACACTTACATATGACCATGCATAAACACATCATGCTAGAATGGCTCTCAGTCTCAGACTGAGTATTCTTGGTAACTAACCAGGTACCTCAATTCTCCCGAAGAATGGCATTCAATGCTTATATCTGATCATGTGGGAACACATTCCACAGTCACCTCAAAATGGTTCAACACTCACATCTTCCATGGAAGGAACCAATCCTCTCACCATGACAGAATGGCTCAGCCCTTACATCTGGCCATGGAAGGAAGAAATCCTCTCACCATGTCAGAATGGCTCACGGACTCATCACTTCCCCTTGGAGGGAACCTCGATCTGGAGAACACCAAGTTTCTCCCTGAAGTATTCAGAATTCACTCTGGCCAATGGCTTAGTCAACACATCAGTTATATGTTTGTCCATCACAACATACTGGAGCTTCACTGCTCCTCTCTGCACCATATTCCTGATATACATTAGAGGAAATTTCAATTTAAAATGGGCCTTTCAAAAACAATACAAATTCCATGTCATCATGTATTAGCTAATCAAAATGATTTAAAATTAAAAAAGGGAGCATCTCTTAAACATTTTTTAATATAAATTTGGGGATAGGTATCATAAAAAAACTATTTTTAGTTCGTATTTTCGACATATCTCACTGTGTTTTTATTAAAATTTCAATCAAGAGAGCTCATTGGATGCAAAATTAAATTTTGGCATCCAACGAGTACCCGCTCGGCATACTTTTGATGGGCCCTGCTACCCCAAAAACAAGAAATACATGAAAAAACATGATGATGATGTTGGATGCATAATTAAATTATGCATCCAACGAGTACCCACTTGACATACTTTTGACGGGCCCCACTACCCCCAAAACAAGAAATACCTGAAAAAACATGATGACGAAACAAGAAATACCTGAAAAAATGTGATGATGATGTCATCATCACATTTTTTCAGGTATTTCTTATTTTGGGGGTAGCGAGGCCCATCAAAAGTATGCCGAGTGGGTACTCTTTGGATGTGGAATTTCATTCTACGTCCAACAATCTCTCTTGATCAAAATTTGAGTAAAAAAAAGGGAGATATGCCAAAAATACGAACAAAAAAGTAGTTTTTTCTTTTCTTCCTCCAAAATTAAAAAAATATTATTTTATTAATTTAACTAATATTTTATTCATTTTCCTTAGAAGGCCCATTTTGAGTTGAAATTTCCTCTAATCGTGATATTTGATCTCGATATGCTTCGACTTGTCTTGGAACATCGGGTTCTCAGACAACTTCACACAACTCTGGTTGTCGAAATATATATAAGTAGCATCCAATTAGAGATCAAATAAATCAGACAGTAGATTCCTTAGCCATACTGCCTTGCAACTAGCCGAACAAGCTAAAACATACTCTACTTTGACTATACTCAGTGCCACACAGGATTTCTTCCTGCTAAACTAGTAGATCACACCTAATCCCATACTGAAGCAACATCCTGAAGTGCTCTTTCTATCAATGGAACTTCCTGCTCAATCTGAATCAACATAACGTTCCAAGTTAATCTCTGATTTGCCTCATACTTGAGCCCATAATCAACTATAACCTTTAGGTACATCAGAATATGCTTTGCAGCAATCAAGTGAACATGTCTCGGATCTGTCAAGAACTGGATTTAGGTGTTCACAGCAAAGCAAATATTTGGTTTTGTATTCGTTAAGTACATCAAGGAACCAATCATTTGACGATACATCGTGGCATCAACTGCTTCTGATGAAGCATCACTCAATAGCTTCAGGTTCAGTTCCATAGGTGTGGTCATGGATTTGCAATCCATCATCCCAAATATCTTCAAGATCTCTACCACATACTTCCCTTTTCCCAGGGAAATTCCATCTACATTTCACCACACCTACATGCCTAGAAAATAGTGCATCATACCCAAGTCCTTCATTTTGAACTCGAAAGTAAGATTTCTCTTCATATTAGCAATCAACCCATCCATACCTATTACAAAGAGATCATCTACATAGAGTAGGAGTATCATTGGGTTACCATATTTAACCTTGTAGTAAAGGTTGGGATCTACTTTAATCTTGGTAAATCCCAAAATGGATAGGAAGCTATCAATTCTATCCTACCATGTCCTGGGTGCCTATTTCAAACCGTATAGGGATTTCTTCAGTTTACACACATGAGTCTCCCTGTCATGTGTCTATAAACCGAGTGGCTGCTCCACATACACTTCCTCTTCCACTACACCATTCAAAAAAGTAGTCTTGACATCCATCTGGTGTATCTTCCATTTCATTACTGCAGCCAGAGCAAGTACTGATCTGATGGAAGTGTATCTGGCTACAGATGAAAAATTTTCTTTATAATATATTCCTTCTTTCTGGGAGAAGCCACGAGCCACAAATATTGCTTTATATTTTCTATGCTTCCATCTGCAGCATGCTTGATCTTGTAGATCCATTTGGAAGTTACAATAGACTTCCTTTCTGGTCTTGGAATAACATCCCAAACATCATTCTTCATTATCGATTGGTACTATTCGATCATAGCATCCTTCCATTCTTTTATTTCTTCCACTTCTTCATAGTTGGAAGGTTCTTTATCGATGAATTCACATAATAGGGCTACATAATCGGAGCATGACTTGGTTCTTTTCCTTTCTCCATGATTTTCTTCTAGAGCCCTATATCTTTCTGCTCCTTGGATAGCTTCTCGTGGCAGGTTTCCTCTTGTGAGAATTCTTCTCTTGATGTCGATCTATAGATTCTTGAGGTTCTTCTAATTCTTGATCTTATTCTTGAATTTCTTCGTTCATGGTTGTGTCATGAATTCTAGGTACTTTTGTTTCTTCAGTTTATTTAGCAGGTATCTTTCTGGATTTGTTGTAAGCTAAGTCTTCATCAAATGTTACATCCTTGCCGATGTCGATCTTCTTGAATCCTGGGAAGTATATTCTGTAATCCTTCGAGCTTTCAGAGTATCCCACAAATATACCCTTCTTTCCTGAAGGATCTAACTTTGTCATATTTTCTTTCGGAATATGTATGTACACTGGACAGCCAAATATTCTGATATGGCTAAATTCTGGTTTCTTGTCAAAAAATACTTCCCCATGTGTCTTGTTCTTGAGTACTCTGTGTGGAGTATAGTTCTGTACATAAAACGTAGTTCTGGAAGATTTTGCCTATAGATGCATGGGAAGATACTGATCATGAATCATGGCCCTTGCAACTTCCATGATTGTTCTATTCTTTCTTTCTGCAACCCCATTCTGTTGTGGATTATATGGAGTGGCTAACTCTCTCTTAATCCCTGAATCTTTGTATAATTCTTTGAATTCATGTGAAGTGAATTCTCTACCATTATCTAATTGAAAAGTCTTGATATTCTTTTCTGTGTTCTTCTTGATCAAGGATTTGAATTCCTTGAACTTGTTGAATACTTCATCTTTGTTCTTTAAGAAGTATATCCATGTCTTCCTAGAAAAATCATCAATAAAAGAAACATAGTATACATACCTGCTTAATGAATTGGATGACATCAGACCGTGTACATGGGAGTGAATGGTTTCCAAGACTCCTTTTTTTTTCTCTTGCTACTTGGAAATGTCTTCTTTGTGTTCTTTCCCTTTGTGCATCCTTTGTAGACACCATCATGTTTTGTCTGAATTTCTGGAAGTCCTTCAACAAATTTTCTTGCAAGTGGTAGTGCCCTATAGTGCACATATGCAAGCCTTCTATGCCACAGCTCATTTGGCTCTACTGATTCATGGCACAGCTTGTCTTGGTAGGCCCTTCAATTTGTATAGACCTCCTTCTTGTTCTCCAATTACTACTAAATCATCAATAGTCTTTCTTTTTGGCCACATGATGACTTTTCCGTCTATAAATGCAACTTTTATTATTTTTGCATCTAATGCAGAGATGGATAGAAGATTCTTCTTTAGTCCTAGTACGAATAGGACATCCTTCATCTTCATATACTTTCCAGAGTATAGTTGGTAGGAGGATTCTCCACTACCTTTTATTGGATATTGGTAGTCATCCCCAAGTTTCACCTTGTGGGGTGATTCATGTTCTGATAGTTTCACAAATGATTCTTTGAATCCAGTCATATGTTTGGAAGCCCTACTTTCTATAAGCCAATCATTGCTTCCATATGTGATGTTTTGCGTGAGAGTGGAAATCAAGACATATTCTTCATCACTTGAAGAATCATCATTGTCTTGTTTGATTCTCTTCTTGGAAGGCTCATCATCTTCTACAGCATGAGCATGATGTATTTTATTGTTTCCCTTCTTCTTGAGAGATCTATCTTTGTTTCTAGGATGATCTCTTGGAAAGTGTCCTCTTTCATCACATGTATAGCAAATGAACTTAGACATATCTTTAGACTTTATAAAGTTACTCTTCTGGTGAGAGTGCTTACCTCTGAGATGGCTTGTTCTGGTTTTCTTGGACTGTACTATGAAAGCTTGATCTTCACTTCCCATCTTTTCTTCTCGTGCTAATATTCGAGCTTCTTCTTGTGAGCATTCCTCCCATAGTCTGGTAAACTTGACTAGGTTCTTTCTGGCATAGATCCCTTGAATGAAAGAGGCCCAAGCCCTAGGGAGACCATTCAAGGTGGTCACCATAATTTCTGCATTCTCTACTTCTTCATCTAACACTTCTAGTTTTTCCTTGATCTGAGAGACCCTTGTAAAGTAAGACTGGATAGTCTCTACATTCTTCAATTGGTTTCTCAAAGTCATCTTCCGGTTTATGTTCTTTCCTTCAAATAGTTTGGTCAGGGCATCAAACATAGCTTTAGGTGTCTTTAGGGAGGACACATGTGGTATGAGGTGATCCTTGATTGAATCAGCAATAATTCTCTTAGCCATGAACAATTTCTTCTTGTGTAAGGCCTTAGCCTCATCTCCCTCTGGAACTGGAACCTTCTCATTGATGTAGGAGTCCAACTTATTTTCTTCCACGACTAGGGAGATCCTATACTTCCAGGCTCGGAAGTTATCATCTCCCTCAAGATTTTCATCAAGCTTGGTATGATGACACATATTATCTAAGAACCTCAAATGGAAATACAAAAGATTTAGATCTTACCAGGTTAAGATGTCGGATCTAGATCTCGAGTTGAATTTCTGTAGAGTTGGTTCAGGAGCAGATTAGGGTTTGAATTTTTCGGAGTTCTTTCCAACCAAAAAATTTGATCTTGATCTCTAAACTTCGATTTTGGGGAGGAGATCAATCTAGGCCTGGACTCACTCAAAAATTCCACTTCTGTGGGAAGCCTTAATTTCCAGCAGTAGTGTCGGGTCAAAAACTGAAAATGCTCAAAATCAGATTCCGCTTTGACAGAAAGATGCGCCCTATAGAGGAGAGTCAATCCAACCTTATTTTGCTGAAAATCTATGGAGAGAGATCCAAAAAGTAGGAAGCCCTATTTTTCACAGCTACACAGTTTCTTCTTCTTAGGTTAGCTTTGATATCATGTTAGATTTTTATCATTCAAGCTAGCATTATCTTAGGATCTTTAACTGAGAGAATAATAAGCATAGAAATCAAACATAAGAGACAATGGACACAAAAATTTTCCTCAGGGAAACCGTAAAGGATAAAACCCCAAAACTTCTTCAGAGATAGAATTAGCACCGAAAGTAAAACCCCAAAATAGTAAGATGATCTCCTGACAGCAGTAGTCTCTCTCTCTCTTGTCCCAACAACTTATTCTCTCTCAGTTATGTGCTACAACTGAGTGTGAGTGTATGTATGATAAATAGATAAGCTCCCTCTCTATTTATACTAATTCCCAACTTGAAAATAACTCACTAGGGCTGACTTCTCTAGGAAATTCTAATAACCCTAGGGCCCCACAACTGCGGGGACTTTAACCCTTGATCAATAGGAGGGTTACCCACAATGACTTTACATGACTTGTTTACATTATTGAATCTCCTAATAGGAACATTGGGGCATGACATGACTCAAGTACATTATAGACACTTCATGGAATAAACATCGGGGTACAATACATAAGATATACAAGTGAACACAATTCAAAGTTACAAATACATCAACAGATTCTGCTGGGTGGAGTTGCATAGTTTAGGAAAATTTGATGTGCGCAGAATATTTATGAAAACCACTTCATCATATTTGAATTCCACCATATATTTGGTGGGGACATAGATCTGACGGTCCTTAAGGATTTCGTTGATTCAACTAGAATGTTGATTAACAACAGAGAGTGGGCGCAAAATTTTTATCCAAAATAATTTGTTCCAGGCTTGAGTCCATCTAGGTGAGTTAGACAACAACTCAATGACTGTTTTATTGCTAACTAGATCAAGTATTGGACCTACAACTCCTACATGGCATTATGATAAATATGGATCTATCACATAGTTTAATAAATTTAGAGTCCACCGTTGATCCAACCAAATCTAGATTTGATAACCCTCAAGGGATTTCGCATATTTAACTAGTAAGCTAGTTAATGTTCTAGATGGGAGTGAAATTTCATTGAGAAATACTTTATTGACAATGTGGATGGTCCAGATCAGTTGAGAGAAATGCGGAACCCGATTTTGCGAAGATCAACAACAAAGAATGATTTCCGCACAAAGAAAAGGGAAGATCCACAAATCTGCATTTGGTTGTAGATCAACGGTTAATATTTAATCCGCGAGGAAACATATGGTGGTGAATGATTTCTGCACAAAGAAAAGTGAGGATCCACAATACACATTAGATTGTAGATCGATGGCTAGGAGTGAACCTGCAAATAAATCAACGGTTCAGAAGAAAAATGGAATGCGGAAGGCGGAGAATCGTGAAAAGAATTTAGGAAATGTCACAGTTCCTCTTCCCAAAATACGGAATATCAATGGTCCAGAAAACATCCGCATAATATATATGGTGCAGAAATCAGAAGGAGGAATGCAGAAGACAAGAAATAAAATTATAAAATAATATGGGTTTTCATAACCTAATGTTTGCTAGTGGAATTCAGAAGGCAGAATGTAGAAGATGAGAAATCAAGGTCTAGAACAATATGGATTTCTACAACCTAAAATTCTCCAGCAGAATGCGGAAGGAAGAAAACGGAAGGTAGAGAATTGCGAAAGAAATGGTTGAGTTTTTTTAGAACCCTCATTTCACAACCCGTAGTCTAGGAGATTGACAGTCATGAAAAGATCCGCAAAAAATATACAATGCTGAAAACAAAAATGATGAAAGTAACGATTGAAAATGTTATGAGCCTACAACCCACATCTAATCTAAGATCGGTTGTCAGGATATAATCTACATAAGATATATGGTGCAGAAAGGTTTGTATGGAAAACACCATTGCAGAACTCACAGAATGACATTTCAAGAAAAAGTCACATATCCGCAACCTGCATCCTCTCTCAGATCAACAGTCACAGAAGATCCCGCAGGAAATCAACGGTGTATAACGATTGATGCAGAAAGATAAGTGCGAAAATACATTTTGAGAAACATCATAGTTAGAAAATCCGCATTTCATATCCTATCTTAGATCAATGGTTAGGAAAAATCCTGATATAAAATCAATGACTCAAAATGATTATGGAAGACTGGAAGAATAAATTGTAAATTGGTTAACAAGGAATTGTTTTAGTTGTTTTGAAGAATCATGACGGAGGTAGATGACTCTTTGAATTAGTAATAGAATGAGGAATTAATCTCTCATGAAGAGGCATGATCAAAGAATGAGATGGCGCAATGGTGAAGAGATGCGTCCGTAGGAAACATGAAGGTATTTATACATAGAGGGATGAGTGAGAGAATTTGTCTCTCGGGTCCAAATCATAAAAGAGGAAGCATAGACTAGTGAGTGTGACATAGATTGAAGGGTAAAGGAATATGGAAGAGTACACTAAAAACATATTAAGGTGGTAGGGTGGCTATAGGGAAGGAAACATGCCTATAGAGGGTTGTACCCTCTTTTCGGTAGAAGCTGGTAAATAGGGTATAGTAGCATCTTGTCATTTTTAGCTGACAAAATAAGGGGTTGTAGCCTCTTTCCAGTAGTAGATGGTAAATAAGGTGTAGTAGCATTCTATAAGTTGTAGCTAACAAAACATGGGGTCGTAGCATCCTTCTAGTAGTTGGTGGTAAATAGGGTGTAATATCATCCTTGTATGTAGGAGCAGGAAAAAACTATATGTAAATAACAAATTTCCAGTAATAGGAAGTATTGGTGGTTTATCTAATTGGGATTCCATGATAAATTTGTGTTCTGTTTGTTCGTGTTGATTAGGTGTTTTAATGAGTAAATTAAAAGTAGTTTTAAATTGATAAAAGTTAAAATAATGATTCATCCCCCCTCTCAGTATTGACCAATATTTCAACGAGTCTCTAAAATCTCCCAAGCTCTTTCTGAGTTTTCTTCAAAAGCAATTTTTGAAAAAGCTTATGAATTCAAACTCTATTGGATGAAAACTAGGGATTTAGCATTCTTATTCCTATTATTACTAAGTAGACCCCTTTCTTCATGAGACAAATCCATAAAGGCTTCTTGATCTTAAGGCTCAAGATTCCCATTCTCCACTAAATTTCAAATATCTTGAGAACAAAAAAGAGGATTAATTTTTGTTTCCCACAAGCAATATTTTTTACTTGAGAACGTGGGAACCTCTAGCTGCACAAGTCTTTTGTTGGTTCCCATGGTTAAAATTCTCACTATATGCTAATAGTTTATATCCTAGTTCAAATATTCATCTCTCCCTTACTCTTTGAGTGAAAAATTCTTGGCTTTCTAGTGCTTGCAATTTTATTATAGACCGAGTGATACAAATCTCTTCTATTGCAAATCTCTATAAAATAAAGCTTCACAAGTTTTGGCCTCTACATGGGGTTCAAATATAGGAGATAAACTCAAAACCTAAAGGTTATGTTCTCACACAATAACTGTAATATTCGTATCCAGATATTCTCAATGATTACTCAGTTGAATAATTAACCAATGGAAAATAATTCCATATTGAAAATATAAAATAAATATTAAAGATGAATGATGATAAAATATTACAAATTGAGTGTCATATATATATTAATTGTAAAGGCACTTTGGCTACCATCCATGAAAGGACGCGTCATTTTAGAATAGTTTACTAATAACCATTTATTAATTATTAATATCNATAATTTAGATATTGTAAGTAAAACCATGAGCTATTTCACTTTGTTTTTTAACTTTTCCCCTTTTATTTCTTTGTTGATAATTATTTTTCTTCATTTTTCTCTCTCATTCTTACTTCATATTTAGAGTGGAATTAATACTTTTTCAATGAAATTCAAATGGCCAAAGGCCAATTTTTGGTCAAAAACCGATTTGTACTAGAGAAACTCTGAATATGGATGGCTAAAATCCACTCTGAGGTCAAAGACCTAAATTCAAGGAAACCTTGAACATGTTTTTTAACTTTTCTTTTTAACTTATGTTTTTTAACCTTTCCCCTTTTATTTCTTTTGTTGATAATTCTTTTTTTTGTATTCTTCATAATTCTATTTGTTTTTTTGTTTTTTTATTCTTCATTTTCCCCTCTTGTTTTTGCTTTATATTTGGAGTGGAATTAATACTTCTTCAATGAAATTCAAATGGCCAAAGGCCAATTTTTACTAGAGAAACTCTGAATAAGGATGGCTAAATGCGAGTGTGAGGTCAAAGACCTAAATTCAAGAAACTTGAACATTTTGGCCAGAAGCCGGAGATCAGCAGAAACCCTAGGAAGAGTTGGCTCTGATACCAATGTAATATCCATATCCGGATATTCTCAATGATTACTCACTGGAATAATCAACCAATGGAAAACAATTCCATATGGAAAATACAAAATAAATATTAAAGATGAATGATGATAGAATATTACAAAGTGAGTGTCATATATATATATTAATTGTAAAGGCACTTTGGATACCATCAATAAAAGGACACATCATTTTAGAATAGTTTACTAATAGCCATTTATTAATTATTAATTATTAATATCAATATATATTAATATTAATAACTAATATTGATATTTAATATATATATATAGTTATTATTTAAGTTTGTTACAATAACCCTCGCAAAATTATCTTTCGTTGAGGTTGATGGAGACTAAGCTCTACACATTGATATTGGATGTGATACCACTATAATAGGAAAGAGGTGAAACATACCATTGAATCAAAAGGAATTCTATACAATTAAAATATATTCACTCCATATCTATAAAAATTATAATTTACAATTAGAAAGAGTGAGAAAATAAATAGTTAAAAAATGATACAGCTTAATACACATATATCAAATCTCTGTTTTTGGATAAACATTTGCCAAAAATTATTGTTGAAACAAAAGATCGACTTCCCAAAACTACACCAGCATCGTTCCTAGAATTCAAATGAATCTAGAAACTTCTCCTGTACAATTTAGTAAATGGTTTATCTACTTCATTAATACTAGGTATAAAGTGGATTAGGTTACTTCAATCACAATAAATGTTGTGGTTGGATTAAGGTAATGTATTTCAACCAGAAGTCACTTTCTTCGAAATTCATTCAATTTCCATACGATCAATTATAAAAATACATAGGTAATGCAAATCGAACAAAACAGAAGATAAAGCTCATGAATTATATTACTAGTTGCACAATTTAAATATAGAGAGACAATGCTGTAAACTGAATCTCTTTTGTTATAACATTTCCCAAAAGAAATCAAACGATATTCTTACCGACACTTCTCAAATGGAGCCATCGCCCAAGAAAGGTCCCTAACAACTTGTACACTGCTTTAATAGCTCCATTTAATCGAGTTATAATCAGGGTTGATTACACCTTGATTTCACATAACACCGTTAATTTTTTAAATTTTTTTATTGTCCACATTGGATTGGTTGTACGTAAGCTTATGATGTAGGCTATAATGACATATGCTCAAAATGGAGGTCTTCCATCTAAAACGTCAATAAAATTTGAGAACATGGGTGGCCGTTTTCACTTCGTGTACAAATACTAAGAGGAAACAATAGCCACAGGGTACTTACACTCACAACCAAATCCCAACTTTGTGTCATATTTATATCTACCTGTGTTACTCTGCTCTCCAATATCTATACATATTACTAGGTTGGCGTGTTCAGCATTAAACCTATTATCAAAAAATTTAATCATTCCATTATTGATCCTACTCTAATTATTATGTTCATGTACATGGATATATACTTATAGGTTTTGGAAATTGGGTTATTGATCCATCTGTAGGCTATTTAAAATTTTCCATATCTAAAGTTTATCATTTTTTATTAAATTAAATCTTATGAAAACTTATTTATATTAAATAATGATTGGGTCCCTTGTGCTAATGTTTTCCTTGGGTTTTTGTGTCACGTACGTTGGTCTTGTTTTCCACCATATGTGATTTTATCTCCATCAATAGCGAGGTAGTTGTTGTATCTGTTTGTTTGTAATACCTCTAGTTAGTCATTAGACTTTAGGTGCATCAAGTTATTCGTATTTTGAGAGATACAGTCTTGGAAATTGATTTAAAATCTTATTACACTTACTACAGAATGACCTCTTACTGTCAAGCCTTATATCCTACCTCTATTTATATCACATTCTCTATAGTGAAGTCCCTCATTTCTCAATTTCTTCAAAAATCCAACAAGAAAGGAATATCCAAAATGTTATATAGAAGTGACTTCTCTATAGTTAATATATGGTAACCACAACTATATATCGTTTGTGTGTGGAGATATATTTCACTAAATTTATACGGAATTCGATGATCTATTGGTTCCTTGGCCTCATAGTTTAAGTGGGTGGTCACAGAGAATGGACTAAGATAAAATGAATAATAGGGAAGGTTAGATTCCCTTGATTTCACCACCCCCTCTCCCTGGCTTGCATTTTATCTTGGGAGAAGAATCCAATTAAATGATATGGTGGTTGTATGATTGGATGGCCAGGTTATAGCCAAGACACTTTAAGATCCATAGTCTATATTATTAAATTTTGGCCTAGTATTGGTGTAGAAATCATGATGATTTTGCCCTCTTTTGGTTATATTTTCCCAAATGAATATGCAGTTAAAAAAAAAAAACTTAACTCTCACTAACCCATTACTATTTCTTTACTAGTTGAACATTATTTAGAAATTAAATCTTAAAATTTCATAATAAATATCCGTTTCGTAACTATATTAACCTTGATCGAAACATAAATCATTCAGAAAAGTTTCTAAACGAATAAAAAAAATAACTCCCATTAACCCATTACTATTTCTTTACTAGTTGAACATTATTTAGAAATTAAATCTTAAAATTTCATAATAAATATCCGTTTCGTCACTATATTAACCTTGATCGAAACATAAATCCTTCAGAAAAGTTTCTAAACGAATAAAAAAAATTCTTGTGATTTTAGTCATTGATTTCCTCATGAATAAAAATGGGGGTGAACATTAACAAAAAGTGAATGTTGAATTTTCCATGCATTTGATTAGAGTATCCGATTAAATTCCAATCAAATACATCAACCTTATAAAATAATTTTTTGTGGATAAGTTTTATATTAAGTTGTTCACAAATTTGTCCATATTCATATATCATACATGTTACTTCACTTCACTTCTTAATGAAATATATAAATTAATTAAGATGAGGATTGCCACAAACTCCAGCATGATCCATCCTCCATTAAAGAATACTTATAAAACAAAATACATGAAGTGGTAATGTCCTCACATCCTTCTTAATACATTTTTAATGTATTTTTAATCATTAAATATATTAATCAAAAGCTCAAAGTCATTGTTAATATTCCTCAAATTCTCTTTTTAGCTAAGCTTCCAATCCTGCAGAATTTAATGGCTTCCAACCACAACCAAATTAGGGGAAAGAAAAGGGTGGAGATATCATGTTGAGGATCACTCGACCAATATAAATTGTGGCATGGTCCATCTTGGTAGCCACATGAGGAAGGTTGTAGAAGGCCCTGGATCTTGGTATAAGGCCCTACAGTTAGAGTGCTCAACTCTCTCTTAGATACTAGTTTCTTATTCACAGGGTGCAAACTCAATTAGTCCAGAAGTCAACACACTTAATGGATTCTAGCATACACATAAAAAATTGAACACAAATTCATTTACATAAATAGAATCCCAACATCCTTGTTTGTATTGTGCACGTCCACTCATATCTAATTACAATTATGACTCAATCGACCTTTTTACATAAACGTTTTAGAGATAGTTTGAATACCTTTCAATCTCTATAAACTCAGTTTTCTCTTGCATATTGGTATGATTCTCAGAAAGGTATACATACACTACAAAATGAATCACTGTACTCCCTCATCCTACACTTAGCTTCTCTTTTCCACCTTTTTCTCAAAGACTTATTTTTATCTTCTTTTCCTTTTTAGCCTTATCCCTTCACTATCATCCTTGGTCAATGTGTCCTCTCTCCTTTTTCCATGGATACTATTCTCTCCTTTGTATGTTGTAGTATCTATCTCCCCTCTTGATACTTTTTCCTGAGTATTCTCGATATCCTTCTTCTTACAAAAGTTTGTATTGCACACCATTCCCTGGCTCTTTCAATTCTTGTCTATTCCTGTTAACTGCATTATCATGGAGAGACACTCTATCTTCACCCAAAATTTGCATGGAATGTAGTAGTGTCTTTTCCTGGATACTCAGTAAAGCTCGATACAATATCTCCTAAATTATCCATACAAATTGTGCAGTTGTGCATCCAAGAGTGGTCATAGCGTTGGAAAAAAGTAGAGGTTTTGTTGTCTTCATCGCACAAATTTTCTAACAATTGCAGACATACAACATGTTTAGTGTTTTTTTTCCCTTTTTTCAGACTTAAAAATTTATGGCGAATGGAAAAGAGATTTCGCTACCACCCTGGTCTTGTGAACTTTGGGCTTGATTAGAAGGAAAAACCATGTCTAAGAAACCACGTGAATAGGTTGAGTTCACTTCCCATGTAGGTACATAGGATTGCTATGGCTCCTTTGAGATGGAAGGAATTGGGACGAAATCAACAGTAGCATCAACTGAAGCTTGGTAAGATATTTATAATGCTGACAAGGGCACATCAAGCTTGACTTGTGAAGGGAGAACCCATGGGTCGATTCTATATACAACTGTACAAACAGTTTTGCATACACTATTCGTTCTCAAAAAGTTGATAGGAGAGGGAAAATAAAAAGTGACCATTAATGATGTATACATCCCAGCTCTCAATATTTCTTTTTCCATACCCGATTGATCAATTAAAGGAACATTAGACTCCAACGTGTCTGTACGACTTTTCTGTGTATAAGACAATTGATCAATACTCACTACCTTCCCTTCATGAGTGATATCAAGAACATGGAAGACAAACAACGGAATAGCACACATGTCATATGTCCCACTCCCACCCAAGAGTAAAATGTAGTTTGGAGGAGCATCGACAACCTCTACTTCTACTAAAACCTTTTTTCCTGCCAATTCTATATCAAAAGAAGATAGTATACCATGGGGACATAAATACCCTATGTTGAAAGCGGTTAGTAAGTTATATGAAGGAACCAGATCTAGGGAGCCCCAATCTTTCCAACACGAAACATCATTTACGCATGTAGATGCACCTTGGTCTATACCAATTAATCCAGTACTTTTACCACCATGGACTACAATTTGGAAGGCTACATGATAGGGTAAGCGATGCTTGAATTCAGACAAGTCAAACTTGGATATTAAGTTCGTGGAATCAGTACTACCGATGGATGCTAGAAGTGCATTACACTGAGATGGACAACTTTGCAACACTTCCAAGGCAGATAAAGCACAAGGAATTTGGGATAGATCTTCCACAACCAAGTAGTTGGGAGAGGACCTCGCATTAGGGTTGTGGTATTTCTTCTTTCTGCGAAGAATCTGATTTGTAATTCTTGGCTCGGGTTTGTAACTTTTTTTGGAGATTACCATGTTAATGTAAGATTGATTGGTGGGGGGATTATTCTAGGTCCCCCCTACATTATTTGAATCACTCAAAGTTGCATATTGTCCTTGGAAAAAAGGATCCTTA
Organism: Pseudotsuga menziesii; assembly: GCA_001517045.1. Classification (NCBI taxonomy): domain Eukaryota; kingdom Viridiplantae; phylum Streptophyta; class Pinopsida; order Pinales; family Pinaceae; genus Pseudotsuga; species Pseudotsuga menziesii. Next base: position 308,293 of record LPNX011057120.1, read on the forward strand.
AGGACAATAGGTTGTTGCTTCAGCAACGTCTGAGCTTGTTCCATTAAAGGGCATTGATAGGTCAAGTGGTCCTCCTGACACAGTTTGCAGGGGGTTAACTTTTTCTTCTCTTTCTTTCCCCCGTTAGAATTGTTTGTGGGAATTTTTTTTTGTTTTGGTTTCCATCCCTTTTTTTCCCTTCTTCTTCTCATCATACTGTTGAGTTCCCTTTGGGGTGGATTGTGCAATACAAACTTCTGCATTCTGGGGGGAGGTGTTTACAGCATTAGCTTCTTCCACTATGGACTTATTCACTAATAGCTTGTGTATTTGTTTTTCTAGTGATTCCACAGTGGGTGACTGGAATGAACCAACGATTCCATTGGCATGTGGTCTAGGCTTTAGTTTTGCAAATTCAATATTAGACCTTGGCGCATTTGATATAATTTTGTAGAATCCTTGACTAAGCATAGATTAGATCAAGCTACTGGGATCTATGAATGGCATCTTCTTTGGATGTTAGTCCTGAAGTTGAAACATCCTTTGAAATATATGGAAACAAGGATTTCAAGAACCATTCCAACATAAATTCAGGAGGAATATTAGCCTTGATCAACCTCTTCCTTATTTGCCACTCCTTAATGTGGTCAGATATGTGAGTGGCTTTATTCTATCGAAAAGTTGACAAAAGGCACTACTGGAATCATACTGGACCAGAAGTTGAACTTGGTTGAGGTAAATAGTGGATAATTCGAGAAAACTGTCATAAGTAATAGACGAAAGTTCAATATACCTTTTAGCTACTACACTCACCAGAGGTTGACTCGGGTTCCCGCACCAATGTTCCCATAAGGTTAACTAGGGTATCCCCTAGGCACCATCTGTGAAGAAGTGACAATGTTTTGAAAAGGATTAAATCCAAAATATAAGGGGTTATTGACTTGAGGTGTGTTGTATCGATTTGTTATGGTTCCACCCAAGACAGATGTCATTGATACTAGAGTTATTGACCTTCCACAAAATAATGAAAAATTAGAGCTTCCACCCAGTGTGGTTGAGACCTGAATTGTAGTTTAAAAATTGAATCCTGATCAAAAGGGATTCATGCTTCCAGAAGACACACCTACAAAATTAGGTGTGGGGCCTACATATCGAAATGATGGAGGAATGTGTCCTCCATACCAGGGATACCCTTGAATAAGAGGAGTGGAACCACTAGGATTGTTCTGAAAATTTTGGAATAGAGGAGATAATGTAAAAGGCATACTAGGTACGCCAATAACCACCACATTAGTTGAGCTGGTAGTAGGGATCATAGGTACTGAAGGGATAACCACTCTAGCACTTGAAGAAAAAGGAGTGAGTGCAGTAAAATTTAAAGATATTACGGGTGCATTAGTTATGTTCAATAGTGACACACTCATATGCGGAGGAGATGCTCCGCTGACTAGCGTGGCTGAAGTAGGGGTATTGATATCCCTATATCCTTCTCCTGTATTCGACATGACAAAACTTGATCGAACAAAAAGAACAAGTTGATTGAAGGCCTAACTTGGACAAGTAAAAGATCTCTCAAATCAGTAAGATGTGAGTTATAATTCCTTGCAAAATCTTCAGCCTACAAGTATTTCATTTCTATTGGCAGATGATCACATTGATTATACCTAAGTCCAGGTTCCCATGGAATTTCACTAATACCAGTCGGTTTGAAAGAATCACTTGTGTTGATTTTGCGCCTTCTAGGTGGCGGTGGAGGATCCACAACTAGAGGTGGAGGAAGGCCTTGCAAAATTTGAGATCTACGAGGACGTTGATCCTCCACAACTAAATATTTTTAATTCACACACCAAAAAGGTTGAAATAAATATTAAATAAATTTGTTACAAAGTCAGAAAATGTCACAAAGTGAAACTATGAATTCAATACTTCAAATTGGAATCATAACTATAAATATTACCATTAGGTGGAGTGGATATCATTCTGGGAGTCCAATGGTTACAAACATCGGGAACATACTCTGCTAATCACCAAAAACATTTCATCAAGTTTAAATGGCAAGCAAAAAATTATAAACTACATGGTTTCCACCCACCAGGCACACAAGTAGTTTCATCTCAACAGATGGAGAAGCTCATTCGAAAAGGAGCATCAACATATGTGATCCAATGCCATCAAATGGAAGGACAAGAATGCGAACAAAACAAGATCAAAGAAGAAATCCAAAAATTACTCCAGATATATAAACAAATATTTGAAGACTTACTAATACAGCTACCACCTAAAAGAAGTATAGAACACATAATCGAGGTTAAATCAGGGTCAAACACTATCAAGGTTAAACCTTATCGGTATCCCCACCATCACAAAATAGAAATAGAAAGGTTAATTCAAGACTTATTGAAGTGTGGTGTCATCACTAAGAGAAAAAGCCTATATGCAACTCCAGTTGTGTTAGTACGGAAGAAGGACTGATCACTCAAGCTATGCATTGATTATCGAGGATTAAACAAAATAACGATTAAAAACAAGTTTCAAATTCCCTTCATCAACAATATGCTCGATGAAATTCATGACGCAAAGTATTTTTCAAAACTTAATTTAAGGTTAGGGTATTATCAAATCAGGGTCCGATTAGAAGATATCGCAGAAACTGTTTTCCAAACTCATGAAGGACATTATGAATTCAAAGTAATGCCTTTTGGGTTAACTAATGCCCCCACCACATTCCAAGCAACTATGAATGAACTATTTCATCCCTACTTAAGGAAATTTGTGTTAGTATTCTTCGATGACATCCTTATATATAGCAAGACGTGGAAAGAACATTTGAAGCAACTAGAAAAGGTTCTATCTCTTTTGAAGGAAAACCAATTCTATGCAAAGAAGTCAAAATGCACGTTTGTGAAGCAAGAAGTAGAGTATCTCAATCATATAATATCAAAGGAAGGAGTTAAGGTGGACCCAAGGAAGACCCAAGCGATGAAGGAGTGGCCCCAACCCAAGAATGTTTCAAAATTACGAGGATTTTTGGGATTAACAGGTTACTATCGAAGATTCATCAAGAACTATGCACATGTCACTGCTCCACTAACAAATATCCTAAAAATGAACTCCTTTCTATGGGATGATGATGATGAAGCAAGAGAATGCTTTGAAACGTTGAAACAAATTATGTCTTCAACTCCCATTATGGCAACACTTGATTTTTCAAAACCATTTGTAATTGAATGTGATGCTTTAGGATTTGGGATAGGATTTGTGCGAATGCAAGAAGGTCATCCAATCGCTTTTGAAAGTAGGAAGTTGAAAAAAAGGGAATTCCTACAGTCTACCTACAATGAGGAAATGCTTTCCATCATGCATGCGTTAACTAAATGCCAACAATATCTATTAGGAAGCAAGTTCCTAATTCGAATAGACTACAACACTTATTACATCAAAAGATGTTAACGAATGAACAACAAAATTGGATCGAAAAGATATATACCTTCGATATGGACATTTTACATAAAAAGGAGAAGGACAATGTAGTAGCTGATGCCCTATCAAGGAAAGATGAAGAGGTACAAGTCTATGCTGTATCAATAGTAATCCAAGAATTCTTGGATGAAATTAAAACAGAATATGCTAAGAATGAAAAGGCTTGCTCCATAATTAACAACATAAATGAGTATCCAAAGTTTGAATGGAAAAATTGTTGATGTATTTGTAACTTCGGAATGTATTCACTTGTATATCTTATGTCTTGTACCCCGATGTTTATTCTGGGAAGTGTCTATAATGTGTTTGAGTCAGGTCATTACCCCATGTTCCTACCGGGAGGTTCTATAATGTAAACAAATCATGTCAAGTCATTTTGGGTAACCCTCCTATTGTTCAGGGGTTAAATTCCCCGCAGTTCCAGGGCACTAGGGTTATTAGACTCTCCTAGAGAAGTCGGCCCTAGTGAGTCATTCTTAAGTTGGGAATTAGTATAAATAGAGAGTGAGCCTCTCTATTTATCACACACTCATACACACTCACTCATACTCAGTTGTAGCGCATAGCTGAGGAAGAAGAAGTTGTTGGGGCTAGAAAGAAAGAGGGTACTGTTGTCGGGATATCATCTTACTGTTTTTGGGGATTTTCTATTTGGTGTTGATTCTATCTCTGAGGAAGTTGCAGGGTTTTCTCCTTTATGCTTTCCCCAAGGAAAATATTTGTGTTAATTTTCTTATGTGTTTGATTGTTGTGCTTGTTATTCTCTCAGTTAAGATCCTAAGTTAATGCTAGCTTAAATGATAAAAATCTAACATGGTATCAGAGCTAACCTAAGAAGAAGACACTTTGCAACTGTGGGAACTAGGGACTCCTACTTTTTGGATCTCTCTCCATATATTTTGAGCAAAAGAAGGTTGGAATGACTCTCCTCCCCAAGGCGCATCTTTCTGTTGAAGCAGAATCTGATTCTGAGCATTTTCAATTTTTGACTCGACACTGGTGCCGAAAATTAGGGCTTTCCACAAAAGTGGAATTTTTGAGTGAGCCTAGTCCTGGATTGATCTCCTCCTCAAAATCAAAGTTTATATATCAATATAAAATCTTTTGGTTGGACAGAACTCTGAGGAAGTCAAACGCTAATCCGCTCCTGAACCAGCACTGTAGAAATTCAGCTCCAAATCTAGATCTGACATCTTGACCTAGTAACATCTAAATATTTTGTATTTCCATTTGAGGTTCTCGGTTAAGATGTCTCAGCATACCAAGCTTGACAAAAATCTTGAGGGAGCTGATAAGTTTAGAAATCCTAGAGAACACAAAGAAGACATTTCCAAGTAGCGAGAGGAAGGAAAAAGGAATCTTGGAAATCATCCACTTTGATGTATGCGGTCCAATGTCATCCAATTCACTAAGAAGGTATGTATACTATGTTTCTTTTATTGATGATTTTTCTAGAATGGCATGGATATACTTTATGCAGAACAAAGATGAATTATTCAGCAAGTTCAAGGAATTCAAATCCTTGATCGAGAATCACACGGAAAAGAAGATCAAGACCTTTCGATTAGATAATGGCAGAGAATTCACATCAAATGAATTCAAAGAGCTACACAAAGACTCGGGGATTAAGAGAGAGTTATCCACTCCATATAATCCACAACAGAATGGGATTGCAGAAAGAAAGAATAGAACGATCATTGAAGCAGCAAGGGCCATACTTCATGATCAAGATCTTCCCATGCATCTATGGGCAGAAGCTACCAAAACAACGGTGTATGTACAGAATTGTAATCCACATAGAGTACTTGAGGACAAGACACCTAAAGAAGTATTCTATGGTAAGAAGCCAGAAGTCAACCATCTCAAAATGTTCGGATGTCCTGTATACATACACATTTCGAAAGAAAAGAGGACGAAGTTAGATCCTCCAGGAAAGAAGGGTATATTTGTGGGATACTCTGAAATATCAAAGGCTTACAGAATATACTTCCCAGGGTTCAAGAAGATTGACATCAGAAAATATGTAACATTTGATGAAGATTCAGCCTACATCAAATCCAGGAAGAGACCGAATGAAGAACCTGAAGAAACAAGAGCACATAGAACTCATGATACAACCATGAACGAAGAAATTCAATAAGAGGATTGAGAATTAGAAGAAACTCAAGAACCTATAGATCCACCTCATGAGAAGAATCCTTACAAGAGGAAACTTGCTTGGGTACGTGAAATTATCGAAGGTGCAGAAAGATATGGAGGTTCAGAAGAAACACATTGAGGAAGGAAGAGAACTAGGTCCTACTCTAGTTATGTATCCCTGCTATGTGACATTATTGATACCAACTATGAAGAAGTGGTAGAAAGGAAAGAATGGAAGGATTCTAAGATCGAAGAGTATCAATTGATCGTGAATAATTATGTTTGGGATGTTGTCCCAAGACCAGAAGGGAAGTCCATTGTAACTTCCAAATGGATCTACAAGATCAACCATGCTGCAGATGCTAGCGTAGAGAAATATAAAGCAAGATTTGTGGCTTGTTGTTTCTCCCAAAAAGAAGGAATAGATTATGAAGAAACTTTTGCACCTGTAGCCAGATACACTTTCTAAAGTAAATGTTACTCTCTTGGCTTCACCGTTGTGTGTCATTTGGTAGATTGACAATAGTTTTGCTGACAAGTTTGGTACAAGCAATACATTATTGAAATACCCATCTTCTAAATCGATCCTACCAATCCCCTGGGATTGGATCTCTGAATCATCACCCATTCAAACAGTTGGGCCATTGTCTGAATACATGGATGTGAAGAAATATTTGACATAGGCCATGTTCCTTGATGCTCCCGAATCAATCATGAAGGTTGAAGAATTTGAAGATCCAGAAACCAAAGCATGGCACCTCTCTTTGTTGTCAAAGCCTGAACTTCAATCTTTCTTCCTTGCGCCCTTTGGGACTGAGATGTTGTTCTTCTCCAACAATTGTTCCATCATATATGTTTTTTTATTCATGCATGCACTCTTTGGAAGCCATCCCTTATGGAAGTAGGTGCATTTGGTCTTCTCCATGTTCTTCTTATCCTTGTCCTTGCAAGGATTTGAACCCCCATCAAGAAACTTGGGTTTTTGTTACTTCTTCTTATCTTGCTACCTTGAATCCTTAGATTTCTTCATGCCTTTGGATGGATTTGAAACCCCTACAGGAAGACCTTGGTATTTTCTTGATTTGATGGTTCCCATCTACACTAGCATATCTTTCCCTTGGGTCAAAGACTCCATGAAGCTTGCTAGTGATGGAATTTTCCAATTTCAAGATGTGATCTTGCTTTAGTGGAATGTGCTTACAAACACATAATACTCAGGCCTTAGCTTCAAAAGAATAGAAATTATGAGTTTCTCTTGTTTCTTCTCTATGCCACAATACTTGAGCTGAAGCACCAATGACTTGAATTTGGTGAAGAAATCAGGGATGGTCTCATAATGCGTTGGGCTCAAGGAGATGAGCTCATTTTCAAGTCAGTGTCCCCTCATCTCATCAGTATTCCTAAATAGATATTTGAGCCTCAACCATACTTCATTTGAGGTAGATACACTGTCAACATGAAAGAGTAGATCTCTCGAATGCTGAGACAAAGCATTCCAAATGCTTCATCAAGTCTATCGAAAAACATCGATTTCTCTACTACAAAATTTGGTTGAACCTCTGTCCCCATGGTGACCTTGTAGAAACCCTTGGACCTCAGTCAAATAACCATCTCGACCTTCCATTCAAAGTAGTTGAATGGTGTTAGGAAGACATGGGTTTGTTCCATCTCTGCGTGCACTAATGGTGATAATTAATGAATGTACATGCAATGAAAACTCACAAATCTATCTGGATAATCCCTCTAACAACAAATCAAACAATATGGAATCTATTTGAAGCTCCAAATAGCTCTAATACAATGTGATAATTGAAACACAGATGGATGTAGGAGCCAAGAAAATATCACAAATTCACTATGGTTCACAAAACATGTACAAAATAACTAAAAGACTGAAATTTACATACACACATGGAGTCAATAATGGATATTATTAACATTGTCCAACATGTAACTAAATATGGAACTTATATATAGTACAATAGAAAAAAATCATGAGGCCTTGGAGGCCATGTGGAAGCATACAAGTGTCATCACTAGATTTGATCCTCAACCCCTAAGTGGACCAGTGAGCCTCAAACTCATCCCAAATGGTCACAAATACATGTGTGGACATGGGTGAGTCATTCTAGAACATGTGTGGAGGTGTGGAATGCGTGTGGAAGCACATGGGTGAGTGGAGTATCTCTAGGAGGGTAATAAATTCCTAAAACATTCCAAAAACCACTCAAAACAAGCAGTGGCGCCTGAAAGGAGTCAAAATCACACAAAAAAAGGAAGGGGAGTGCATGCCTAGTTGAATGAAATCATTGTGGGTGCCTGGGTGTCAGAATGATCAACCTAGATCACATCAACTGTGTATAATTATCAACTAAGAGCGCCTCAACTGCCATAATTGCCAATTTCCCTAAGTCTAAACCATAGGATGAACTGCATGGAAGCAAATAAAAGTGTCTATGGTCTAAGACTAAGCTACTAACGTGTATTATTAGTCTAATAGTTGGAAAATGATAACCAATCTAAGAAATTAATTTGTTAAAGTATGGATTTTTTATTTATATTCTTAAGATAGAATCAACTAGGAGATGAATCTACAAAATTGAAAACACCTCCACAAGGATGTGATAAAGAGTAGAAACAATAGTTGGAGGAGATTTTGCGAGAATATACATGAGTGTTCTTAAATATTAAATGGTTACCACTTAAGAGGGAAGCAAAGAACAAGATATAATTATTGACATACCCCCTATTTCCAAACACATAATTGTACAAGAGATCAATACTAGAAGTGAGTGAAGTGAATAAATAGTTATATTAATGGTGCAGAAGGAGTAATTCAACCATACACTTCATTTGTTTGGTCATTAATCATAATATTTCACAATAATTATGGGAAAGGATAATGTGTATCAACTACATAGATCTCGATAAAATCACCCTGAAGATTCAACGTCCTTTTTACAAGGATTTATTACCTGCTAAATTAATTATAGCATGTCAAGTAATTCACCAATTTGGATCTGAAATCAAGATACCACTAGGTATGAGTAATAGATGAAGACACCTATAATAGTTCCTTCAAGATGCAGCAATTTTTAAAATAATGGTTAGTAATGCATTTTGGTTGATCTAATGCACCAACTATAGTTATGTGTTTGATGAATGATGTGTTGCATCCATTTCTAGATTATTTTCTAATAATGAACCGAATGATGTCTTGATTCTAGATCTATCTATAAAAATAATATCTAACATCTCATGTAGATGTTAGAGATCTTGAAAAAACATCCAATACTAGCAAACATTGATCAATGTGAATTTTCCCTCTAGTCCTAGGTGTGTTTTAAGTATGTGATTGGTGGAGGGTAATTCAAGAATAATCCTACAAATATGGAGGCCAATATTAAGTGGCCAACCCCTGCTAATGTCACTAATTTCAATAAATTTGTGGGAGCGACACAATACCTAAAAATTTTATAGCATCCTTTTAGTTATTGTTACACCACTCCATGCCATAAGAGCTAGTGTAAAGATATTTTAGTGGGGAAAGAGTCAAAAAAGACTTTTGAAGAATTGAAATGAAATTTTAGTCAAACACCATTTTTGACATTTTCGAACGTGTAGAATCCTTTCAAAGTGGAGATGAATGCAAGTAGATATGATATCTGAATTGTCTTAATTCAAGGAAGTAAGCCAATATTCTATCACTATGCATTATTCTATGGTATATTCCTTAACAAGGAATGTTATGCTTTAGTTTAAGTTATTAATAAATGGAAGCACTACTTGATGTGCAAGGAAACCATCATTGACACCAATCACTAGTCACTACAATAGTTAGGCCCAAAGTAAGCTTGAACAAAGTAGAGACTACAATTGGATAGGGTTTTATATAAATTTCAACTCATCATCAAATATAATAATGAAACTACTAACACGTTGGAAGAAATTATGTCAAGGCCACCCATACCCAACATCACAATTTTGGGTACTCTTGTGCATATGGTACCTTCCACCCATGATGCATATGAAGAGGAATCGATAAAAGATGAGGAATTCAAATAGGCATCGAGTTCATGTAGAAGAAGGTGATGGAATTTCTAAGATCACTAGGATGGGTTTCTTGACAACATGGATAATATAATATTTTCTCCTAAAGGATAAAGATTGCAACTTATTAGGGAACCTCACACCTTAAAATTTTAAAGGTATTCAGTGTTGGAGAGATAATGGCCAACTTACAAAGGTTTTTTCATTTCCTTAGAATGCAAGAATATGTCATTCATTTATTAGACAGTGCATACTTTATTGTAGGAACAAACCTAATAAATGAAAATCATGAGTAAATTTGAACCCAAAATTCGATGGCATATTTGTCTTAATTTCGACAACACTCTGTATAACATCCGACAAAGTATTCTATTTTTAAACGTCAGTAAAAATTCATTGGATTTCCAAAAGATAAAACAAGCTGTCCTAAATACGAAAACCACTTGTAGCATAACCGTCACGTAAGGACTGCAGACCCACAACCAAAATATGATGATATATCATCGAATTTGGAACCCATTCATGATCTATTAAACGACTCTTTATTCCTCTCAGGTTGTCAAATAAACTACATGTAAGGACCATTGATCCACAACAAAATATGACAATTTTTCTTTGAATTTCCGACCCACACTGGGTCTATTAATCGACAACGTATTCCTCCTAGGTTGTTGAATAGTCGACATGTATGGATTGTAAATTCGAACACAGATCTAAAAACCTTTGTCATTGGATTTATAGCATCCTCATCAGATTATTATTGGTTGTACATCACATATTTGACAAAACCCTAGAAAAATATAAAACACCTTTACCATTGGTTGTATAGAAACCTCATCGGATATTGTCTCTATGCTCATCTAAAATGCAACAGTGTTGAGTAATTAAAAAAAAAACAAATTTATGCCCGTCTTGAAATGTGAGCAAGTAGCATTGATTTCATTATTTCAAATAGATCTGTCTCGTATGGTTAGAGAAGATAATATTTCTCACTTGGGTTCAAATAACACTTGTGACATGTTTCATTATTCATGAGGGAACTCTAGACAAGGTTATGAACCATGAGAAATGTTTCACTCTTGCTTATCGAAATTCGAGGGTAAGGATTCTGTTTATGGTATGTTGAGTAAATATTTTATGTATACCTATATATTCTAACAACAAGGTCATCAAAGTGGTTGACTGATTCATTAAGAGAGAATTCCTACAAATTTTTATGCACTTTATTCCTACTTGTTTCGTGAAGAGAGTGTTCCTACGAAATGGTATGCACTTTAACAATTTCTCCAATTTTCTTTTAAACTAAAAATCCTTCCAAAATATATGTAATGCTTAGTAAAAGAGAATCCATTGGAATGCACATGATAATTATATTACCTCTTAACTAAAGTATTATGCATGAACATCCCAACCCCATTATCCCATCTAGTATCATGTGATTAAACAATGAACCAATTGTACAGAGTAGGCCACAGTCAAGTACTTAAATAAAATTAGTTTTAGTGGCAAGACATAAGTTCAAAACCCCCAGAGTGAATTTTCCTCTGTCAAGAAGCCAACTTTTTACTACATCCAAAACAAGGAGGAAATTAGCAACCTTGGAAACCCACAAATTTGTTGGATCACAATAAATAAGTAGGTTGAAGTCGTGGGAGGATCTGGCAACAAAGATAAACCTTGTTCATAGAAGTTAAGCCTAAACTATAAATTGGTGATCTAAGGTAACCCTTGTCATCTAGATTGTATGTGGCATACAACACGTAAAACAAGATGATGTACATGGATTTGGAATTATACAACCTAACATAATTCTTGATGTCATTATTTATGAAGTCCTAGACAAAATTGTCATACTAAATCCTTTTTAATTCTTCTTGTTCAATAAAACAAGGAAACAACCACAGATACACACTAAATACTTAGTTCCTAGTACTTTATAGAACTTGGGAGTAAGAGTTAGTAGAAATCACATTCTTGATTTTATCCATATATTTAAGAATAGTCTTAAAAGTAAGCATGTCCCTCAAGGAAACACAGTCATAATGGGCTTACATCATGACAAAGAGGAATTTGCAGCCTATGGATTACACATTTCCCCACACACAATTTGGATTGCGCACAAATAATAATAATAATAATAATAATAATCCTTTCATAAGCATAAAAATATACAAAAGTTCAGCATTAAAATGACTTTGAGAATTGTCAGTTAAAGGTAAAAAAATTGGTAAAGAATAAAAATTTCTATAGGCCACAGTCAAGTAATGTAGTTAAATAAAACCAATTTCAATACTTAGACATGGGTTGAAAATTTCTACCCCAATGTTATTAAAAGTGTGTACTACTCCTAATATGCCAACAAAGAGGTTTCAATCTAGATAAGTAGTAATGGAATGTTGTACATCATCATTGACTTCTTACCCATTGTGTTCAATTTAGTGTTATACTATGAAAAATACTCAAACATCAACTTAATATAAACAAATTCATAACCAAATAGTATCATGAAATGACAATTCAATACTTATATTTATTTGTTTCGTGGGTAAACTCCTTCTTGAGCCTTTAACTTCATCATCCTCTTCATTCATAATAGCATCATTTCTTATCCAAATGCTAAGATGGATAAGAGGTTATTCAAGAATTGAGTCGTTCATATTCCTCATCACTCGAGGGATCTTCTTTGAATTATGAGAGATTGATATTCAGTTGCTCCCATCTTATATTCGCTTATTATGATTCGAGCTTCTTCTTGTGTGTACTCTTCCCAGAGTCTTCTCAAGGTAATCACTTCCTTCTGGCACGCATTCCTCGAATGAATGAATCCCATCATCTTGTGAGGACACTCAACGTGGTTATAGCAATATCTTGTTCTTCTTCGATTGCTTCGTCATAGCATCGAATGCTTCCTTTTGGGGTCTTCAAGGATGACACATGAGGGACGAGATGATCTTTAATAGAATCTCCAATTATTCTCTTGGATCTAGCCTTAGCCTCATCTCCCTCTGGCTCTTAGAACTTCCTTACTGAAATACTAATCTAAGTCAATTTCTTCAACAATCACAAAGGTCCTATACTTCCATACTCAGATGTTGTGAGCGTCACCAAGCTTGTCATCAAGATGGGTCTGATCATTCATTTTTAAATGAGAACCTCAAATGTAACTAGGAAAAATTTAAAATATTACTAATTTGAGGTGTCAAACCGGGTTCTGGAGCTAGCTGATCTAGGGTTTGTCAAAGAAACCCTAATTTTTAAAACTTGGAATTTAAAACTCCTAATTGCACAGAAATATTGGCCTCTTCAAGGCGAGCTATCTAATGTACTTCTTTTTTGAAAACAGTGGTGGGAAGCTCCCAGAACAGTAATCCCTACTTTTCAAATTTCTTATGTAGAAATGTCTGAAATTGATTCTGCTGTATCTTCAACGTTTCAAATCCTTATAGTCTGAAATTTCTCACTAAGATATCTTGATATGTCTTATTTCTAACCCCACATATTATAGATGAAATGAATTCTCTAAGTGGGACTTATTCAAATTGTCCCAAGGTGACTATTTTTGGGACTGTTCAGCATAGTGAACTTGTACGAAATTCCACGTGTCACCGTTTCACATTATAGGTCTAAAAAGCGTACCACAAAAACTAAATTCCATGACCTATCTGCAACATCTTGAGAAGTTTCATTTGGACCTTCCTAGCCAGAGATATAGAAAATCTCCTTAGGTCACCTGTTTATGACTGTATTTTGGAGGAGGCTAGAACCTTGATTTAGAGGAATCATATCACCTAAAGTATACCGAATCTGAGGATGAAAATTTTATAAAAGATATACCAAGAAAATCTCTTCGGCCTAAATTTTTTTTGCTTCTGTGCATTCTTCAATCTCATGTTATAGTGAAAGTTCTAGAATGACTAAATTCAGTCTTCTAAGCTTTTCAAGCATGAAACCCTAATTTCCATTAGCTGCCACTGTAGATGTATTTCGACTAAACAGTGAAAATTATCTGATTCAGAAACTTCTACCACCAATAAATCCACCCTATTGAGGTGATTTAGCCTATTCCTCCTTGCTTGATGATCTGTGGAGAGAATGCCTTCAACTAGGAAGCCTTAGTTCCTGTAGCTACACAATGCCTTCCTTTAGAGAGGATCTAATACCATGTTAGATTTTCTTAAGATCTGATTATATTATCTAGGATCTTTATCTAAAAGAATAATAGGTACAATAAAATGCATAAGATATAAAATATACACAAGACATAAAGATTTTCATTGGGGAAACCATAAAGGAGAAAACCCCTCAAACTTCTTCAGAATGATAAGATGATTAAAAGTGGCAATAAGAAATGTTCAACAACTATATTTATCTCCTCCTATGACTTTCTCTCTCATGCACCTTAGAGAGTGTTTGTGGTGTGTAAAAATGAGGGAGAGCACCTCCCTATTTATACCCTTTCAAGTCACTGACCAAATATAAGACTCAAGCCTACATGTCATCTCACATGGGGCCCATTTCTCCTAGAGACACCGCAATTACATATTACATGATGTTGCACTAGGGACTATTTCGCTGACTTACAACGAAGGTTCTACCTCAAGGTCTAGACACAATTTAGACATCCCGTAAAGGGGCAACACACACCTGCAATTGGGGTACAACAACATACAATGATAATATACATCAGAAGATCTTTCGAAGTTACAAATACATCAAGAACTCTCCCACTTGATTAGTGGTGTGCCTCTCAATCAAAGAGTAGCTAACTGGACACTTTCTTCATTGTCCACTATGCTTTGAACCCTGTGATATACTTCAATCTGCTTGATCCAATTATCCAATTTTTGTACATTAATCTCTTTGTCATACATTGGAAATTCAAATTTCACATCTAAATTCAACAAAGGAAAATTATAATGATATTTCTCGCAATGTTTCTTATGTGGAATTGAATAATAAATTGAACTTGAAGTAGAGGACAAAAACATGATATTTTCAAGAGGGTTACACCACCTCCTTCTTCTTTACCTTCATCATCTTTTAGACAAAGGTTTCCTTCATTTTTCTCTTTTTTTCACTTGGAACTTATCTATTTGTACTCCATTATTTGTATACTTATTCCACCATGGAATTTATCTCCAATAAGAATTGTTGAAACATTCTTTCATATTCAATGAGGTTTTATTCCCTTTCAGTTTCTGATGCTCGTCGAATCCACATCTCATACCAATCTCAATATTATACTCTTTGAGTTATTCTTATCCACGCCTAAGATTAGACTTAGTGAGCATTTAATACTTATTCTTGTGCAAATAAACATTAGTATTAATTCATAATCTACTGCTCTAATACCATCTTGATTTAAATTTAATGCTAACAATAATTTATTACTCTAATCCTATTTTTGTACTACGGGAAGTGGAAAAATCCTAGGTGCACCGAGATGACCCAAGTCACGGGGAACGGGTAAGTTTGGGGGGGGTTCAACATGAGATATTCAATTCACAACTTCCCATAACACATCCATTTTCCAATTCATCTTCTACTTGGGGGCATTACACTAATCCAAATTTCTAAAACAAAAGCTTCTCAATTTTCCTGCAATTCCATTAAAATGGATTAATAATAAAGAAATCAGCATATTAAAGAATTTAAATTGAGAATAGAACAACAATAAATATAGATTATACTCAAAAAAATAAAAATGGATTTTACCCTCATAGGCTATGTCTCCGGGTCTGCTTCAAAACAAGAACTGATCCATTCACATGATGCAAAATACACCAATATGCCTTCTTTACATCAAGGCCGAATGGCCTTCAATAAGAGATAATTATTATTGGTGTTCTTCTAGGAATACAATAGCTTAGTCTCACAACTTGTAATAGCTTTGTGACCAATGAACAAAAATAACTACTCTCTCAATACACAAGATTTTTCTCTATTCAAATACAATTATGTCCATTACATAACATTGTTGTAGCTTGTGGGATAGTGGTAATGAACTATTATTTTGGAGAAGTGGGAGAGGTTCAAATCCCCTTGAATCCACCTTTTTCTTATTATTTACCCCAAATTGAAATAAGGTACTTTGTTGATGTTGTTTATATTATTCCATGGATGATAATGTATGCATGCGTAGCATGTCTTCTATGTTGACACATTTATTTTGTAGGAATAATAGTATGTTATGTTTTATCCCTTTAATTTAGATTGAACTAAAATATATATCCTACATAAATAAGTGAAAAGTGTTATGGGAGCCAGGTATGGCTTGGTTACTGTGCTCCATTGTTGACTTTGTGGACATTTGAGTTGGTGGCAATAATGGCATGCCAATTTTTTTTTAATCCCAATGCTTTCATTAGGAATTGAATTTCAACCAACCTCCACATGTTGATGCCACATTGAAGCCTTGCAATTTTCCCATGTTTCATCCTCTAATTGGTCCAAATTGAAGCCTTTCAAATTTCCCACGTGTCATCCTCTAAGTGGTCTAGACTGAAGCCTTCCAATTTTCCCACGTGTCATCCTCTAGTTGGTACACGTTCCAACTTGTGATTGGTTCATGTTCCAACATTGTTCCCTTCTTTTTACATATTCATATTCAACTTTAGTATACCATGATTTTTTCATACAATGTTTTCTTGACTCCATTCAATTTGATATGGAAATATCTTGACAAATATTAGACATTAATACTTTTTCATCGGAATTTGAAATAAGAGGAGAAAACTTTGTTTGTGGATAATTTGAACTCATTCCAATATATCTGTTCATTTTGGCATCCAAAAGGTTGTTTAGAATTATGAGAAGAACCATGAAGATTGCCTAAAATTCATGGTATAGTTTTTGAGAAAATTGGAGGTATGGAGAAATTACTCAAATCTCAACAATGCCAGTGAAACAAGGAAACTCGAAGAAAACATATATTGATAAAAGACCAACTCAACATATTTTTCTTAGATGTTTCCAATCCATTATTATTGATTGCACATATCCTAAGGGATAAAATTGATTATTTACTGCAATTGTAAACTCATACAAAGAATATACCACTTTACCTTTCTTAAGAAGATATTCTTGAGTCCTACTCTCACACTTGATTAGTGATGTGCCTTTCAGTCAAAGAGTAGCTTGCTCGACATTTGCTTCCTTGTCCACGATGTTTTGAACCTTGTGATATACTTCAATCTGCTTGATCTAATTATCCAATTTATCTACATTAAGCTCTTTGTCATACATTGGCAATTCAAATTTCACATCTAATTTCAAAAAAGGAAAATTATAATCATCTTTCTCTCGGTGTTTATTATGTGGAATTGAATAAGAAATTGAACTTGAAGTAGAGGAAAAAAACATGATATTTTCAGGAGGGTGACACCACCTCCTTCTCATTTACCTTCATCATCTTTTACACAAAGGTTGCCTTCATTTTTCTCTTTTTTTTACTTGGAACTTATCTATTCCTAATCCATTGTTTGTATAATTATTCCACCATGGAATTTATCTCCATTAATAATTGTTGAAATGAGGTTTTCTTCCCTTTCAAGTTCCAATGCCCATCGAATGCACATCTCATACCAATCTCAATATTGTACTCTTTGAGTGATTCTTCTCCACGCTTAAGTTTAGACTTCGTGAGAATTTAATACTTATGCTTGTGAAAATAAACATTGGTATTAATTCATGATCTACTACTCTAATACCATCTTGATTTAAAATTAATGCTAACAATAATTTATTACACTAATCCTTTTTTTTACTAGGGGAAGTGGGAAACTCCTAGGTGCACCCACATGGCCCAAGTCATAGGGCATGGGTAAGTTTTGGGGGGGGGTTTCAACATGAGATATTCCATTCACAACTTCTCATAACACATCCATTTTTCAATTCATCTTCCCCTTGCAGGCATTACACCAATCCAAATTTCTAATACAAAAGCTTCTCAATTTTCCTACAATTCCATTAAAATGGATTGATAATAAAGAAATCAACATATTAAAGAATTGAAATTGAGAATAAAACAATGATAAATATAGATTATACTCAAAAAAATTAAAAATGGATTTCACCCTCATGGGATATTCTCTGGGTCAGCTTGAAAAGGGGAATTGATCCATTCAAATGATGCAAAATACACAAATATGTCTTCTTTACATCAAGGAATGGCCTTCAATAAGAGATAATTATTATTGGTGTTCTTCTAGGAATATAATATCTGAGTCTCACAACTTGTAATAGCTTTGTGATTGAACGAAAAAAAAAACTACATTCTCAATACACAAGATTTTTCTCTATTCAAATACAATTATGTCCATTACATAAGGGTGATTCCATGAAGATGGGTAACACTTTTTGGCCAAATTTGGCGATGAAAACCTGATTTTTTACTCATGTGCTAGATAGAAGCCCTCAAA